>NBIV01000032.1:0-446301 GCA_003194525.1 Gracilariopsis chorda | reverse complement strand
AGCGTCAGTCCGACTTCGACGCACTAACTCTCTAGCAGTTAGTCTCTGCCGCGAGGCCAGATTCTCAAGGCGGACAAAGTTGCGGATCCATTTTGCTTCCTCCTGAATCGCATCAGCAGGAAGTTCGGCACACCATCATGGTGTGCCGACCTTCCTGCTGATGCCATGATGGCGGGCGGATAAATGCATTGTGCTGAAGCAAGGGCCACTAGCGGTTCCCGCGTGATCCTTCAACGCAGTACGAATCCGACAGAAAGCGATTGGCACACACACAGGCATAGAGATGAGTTAGATACGACAGCTTCAACTTGAACCTATTTCGCCTGGATTTAACGACACCCCGGGTCGGTATTTTCTTTTTCTCTTCGTTTATGGGCGCACATTGGTAGAATCTAACACTACAACAGAGCTTTTTCTCGTCCAGTACGCCCATCTCTATATGTCACGCAAAGCTCCCTGGAGAAGAAAGATGTTCTCTGTCCCATAGTAACAACCTCCATCTATGTCAGCAGAATGTAGCCGATGACTGCTGTTTGCTCTCACCTTGCAGGAGCCGTGTTGCGCTCACTAGCTACTATCTCGGAGCATTGCTAGATCAGCACTAAGCTTCTACGGGAAGACCCGACTTCGGTCGGTATGCATTTCTATATTTTCAGGCATTGCCAAAATGGCTTGTAAAAAAACGAAGAAGTGGACTTACGCGTGGTTTTGGTTTGTGGGTCCACCATAACAAGGTCGTTCCCTTGTAGCTTAGTGTTCCTGTTTCCATATGAATACATGTCATCGCCATGAAGAGCTAGGCTGCCCATCCCTGTTTCAGTATCTCTGTTTGAGTGTGTAAATATGTTTATATGAGCTCTTGTCTCTTATTCCAGTACTACGGTAGGGGTTAAGGTGAAAAGAACCCCTCTCTCTCTCTAGCCGTATCTCTATCTCTTTTGTTCCCTCCTTTTCTCAAATCTTTGAGGCAGTAGATACTGCCATTATGTGACGCGCTATGGGTGCACAATATGTTCTACCGTCGTACTTGCCGCCCACCTCGCGCTGTTGACAGACTATTGCGCTGCCCAGCACTGGGCTCCAAACCAATGAACATAACGTACACAAACAAGAAAGCACGCGCGTAAAAGAGAGAGAGAGAGAACACTACTGGTTTGTAGTTCGTGGCTACGGTATAGGAGTAAGTATTATAGGTTGTCGGGGTTCTTAGCGGGGTTCCCCCGCGCTACGAGGAATAAATGTGTGCGTGTTCGTAAAAGAGACAGAGAGAGAGAGAGAACAAAGCACGCCACAAACGTTTATTGTATAAAAACTAGAGTGCTCTGCAATTCAAAGTTGTAAAGTCATTCTATGTCCTACATAAACATAGATATGTGTGCGGTTGTACGGGCTCGTATCCGCACTTCCAAGACTGTGACAGGGGTTGCTCTACGAACTCTCCAAATAAACATGGAATGTCAGATGTATCTATGCTTATCCTCAATCAATAAGACTTTGAAGAATCAAAGGGCTAGTGAATGGCCATGCTCGCAACGTTGGTAACATCTGATCTACATACTGGGCAATTCTTGGCCGAATTTTCTCGTGCTAGATAGTCAAGGATACAGGCTTCACAGAAAGGATGCCTGCATGGTATTGTGAGACAGTCCGGCGGGTTGTCCATGCAAATGCAACACTCCTTGTCACGGTCCGACTCCTGTGCACCCGCTTTTTGTTTGGAGCCAGCAGCGTTCTTCTCGTTTTCCGATGTCAGAAGTTCATTCACAAGTTTTGAGTAGTGGATCGTCTGAGACATGCGGGTCTTTGCTTTCGCCTTTGACTGAGATCTAGTGCTACGGGCATTGGATGAGCCTCGGCCTCGTGGATGATCACGTCTACGGCCTCTTGCACTCACTTCACGCTTTCTTTCATTACCGATTGATGGCGATTTCGAGGGACATGGTTTTCTTCTGGAAACAGGAGTAAATTCTCCTTCATCTGTTAGCCCAATAACCGGATCTGATTGAGATCCAGCACGGATCTCGAAGCCTTGACCGGAACTCATACAAAGACCATGAAGAGTTCCGTAAGTATTTAGAACGTGAGTTTTCGGATTCGATATGGACCATTGCGTGAAGTCAAGGTTAGCCATTATGTCACTGGATCTGGCCTCGCCTCCAAAAAGAGAAAGGATTCTGTGGACTTCAGAGAGTATGTAATCCACTGTGAGGGCGTCTTGCTTCTTCTTTTGACGCCGCCCTCCAGAAGCTGATGCATTACCAGGAGAATTCGTAGCATTGGCTGAGAACCTCTGCTTCGCAGGCTTTGGGGGTTCTCGGCCTGTTGTAGGAAGTGGTTTTGGAGTGCCTAAAAGTGCACCATACCTGCTTCCGGAAACCAACGCGTCTTCATTTTCGTCTGACGAGGATGTGTCATGGTTATGTTCGCTTGTGGATACCGTTGTCTTGACTGGAGAGCGTTTCTTACTCTGTGGTTTGCTATTGTTTGCAGATGGTTTTGTGCTTCGCTTCCCATGCGTTTTGTTCTCCACTGCAGTCATTCGATTCTGCTGCTCTTGGATTTTCTTTAGTAAATGGGTTCGGTTCTTTTTCGTCCTTGGGCTTATGGCCAATGCCTTCCTGTACCGATCTATTGATGTCGTTACATGGCACACCTGTGCCGGACTAGTTTCTTTAGCTTTTTCCCTGTGAACATCACCCTCAAGATTGTAGGAATGGTACAAGAGAACTCTTTCTCTCTCGGACAAAGTAGAAGGATCCGTGCCTTTTCCACCACTCTGCGTCACCAGAGACTGCAGTTTGCTAAGGTCCTTGATGCAGGATTTCCAATGCTTCATCATAAACCTCACTTCTGCTCTCTTGAAGTACAAGCGTGCAGTCGAAGGGTGCACTTCCAGCACTCGGTTCAAAAGCCTCTCAGATCTTCGTAGATCTACATTCTTCCGAGAATTGGATTTCTTTTCGAGCTCTCGACTGCGCTGTCTATACAACCCTGTGATCAGCAGATCCTTCTCGAAACCTGTGGAATTCATGATGAAGGGTACGGAATTCGGGAAAATGCTCAATGACTTCCTTTCAAAGTGGAGAATTATTTCTCTAACATCGCGGAACAGAGTGTGATATACCCATTCTTCTTCTTTGCCTACGTACTGATCCATGGACCAATTCGATAAGTTCTCGAAAGGGGTCCCATTGCGACTTAGTAGAGTCGCTTCTCTATCTTTCTTGGAAATGTGCTGTAGATCTGGAGTAGAACGCAAATTCTCAGCAACTGATTGCGATGTGTTCGTGAACTGATGCGAACGTGGGATTCCTTTCGATGCATGGTAGTTAATGCAATCTATCAGATTCACTGTTTCACTTAGCATGCAAAAAAGCTCGAAGATTGACCTCAGGTCATTCCTTGTTTTCACATTCTCGAACAACACTGTGTTGAACCGCTGTTGCATGTCCGTAATGTTTTGGGACCCATTCCTTTGCCACGACACCTCGCTCTGTAGTAGAATCAAATACGCGATTCCATGCACCAGCAGAGCAACCGCAAAAGCAGTCTCATAGCCACTACCGTAGTATCCACTTAAAAACCATTCGGGTGGAAACAAAAACGTCTTCTCATCAATGGGCTTGTCTCCAAGTATACTTCTGTCAAATTGCAGCGCGTTCCCTGTCTTATATGATTTGAATCGCAATTTCCACATTCGTCGTGCGAAGCATGGAGCACAATTGCGATCACATCCCTTCGCTTTCTTCTTACTGCTATGGGACTGCGAGCGAGAATGCGGTCCAAAGTAACGAGTGAAGTCTAAAGCACCGTTTGAATGAAAGGACTGCCCGAATATTTGGGCAATACATTTAGATAAGAATGTGTCATTCCCTTCTGGGAGAAGCGCACAGGCCTTTTCCAGAAACTCGGTGGCCTGCGTTTCTGCAACAAGGGAATAATCGAGTTCACTCATAGGCTCTTCGGATTCTGAATCATAGAACAAACGATTTCCTTTGCGTACTGTGGATGGGTTGTACATCTTCTTGGAAGTGAAACAAGCTAACTCCGTCACCAGCCTCCAGTAGTGGGCATCAGCACCGTTTCGCCTTGGGCTCTGCTGTTCTAAGGTAGAACGGGCCATACGACGTGCTTCAACAGCTTCGCGCAAAGTTAGAACATCCGAGAACTTAGAATTGCGATGCTGGGGTGGTTTCAAAGTGTATCCGCCGTCATTGCTCCCAACCCGGCAGCGTACGTCTTCCTTCTTGTCCTCTGATGAAGATTCAGCTTTTGAGAAAAGCCAGTCATCCAAGGCCTCGCTGAGGTCGTCATTTGTGCTCTCATCATCGCTCTCGGAGTCTGCTTCTTTCAGCTGAGGAAGATCGCAAAGGTCCTCTGAAAGTATTTCTGTTTCATCTGCTTCTTCGCCTTCATGATATTCATCACAATGGCACTCACAAGCTTCGTAATCGCCTTCCCCTACTAAGCCATCACGTGAATGGGGGTGTTGCGCCTGGGCTCCTTGAAACCCGTATTCATCAGACCCTTCGTCACCACTAACTGAACACGAATCGCTCTCATACGGCCATATGAAATCGTCATCATCGTGTGCGCACGCGCCCATGCCCATGTGGTAGACATGGTGACACAGGTTCTCTACGTTAACGATGAGTGAGGGATCTCCATCCTCCTCAGAAGCCAAATCATAATCGTCAATCCCAGTGTTGATTTCACGAAGATAACAACGAGGGGTATGTGGATGCAAAAACCTTCCGCGTTCTTCTTGGTAGGGAAAATTCTTGGGGCGAACAGGTTTGTCAGTATCAGTATGGGGGTTTTCCTGACCGGCATCCCAAGAATCGGAATTCGCTAGTCTAAGGTCCATCTCAAAGCGACGAATCTTATTCGATGCTTCCTTGACAGTTACATCCGTGCGCGAATCCTTTTCGGCGCGAAGCTTCTCTTTGACCTGTAGCAAAGTGTTGTGAACCGCGATGGCTTCTGAGAACTGGCGAAGTTGCAGATGTGCATTGGCAAGTAGAATAAGAATCTGGAAGTATAGTCCGGTATTGTCCTCGTAATAAAGATCAGGGAATGCAGAAAAGCACAGCTGGCATATCTCGATACATCGGCGATAGCGACGGAGGTTGAAGATACAAGTAGCACGATTTGAAAGAAGCGTTGGGTCATACGGATTGAAAAGAGATGCCATTCTGTAGCGCTGGTTGGCTTCCTTGTACCTCCCTTGACGGAACATACGGACTGCCGTTTCCCGCAACATAGTGGCAAACTCAAAGGTATCAGGCGACTCATCATAGGCCTTATACACATCCAAGCACTCGTTCTCGATAAGGTACTGTGCATGAGGTGAAATGCGAAGGCCACGACGTTCAGATCTGATAAGAAAGGATGCTATGGCTTGCAGACGATTCCTCGCCTCACGCCTCCGTCGACGACGTTCTTTGCTGCTAATGATGCCGTAAGAGGACGAATACATGTTGATGAAGAAACAACTCCGTGGTGTTCAACAAGTGTACAAAAACAGGTTGTAGTGTTCCAGTAACAACGACACAGGCAACTGCAGACAGGAGAGAAATATGAATGTAGACGTTCCAAGCAGGAGAGGAGACGTCGGAGATGGGAGCGATTCAGACTGGGCAAACGGGGATAAGGAAATGTGACTGTTGTGGATGTAGGCGGATATAAGGATGGCTTCCTGACAACGGTTCGACTGAAGGGACTTCAGACTTCTTGTAATAGGAAGCTGGCAAATGAATTGGGAAGCGCAATACGGGTCCCATGCGACCCTTCACCCGTTTCATAATTTTAAATGAAATACTTTCAATACTCCGTAGAGTTACAACATGCGTTTTGAAAGTTCACTTCTGAGGTGCGTGCATTTCGGTGAGCGGAACAGCAATGAGCGCAAAAGACCGAACCTGTACGTGGGTACAGTATAGCTGCAGTATGGTGCCGCAATCTCCGCGGCCGGTTATCTGATCTTTAACATTCTGGAATTAGATTCCAGCATGTTAAAGATCACATAGAGAGAAAGTGAGGGGAAGAGAGAGAGAGAGAAGAGAGAGAGAGAGAGAGAGAGAGAGAGAGAGAGAGAGAGAGAGATTCACAAGACTCTGCGCGCCCGCAAGACAATGTGACCCCCCAAAACAAGCCCCCTGGGCGTGTTCAATGATTGCGGCAGCTCAGCGGCGAAAGCTCTCGGATATCAAAGTGTGAAGTGACGGAAGGCTACCACTGGTAACGGGATACCACGGTTTACCATAGAACGTGAATTCTAGTGGCCCCAAGGTTGTCATGCGGATCAGCACTGCTGAGATACGTGTAAGTACAATAGAACCAGATAGTGATGCGGAATTTCCAAACTGCGTCAGATCAGTGATCTGCGAAGAGAAAGTCGTTAGGTGGGATATTGTATACACTTGTCTGGGAACCGCCCACCCCGGTTCGCCACCCCTTGCTGAGTTACAAGAACCCCTTGCGAGTATCTATTGTCAGATTCGCTTCGTTGAGCTGCTAATATCAGCGGGGAGAACTTCTTACCTCTCCTCCGATACACTTGAAAGAAACCCCAATCCTGCACCTCAAATCTCCAATGACTTCCGGTTTTATCGGTGCGCCATTGCCAATCACGCCTTTCCCGCGACGCAGCTCAAAACGCTTTGTGCGTTGTTCCAGCGCAGCACCACAGCCAGTTACTGCTAAGTCCAAATCCAAACTTCCATCGTTTCAATCTCATTTTCTGCATGTTGACGACTTCTCCGCAGATCAGATCCGAGATGTGCTCAACATCGCCAAGAAGCTCAAAGAAGAAGATAGTCTAAATGATCCAGACTTCTTGCCGATGCAAAAATTGGCTCTGTCAATGGTCTTTGCCAAACCTTCTGCGCGTACAAGGGTTTCATTTGAGACTGCCATGTACAAGTCAGGGGGCCATGCGTTGTGTCTCGGGCCCGAAGTGGGTGTTAACACTAGAGAAGCAGCTAAAGACGTATCCCGTGTGCTCTCTGGAATGACTGACATCATCATGGCGCGGTTGTTCGCTCACAATGATATCCTAGAAATGGCCGAGTATGCGACCGTCCCCGTCATTAACGGGCTTACCGACTATAATCACCCGTGTCAGATTGTCGCTGATGCCCTCACTATTCTTGAATCTCGTGGCTCTGTTGACGGTGCACATGTTGTTTATGTGGGTGATGGAAACAACATCGTACATTCGTGGTTTGAGTTAGCGGCCTTGATACCCATTCGATTCACATGTGCGTGTCCGAAAAGCTATCTTCCCAACATGCAACTTTTCGAGAAAGTGCAGCAAATGGGGATATCAGAACTGCAGATATCCCACGACCCAACGGATGCTGTTCGCGGTGCGGATTTTGTTTACACAGATGTATGGGCGAGCATGGGTCAAAAAGACCAGGCTTCGGAGCGAGAAGGGGCTTTCGAAGGCTTCCAGATTACTGGAGATATGATGAGGCTGACTAACGATGGCAAGTTCTTGCACTGTCTGCCTGCCGAGAGGGGGCGAGAGTGCTCTGATGAGGTAATGGAGGCAGACTATTCAATCGTATTCCAACAGGCGGAGAATCGCATGCACGCTCAACTGGCCATCATGCTCGCGTGTCTAGGAATCGGCGTTTAGGTTTAACGGTTTGCAGCGACAGCAGTAACAGGCCTCACTTCATACAAGGGTGAGAATATCGGTGTTTGATTAGTTTCATTACTTCATATGGTTTTTCAGTGATATGCTGATAAGGTCAAATTGACATACGTTCGATCTAAATCCCATGTCACAACTCGTGGAAAAGTCGCGTACAACGCTTTCACGCTTGAAACGAATATCGCGACTCGCGGAACTCATAATAAGGGCTTCTTCCGCCATACAGACGTTAGCATTGCACCACAACCTCAATATACTGCTGCTTTTCACCTTCCACTAGTATTTTCCAGATTTCCGTCTTTCGTCTATCGTCCGATCGCCAACTGTTGCTCTCTGTCATAGTCAAAACGACTAGGCCACATGTCCGGTGTGAACTGATGATAGTCGCAGCTGGTACACGTACATCAACCACCACACTCTCCACGTCACTTTGGCTCACAGAAGGATGTAAATCGCGTCAACGTCATTCTTCTCTTCTGACCTTTCTGCATGTCGCATTGTGAAAGGTACGTCGGTACCAACGGTATCCTTCTGCCGCTGGTGAAGTGATGTCTACGACAATCGAATCGAATCTCGTACGATACCCATTTAAGCAGCTCTTTTGTTCTTCAGAAAAACACCATCGTGCCCTTGGTGCTAACGTTATTTAAATTACCGTTGTACCGTCGAGTACCAACCAACGTGAAGTCCAGCGTGGCAGCGTTGGAACGGACATCTCACAGCCAAGAGTAGTTTGACATTTGTCGAGTCCTAAAAATCTTTGAAATTATTCGGACAACGTGGTGCTCACATGGCAGAATGTCCCATTGGGGTATATTCAATTCGCGACACTAGCTTAAAACTCTACAAAGTGCAGACAGTTCGTAGAGGTCAGCAATGGGATCCAGCGGCACCGTTGACGTCATCGTGGCTCGGCGCGTTTGTGCGGATGTACTCTCAACGTCTTCTAGCACAGTTTTCGATGGTCCACATGATGTGAGCGCTCTCCACTTCCCGACCCTAGACTTCAGCATAAGAACTCTACACTTTCAAGCCGTTGTCTACTCTCACGATAAACACCTTCCTAAACGTCTGAGGCGCAAAATCGCATTTTGAGCATGGCGGCTCGGACAGCACCTCTTTTTCGCAGCACACTTCGACAGATTTCTAGCTGTCCGAAGCCAACACGACATATGCATCTTTCAAAACCCTCTCTCATACTCCCGTCAACTTCACTAACTCCATCGACTGCAACTGGTCTCCATGACACAAAACGGCCAGTTCCAGTAAGAACGCAGACGTCAACCCCGCGTACTCGCCTGCCCCACACGCGTTATCACTCGGAAACGCGTATGATACCATTCACTCCGGAAGAACTTTATAGGGTTGTCGCAAACGTTGATGAATACTCAGAATTTGTTCCTTGGTGCACTTCATCTCGCGTAGTGCAGAGGATAGACGACAAGCATCTTATTGCAGACCTTTCCGTTGGCTTTCGTGTACTGTCTGAAAGGTACACGTCCGTGATTACGTTGAAGCCATATCGCTCCGTTTCAGCAGATGTACCTTACTCAAACCTCTTTGAGTACCTTATAACAGACTGGTCTTTCGAACCTGCTGGAGATATCACACGACTCGCATTCTACGTTGAATTTGCCTTTCGGAATCCAATGTACCAACGAATAACAAACCTGTTTTTTGAAGAAGTCGTGAAGCAGATGGTAGGTGCCTTCGAGAAGAGATGTCTTGCGAAGTATCGCGCCCCAGAACGCCATGGAGTGCTACATCGCTGGTAGCAGTTGAAAATAAAGTTTTGTGTCTCAGGTACCCTCGTCTCTTGCGTCATCGCAATCGCCTAATCCTTCGCGTTCTTCCTCGCTTTGCTCTTCTACGAGACGTCTGGCCGCAGCTATCAGATCTGTTATAGCATCCTCTCGTCGTAACTCAAGTGGAAGACCATCATACAACCTGTTCGATGGCGCAACTCCGCATCTCTGGGCACATCTAAATTGAGGCCTTCCTGCAGACATCCATTGTGCATCGGCAAGTTCCTGCCATGTGAACAGGAGGGCATCTGCTTCTTCCCATTTATCGAAATCAATAATCCATACGTTGTCACGTTCAAGGTACACGTCGATAACAAAGCTTCCTGGGAACAAGCCACGCACCTCCTGATCGTAGAAGAACGTGATCTTATCAACGATTGAGTCCATCTCATCTTCTTCGTACTCGAAAAAGCTTTCCGATCTCTGTGAAACGCCAATCACATCTTCGTCTTGCACGAAAACACGAAATTCCATGCGATCATCCAGATCTGCCCATTTTCTTAACGCAAGTACACACCCGCTGTCAGCATTAACCGCATTCATTACACGTTCCGAAGAATTGAACATGAGTAACACATCATCCGCACTCGAACACTTTAAGGAGCGATGAAAGTTGATCCATGTAGCATCAGACGGACACACGGAGTCAAATTTCGGACATACGGCTCCGCCAAGCTCGTCAATGTAAGCATTAATCGAAGCCTCTAAGTCAGTATGAGGAGAGCGCTCTGCAGATACGTCGGAAGTAGTTCCATCAGACCATTCCACGATTGCATCTTCAGTGGAGGTCTTTATTGTCCCGTCAAGCAAAGACTTCAACACTGGAGGTGACAGTCTTATGAAACGTGTCTTCGGAGTGCGCCGTCGAAAACGAGGTACCCAAGAGCAGGGCGCGTACAGAGATAATTCAAAGTCTGCGGCTCCAGGCATTTCATGAACCAAGCCAGAAAATATCCAAACTATGAACACTCTCCGTGAAGAGTTGGTAACGAGGTGGTAGCTCTTTGCGAGCAATTTCACAGTTTCAGACTGGAACAGGGTTAATAATGGTTTTCTCTAGAATCTGCTTTCAGCGTTCGGTTTCGCTGCAGAGCACTGCGTGCGACGATGAAGTAGAAGAGGAAGAGCGAACAGCAGGTGAGTTACCGAGCCTGCATTCTAGGTAAAGAGAAGACTCGGACAACGTCGACGGTAAAGCCAGGAATCAAGCGATGTCTGAACAAGCGGGAACGAAGCCGGTGTACACCCATACACGCCTTCTGATTGGCGGGCTCATGCATAAGATGTGTAACGAAAAAACATTCTTGTTGCTAATTCGCCAAATATTCATATGCTTTTTCATTGTTTTTTTAACAATAGTAGGGGCTACGTGTCCACCAACGCCTGCGATGATTTCTAAACCAATCATGAGTCCAAATTTCATTACATACTCTGTAATACAGAGTAGCAAACCTCAGATCATGATGATGTCCGAAGATAGATTAGCTGTCTCCACATGTCATGAAGCTCTCCTCGCCGACCGACATTCTGCCTTGCAACGAAGAAGTAGAGCTGTTTTGCACAACCAATTTTATCCCGGTGCATCCAGGTTATTCTCATATCATGCGTCAATTCTCCAGCGGCGTGCTGGGTTTTGTTACAATGGTTCCGATGTCACCAGCCATGACATTCACCGGACAAGCGATTTCCATCAAGAGCAGGCGTGAAACACCACGGCGGTCCCGAAAACCATTCACGATTTTTGCTTGCTTGAAGCAAGAAAGTGCACGTAATCCAGCTCCAGCAGTCTCACCTTTAAAGGAACGACTTCTCTCTGGGATAGATAATCTCGACAGAGGTTTGAGCATTGACCCCGATGCCGATACAATGACGCCGGAGGAAGCAGATGTTGAAGACCTAATTGAAGAGCTGGAAGATAATTATCCCCCACAGGTTCCGACAAAGGACCCCCGCAACTCCGGATCATGGCGCTTGAAGTATACGTCGAGCTCTATCACACGTTATTTCGGTGGAGTCACAGGACTTCAACGTCTGCTACCAAATGCTTCGGTGGGAGAAATTATACAAGAGATTGATTCTGAAGGCGGCAAGTGTATGTTTTCGGAGAAAATCTCCTTCGAAGTTCCGATAGTTGGAAACGAAGTTTGCCTGGACATTCGTATAGAGGGACGGATGAGAGCCGCCAGTGAAGAACGCCAACTGTGGGAACCAGAAAGCGTGAAATGCGGGGTTTTTAGCTGGTTCGCGGATAGCTGGAAAACGTTTCGCGCATTCCAGGTGGCGGATATCACATACCTCGACGACGAACTGCGTATCACCAGAGGCCAAACAGGAAGTGTATCCGTTTTTCAAAAGGCACTGAGCGATGACGACAAAGTGGGGTAAACTTTACATGCAACCTTGTATTCCTGACAACTATAATGCACGCCATCCCGAATTGATTTCATTCCATCCATGCCTAGCAAAAATTTGCTCGCTCACCGAATGGAACTCTGGCTCGTTTGCCAGATGATCCAATAGGTTTCGACTTCTTTGATTGGGCAGTTTAGTCAACATCAGTCTTCGACATTTTCGCAATACCTTCACATTCACCCCATCATTCAAGCCATGCTTCAGCAGTTCAGCACATCTTTCTGTGAGCTTGGGTTTCTTATGCCCTTCCCGGTCGAAGAATTGCATCGTCAGTAACTGGATGAAATGCTCGTTGAGCGGTATGCCTTGCGATCGCATCCGCTTATAAACTTCCCAGCTTTTGTCATAATTGTCCTCTCGCATGTAAGATGTGATAATGGGGCTATAGCTTTGAATACCAGGGCAAACTGCTCCTTTCTTCAACTCCATGTGCTCCAAAACACGGATCGCAGCGTTCCTGTCACCTGATCGAATACAAATCTTAATAAAAGCATTCAACGCAACCCGATCAGGACGCTGTCTTCGACGCCACATCTCACGGAAAATACCTTTCGCCTTGCGGTACTGACGTGTATCGCCGTATCCCTTCATCATAATCGTATATGAGACAATGTTTGGACGAAAGGTCCTATTGCTGTGCATAATCTCCATAATTTCTTCGGCCTTTGCGAAGTCTCTGATGCGAACAAGGCCATCTAGAAGGGAATTGAAACAATCGACATCGGGGGCAACACAAACGTTGCCCGACAGCATTGCATCGAGTGTAGCGGCTGCCTGCATGACCTGTTCTGTCTGTCCGGAGCGACAAAGCCCAGAAATGTATGCATTGCACACCGGGAGCGATACGAGTTCGTCTTCGACGAAGGAATGGAATAAGGAGCGCGCTTGAGCGAAGGCTTTGCAACGGATACATGACGAAATAAGAGCGGCATAGGTAATGGACGACGGGGGCAAATGGAGTTCGCGCATATGGTCCATTAGTCGCATTGCCTCGTCAAGTTGCCCGGAATCCGCAAGACCAGCCATGAGAGACGTGAGGCCGATTCGCAATTGCTTCGAAGATGACGATATTTGGTGTGGGGATGGCTTTGTGTGTTTAGCGGTGGAAGAAGCTGTCGAAAGATGTTGGGGTTGTTGTTGTGGTAGTAGAGGATTGTTCTGCTGATACAAACCGCCATTAGAATCCGTAGCATCAATGAGACTTTTAGCGCGATCCAAGTCACCTGCTTGAACGCACGCGAGCAGAAGGGTATTCCTGGTGACATCATTAGGAGTGCAATGGTTTGCATTCATTCTATCGAGAACTCGAAAAGCGTCAGCGACAAGGCCGCGACCTGCAAATCCTTTGATGATGGTGTTGTAGCTAGCAACGTCAAGCAGGGGTCGATACTCATCCTCCGCCAGTAAACGCAAAGCGGCACCCATATTGTTACATCGAACCAGGGCATCAACTGCGGAGTTGAACAAAATGGAATCGACTGGGGTGTGGTGCAGTTGGATTTCTGCAAGAACTGAGTTTACGGCTACGACGTTGCCCGCTCGGCCGTGCGATTTGAGCAGGACCGAATACGAAAACGGACCCATTTGAGTGCCATGAGCGCGCATGAGACGGAATAGTTTGAGACAGATTTGGTAGGCACGATGGTGAACAGCGGCGTTTGCAAGATTGACAATGAGCTTTTCATCGGGGGTAACTGCATTGCCGACGAGCCACATTTTGTCTAACAGGGAGAAAACGAGGTTCCATTTGGGAATGGAGGCGAGAAAGCGCAGGGGTTGTACAAAGTATGCAATTCGCAAATTGGATGCAAGAGGCGAACTGAGACCCCTGAACAGCACTGCTGCGACGGCTGTGGGGTTGCGAGCTTGTAGACAGGCGTGCACGGCATTTCGCCAGAGCTGGGACGATTCGGGTTGGTGCGGTTGAGCGAGATGGTCAGCGAGAAGGGGGAGAATACGGGATGGCGAACGGTCGCGAATTGCACGGTTCAAGGCGGCATTGGTGTGGGAAAGGTAGGGCTGCGCGGGCTTGGAGGCTCGACAGGTGGTGGGAGGGGTGTTGACGACTGACGGGGAGACGGTGGTGCGGCGACTGTGGAGCGGTAGCGGGATGGGTTGGATGAAAGACGTCATGGGCGCGGGCTACCGACATGCTGCGCGCTGATATTGGTATGGGGAGAAGCTGGAGAGGCGGCGTGAACCGAAAATGGGAGGGAGAGCACTGCGCATTGTGGGGCGAAGAGCATTGGCCACCACACGAGTCCACGTGCCGAGGTTCGGAGGCGATGCCGCAGATCACGAGGGCATCCGTGATGCTCGCTGGTATGGTGGGCGCACCTGTGCATTGGTTGCAGAGTGGGTGGTTGTGAGGCGTGAAAGAAGTAGTCTAGTAGCGACACAACAGCGGAACGCAGCCCTTTGTGGCCATATGTAGCCAGTCAGTACGCGCCACTAACAACCCGCCAAGTGGGCACCCAAAACCACATGCGGACCAATCAAAAGCCTCCAAGTGGCACCTGGCGCGCCGTTGGCGCGCTCTGCGGTCCAGGCGCGCAGCTATTGAATCAACCGTGACAGCGCCGTGACTACGTGACCCACGTGGCCAGCTGGCACGGCGCATGGCGCGCTGAGCGGCGCACGGAGGCGGGTGCACCTGCGTGACGCGGATCTTGCAGATCGCGAAGATTCGCCGCTGCGTGGTGCGGCGCGACTGACACCACAACCTGTCACCGCGCAGCCGGCCGAAGTGCTGCACAGCGCGCCGCCCCGCTACGCTCCGTGCGCCTGCGCACAAACCCCCTCCGCACCACACTTCACATTGGATTGCCGCGAACTGCGCTTCGATTTATTGTGCGCCCATTCCGTCTGCTCGCTTCCCCACATGCCGTGTCAACCTCCCGTCCCTACTTTCGTCCCCAAACTTCCTCTCGCCCCTTCTTCCACAACCCGTCCGTCCCTTCTCATCCCCTCCTAGTTCTTTCCATCCGGGATCCATTCCGTTTGTTCCTTCCTTTTCGTCCCTTCCACCCGATCCGCCTGTTTGTCCCACCCTTCCCATCCTTCCTATTTAACAGCGCGTCATGATGCCTAACGGAAAGGCTATGAGTCGCGACTCGCAGTCGCTACAAGACTTCAAAGGTGTAATGGACAAGTCCGCAGCCTCGGGTGTTGCTGAAAAGCTCAAACTCATGAACCAAATGGCCGCCGATGACATGGCCAGGATGACCGATTCGGAGACCGCCGGTTTCGTCGAACTCTACGGTCGTTACCTCAACGAGCGTTCCAAAAAGGCCGAAATAAAGTGGGATCTCATCGAGCAGCCCAGTGAAAACATGCTTCAAAAGTACGACACACTTGAGAAGCCGAGTGACGATCAGATGTCTTCTCTCCTCTCCAAACTCGCCGTGCTCAAGCTCAACGGTGGTCTCGGAACCTCCATGGGATGCAAGGGACCCAAGAGTGTCATCGAAGTGCGAGATGACACTACTTTCTTGGACCTTATCGTCCAGCAAATCGAGCAGCTCAACAAGAGCCATCCCAACGCCAATGTTCCGCTTTTACTCATGAACTCCTTCAACACAGACTCGGAAACGGCGAAGATCATTCAAAAGTACCAAGACACAAATGTCACTATCACCACTTTCCAGCAGTCACGCTACCCGAGGATTGTCAAGGAGTCTCTCGAACCCGTGCCTCTCACGCATGACGGCTGCGCCCATGAAGATTGGTACCCCCCAGGCCACGGTGATTTCTTCCAGTCCATTTATTCATCGGGTCTCGTTGATACGCTTCTCGCTCAGGGCAAGGAGTACATTTTTGTCTCCAACGTTGACAACCTTGGCGCGACCGTCGACCTTAACATTCTGAAGAATGTTGTTGAGCGTGATGTCGAGTATTGCATGGAACTCACGGACAAGACCCGCGCTGACATCAAGGGTGGAACTATCATATCCTACGACGGCAAGGTCTCCCTTCTGGAAGTTGCTCAAGTTCCGAGCAAGTATATCGAGGAGTTCAAATCCGTTTCTAAGTTCAAGGTGTTTAACACCAACAACATTTGGGTCTCGTTGCGGGCTATCAAGCGCGTCATGCAATCGGGCGAAATGAAGCTTGACATAATTGTTAACAACAAAGAAGTCAAGGGCACGAAGGTCATTCAACTAGAAACTGCTATTGGAGCTGCTATTGGCTATTTCAACAATGCGTGTGGAGTCAACGTTCCTCGTTCACGCTTCTTGCCAGTCAAATCCACCTCTGACCTCATGCTTATTCAAAGCAATATGTACACGCTCAAATCTGGATCTCTCGTGATGAACCCCGCTCGCCAGTTCGCCACCACCCCGGTGATAAAGCTTGGAAAGGAGTTCAAGAAGGTCGCTCAATATCTTGAGCGACTGGGTAGCATTCCAGATGTGTTGGAACTCGACCATCTCACGGTCTCAGGTGATGTTTACTTCGGTGCAAACACTACACTTAAGGGCACTGTTATTGTTGTGGCAAACCCCGGAAATACCATCATGATTCCTGAAGGCTCTGTACTCGAGAACAAGGTTGTTGTTGGTTCTCTCCATGTCATTCCTCATTAGGATTACTGAACAGGCATTCGTCGTGCGTAGCAAGCTCACTACTTTTGGTACACTTGCCGGCACAATATGTGGGGATAGCATGGGTGTAGGGCAATCTTTTTCTGTGAGTGTTTTGCCAGATGTATGTCTGAGCTGGTCTTTGGGAACAACTTGTGGCTCCTCTTCACCGCCCTCCTCTCGAAGTCGGAGGTATGATGGCGGTCGACCAATTTCCTCCGAGACTTTGTTGGATAACTCGTCTATTGGTGGAGCGTTTGTGAATTATTGGTCTGTAAGGTCGCGAACTGACATCCTCAGATTAACAAACGATGTAAAAGCTACTTGACAAGAACTTCATTCTCTTCCCCCATTTGGCCTTGCGAATCTGCTGGTGGTGCAGCTCCCAGATACTCATACTGCGGAGCCTCCAATTCTTCAACGCGTGCCTTTGCAGTTGATGGTTGTGCCATTTCCAGTAGGAAGGCACGTACTTCAATCATTGCAGTCCCAACATCTAAATCAAGCAATTCGGCACGCAGGAATTGAGCAATCCATTTTGGTAGCTTGTTCCTGAGCTTTGCCCTGACAAATCGCTTGTCCGCGAAGATAACGGCACCGTAGTCATTCTTATTCCGAATAACCCGACCCGCACATTGAGCGGCTTGACGCATGGCCTGCAGGCAATCCGGCGAAGAGTATAGGCCTCATTAGTCAGATATTACACGTATCCTCCACATTGAGAGTCGCAGTCGCTCTATCATGATTATGTACACTTACATCAAAGACGAGAAAGTCATCTTCCTGAATCTGGTACTTTTCGGCTAGAAAGCGCAGACGGGCCTTCAGAACTCGAGACTCTGTGTACTGGAAAGGAACACCAAACAATATCACAGCCCGACCATATTGCCCATCGAAATCAATACCCTCAGCGGCTCGTCCTCTTGCTACACTGAGAAGAATCGCTCCGCGTCCACTATCGCAAGCAACTTTGTAGTTTTGAATGGCAAGTGACGCTTCCACCGGATCTTGAGTTTCAACGAACACGAGCTTCAATCTTCTCAACTCATCAAGAAGATTGCCTTCCTCACTCCAGACTTTCACGACCTGATGCATAAAAACATAGCTTACGAAGAATACAACGATTCCATCGGGAACAGATCCAGCGAGGGCAATCAATGCATGGCCGTAATTTCGCGATGTGTCCGAAGTTTGGCGATTGTCGTACTTCGAGCTAAGGGACAGCTGATCTGAACCTCTTGTCATAATCAGAGGACAAACACATCGTCTTTCTAAGGACATGTTGAAACTTGCAGAAACGACAACTGGGAAGTTGAGCATTCGAGGATACGTGTCAAGAGGACTCAAGGTTCCGGAGGTGATCACAACGGTCCTAAAATGCGTCATTACCCAACGTATAGCCAAAGATGCGTCGAGGCAAGCCAATCGTAATACTGGTTCGTAATCCCCGGTAAAGTCATTATATGGTTCTGTTATCACAGCCATGCCTTCCTTTTCATATGTGGAAAGAACGGTTATGAAATCCCCAACTTGAAGCAACGGTTTAAAATCCGACCAGCTTGCAACCTGAACTGTCTTGAGCAGTGATATTAGCCTGTCGTACGTAGCTAAGAACACCTTCTTATCATCAACTCGGCACGCTTGGCCAATCTGCTTCAGGAATGGAATCGGTTGTTCCTGGGTGACAGTTGGCGTATCCGCTCGTTTTTCTAGAAACCGAGTCAACTTGTCCAAAAACTGGACGAACTCTTCAGCTTTTCTGATGGAATCTGGCACTGCTTCCTTCAGTATGTCGTTTGGAAGCACTGGAGCAGCGGGAATCTCTTCTCCCCCTGAAAATACATGACCATTGTGAGGGTGGTTTGCTGCGGCGTTTAGTTCAGCGATCGGTATCCCAGAAACTAGACGGTGGTACTCGCCCCTCAATCGCTCTTCAGCTGCCTCCTTTGCTCTGTATATCACTGAATTCAACTGTGTGATGTTTCGGAGGGCACCTCGGATAGTGCGCTCTTCCAAATCCACGCTTAACGCTTCGATACATACATTGTCGATGTTGTGCGCCTCATCTATACAGAAAGAAATTGAGTCCTGTTAAAATGTGGAGTTCAACTTTCATGGATCTCGTTGTTTGGTGATGACACTTATAAGCTTACCGAAAACAATTATACTCTCCGGCGGAAGCTCTGACGATACGATACCCGCAACTTTGGGATCAAGTAGATAATGATATGAATATACAAGAATATTGGCCATCATAACTGAATGCCTTGCGAGGAAGTACGGGCACCACTGACGGCGCTCTCCATAGATACGAAGATCCACTAAGTTGTACACCCCTGGGCTAAGAACAGAGTCTAAACCCTCTCGATCGTAATTCTCGAAATACTTGCACGACATGGCGATTCTTTCGTCATCTTCAACGCTTTCCCTCACCCATGATGAAGTTAGAGCTCGACAGCCATTATCAACAGCGGAGCCCTCCATTCTACTAACAGTGTCGTGAATGCAAAGATGCCTCCTCGAAGCCAAACCGACTGTCACAAGGTCATTCGGAAGCTCTAACTCTTTCTCTCTACTTGCAACTAGAATCTTCATCTCATCCATCACTTTTTGCATTTCTTCAACCGTTCGTGTGCAGTACACAAACTTTCGAACACTCTTGTCAGCTCCTCTCGTGGAGAGATATGCGGTTATTAAAGAAAGAAGCGTGATAGTCTTCCCTGTTCCACTAGGCATTTCTAGCAGAGCATGACCACCAGAATCAAGAGCATGCTTCAGTTCTCTCATGTACGCGAGCTGTTCAGGATACAGAGAGGCATACGGGAAAACGACCTGGAGGCCATCAATGTCCACAATTCCCATTTTAGGTCTTGAACAAGCACTTTCTGAACTATATCAGTCACCCATATGCCACGAAGGTGGAAATGAACTCTCTAGAGCATCATAATGGATGGCGGTTGTTGTTTGAAAGAAATTGGGCTTCCCAAGTTTATTGGCACTGGAATCGCTGACTGAAAGTGGTATGGCGTAAAACAAGAAACGTTCCACCCTGTTCCCCAGCAGATGAGAATAAAAGCTGAAAAGAAAGCGCTGAGTGCAGACACCAGCGAGCCGCCAAGAACTTTATTGCTGCAAGAATGAAATGCGGCAAAAGCCAGATGACTTCACAACGATCCCTGCCAGGTCTACAAGGGTAGGCTCTACAGTACCGAAGATATGCAGATCTGCAATTCTGCACGTTTGTCCTCTAGTATCTTGCTGGCACCCATCATGGTCACCAGTTGCTCTTGCTTGAGAACCGTCGATAGTGCAAAATTCGCGCACAAGTTAGCCTTCTAAACCGGTGGAGGCCTGCATTCCAGTCTAACTGGAAGCGAAGTAGGCTAGCGACTAGCGATCGGGTCTATACGGGAGGGCCAGCAAACGCATTTGTGCTCGTCGTGTACATTCCGATCTCATTGAAGAATTTTCCCATCTTGATCTTTGTGGTGGGCAAGAGTCGACTCGTAGTAAGACATCTCGGTTGCTTAGACTTCCCGTAACAACTTCTTTCAACTTTTTCGTTGAAGTCAGAGACGTCCTATGATTGTCGATTCCATGTGGTCCTATTATTTACATGAATGTATACTGCCCCCAACAGTGATCACGGTCAGTACGACAGTCTAGGGATAACACTTCGAGTATAACATGATGAGGGTAAGGAGTTAGACCTCTTAGAAACCGCCAGCGCCTAGTTTACGTCACATACGATGTGTAGAATGCTGCGGCTTCCCATAATGAAGCACTGAATAAAGAAAATCGTTCGTTCGTTCAGTCGTTCGTTCAGTCGTTCGTTCTTACCCACCATTTTGTTCTGCACCAAGGTGTGACTCACATCGACAATATGTTGGACTACAGGGGCCTTTTGATCAATTGCAGTATCCCTTTACAGTATCCTGTAACTAGGGAGTGGTCTTTATACTTCTTCTCCATCATGTGAGAAGTGACTCTGCGTCTTCAATAAAGGACGCCTTTCTTCTCCTCTTCTCCATCGTCTGCGCTCAAAGAAAGTGCCATCCGTGCATCTCGCAGCGATGCAAGACGGATACGTATTGCGACGGTTCTCCTCGTATAGACATTTGTGTAAGATGTCATGTACTAGACCTCGCGAGCACCTTCAAATTCAAGTCGCAGTTTACTTGCAGCGGGTGATCTTAAGCAGAGTATGAATAGCGCACAAGACGTAAAACAACTCAAGCAGGAATTGCGCTTGACAACCCTTTCACATCCGATTACAAGCTAAGAAGAAAAAGAGAGGTATGTATAGCCTGTGCATGACTCGTAGCTCCGACCTCTCCAGGTTCCGGCATATCGGCCGGCACGCCTGATGAAATGGCGTTAAATTGCAACTGTTACACATCTTCAACGATAATGCTCAAAACTTCTATGCCCTTGACACGCAAACTCTATCTTGTGAACAACGCGTCTTCTTGTATACATTCGATATGGTAGCAGCCACCGATGGCTTGCCACCATATGACCTACTTGCGCTGTGATGGTGGCTGCGAGCTTCTTCCCTCGCCAGCCTTTCGCACTGAGTCCGTAATCTCCTCCCGTAATGCACTAGCAAAGTCTCTAGCCTGCAACCGTAACGCTTCAGATTCCTACGAGCGTATTGTCGCAACGTCGCAAACAATGCTACGGTTAGTCGCGGGAAAGTGCTTTCTTCGTGTTGAACATCAGAACTGTTTGTGAATGCTGACGTACCCTCTTGAGCTGTACAAAGGTCTCGCTTTCTGACATATTTTTCGCAGCCTCTGCGGCGGTCTTGGAAAGCTCCTTAGCTTGCTGAGACGAGCGAACGGCGAAGCGTTGGAAAGCGGGATTGTTTGCTAACCCTTTCACAATTACCTCATTTGCAAGCCATTGCGCAACACGGGCAAATAATCCACCTGGTCCCATTGTGTTTCCCGGTCTAACAGAATTGCTACAGTCTGGATATGGTACTCCTGTCACTTGAAAAGCCACAGCTGATGCATAAGCCTCCGACTTTGTTCCAATGCAGTTGCCAAGTGCGATACCCCTAGACACACTAGCAGCACAAACAAGACTGCTCGGAAAATGCAGATGCGAAACGAGGAAGTGGCACTGTGATAGACAGAGAAGTTCGACGATGCAAGTGGTTTCTCATGACCGTGACCGCATCACAAGATTTTGCCGATGACAGGAATTTTCGACTTCTTGCTTTCAGGCACAGATTGTTTATTATTTTTTGATTACACGCGTGAAACGTGTACCATAACATCCACACTGGAATTTGTGTTACTTCGCAATGCAACAACCGCACGTAACTCTAGCTAGCTAGTCTAGTAGTAGTAGAAGTTCTTCACAACTCCGAATTCGTGTGTTGATCAGTGTTGACAAGCTTAAAGTGAAATTTTTGAAGTTACTCTGTGAAGTTGAAGGCTATCATTATAACCCCTAACTTTAGACTCATCCTGCTTCGACGGGTAGTTCCGCTTAAAGTGTCTGTTTTTAGGGCTTAAGGTAGTTCAATAGATAACCCTTCCTCATCGGCTGTGCAGATCTTTGAGGAGCCAGAGACTATAATAGGTCAACGAAGAAAGCCCCAGTTATGCGTCCCTGGAAAAGAATAGCCTTCTGGTGTGGCTTGTTCCTCAGGTCAGGTGACTTGATGAAGTATACTGTTGCCTGCCTGTCCAGTTACACTGGGCTGACCAGTGAACCTGTCCCTGGTTATCACTCTTTGGGCATGCCCTTTGACATAGCATTTAAATCCGGCGACAAAGAGGTTTTCCATAGCTAGAGCCCCCTTCATCACCAATGAGCCCGAGCTAGCGGCATTTCTCATGTAACAAGCCCTAATCTTTTTGACAAAAGCCTTCCCTCGGGTGTTCGTTTAACACTCTCACCATTATTACTGTCCTTTCCGCTTCTGTTCACCGCTCACGCCGTTCTTCAGAATCTACGAAGGTAGGTGCTGCTGAAAGTTGATAACGTTCAGCCGATTCTCCCCTTTGGAACATAGACGATAGACATTGACGATGACAATTGAAACATACTGCGCCAAAATTTCCAACGCTGTTGACAAATGCATGAAATCATCCCAACTCACGGGTGGTTCTCTTACGAGAATATACCAAACTGTAAGAGCGAATCCTCTTGCGATTATCGCACTAAGCACAATTGGTAGATTTCTCACTTTCACGCATTTCTCTTTAAAGCGTAATCTTCTTTGACCCGGAATGTCGTTAAACTCGCCCAGGCGATCGGCGGACTGGTCGCCTTCGTCGACCCGGGATGTCTCTAAGAGCGACCAGGCAGTCGGCAGACCGACGGCCCCAAGCGACCTGGATGGCACTGTCCAGAAAAGGCCCCCGCTAAGCTGTGCGAAACGGTAGGCACGACGCACGCGCTTCCCGGAAGATCTTGCCAGCCTTTCCCTGAATTTTCCCGGAAGGATCAGGAGTTTCCTACGAAAACCGAGGCGACAGTTTTACCTCACGCAGCATCTCAGCATCGCGTGGATAATAAAAGAAAACAGGCCCGCCCGGGATCTGAATGGTTTTACAGGGTTTTTACGGAACTTGCGCCAGGATTGAAGAAAAGCACGTGTGTTAGGTCGGTTCAACTACCCGAAATCGCCAAGGGTAAAGAGGAAAGGGTGGGTAGAACGTCGTTAGTGCTTCTAGACGACGAAAACGAGGCATATTGGAATCCGCCTTGTCGTGGTGTGCCCCTTAGCTGACGTCCTCTAGTGGAAAGGGAAGGAATAGCAGAGAAAAGAATGGAAAAGGCGAGCCGCGTCAGAACGAAATGGATCCGATCTCGGGTCTTCCCGTAGAAGCTTGGTGCTGATCTTGCCATGTTCCGAAATAGTAGCTAGTGAGCGCAACACGGCTGCTGCAAGGTGAGAGCAAGTAGCAGTCATCGGCTACATTTCGGGGCACATGAATAGAGATTGGTGCTACGGGACAGAGAAAGTCTTTCTTTCCGAGGAGCTTTACGTATCTACAGTTTAGCATGCTAGACGAAGAAAAGCTCTGTAGAGTTAGATTCTACCACAATGCCGTAATCAGGTAATGTGTGCCCATAAAAAAGAAGAAGAAGTAATCTTCTGCCATCATCACATCATTCACAAGAACGTCCTTGACGTTTTCGTCCTCTTACGGTCGATGATGCATGCCATACGTGAAGCGGTGAAATGGAAGAGTTTCAAACCACGGCGATCGCCACAGCTGGATGCGTCATACGCTTTTTTGATCGTTTCGACACCTGAAAAAGCGACTGAACTTCGATCGATGTCCACTATCGCTTGAACATAGCTTCTATCCTGGCTTAAATTCTCCTCGTCCTACACGAAGAGTCTTCAATGGATTCTGGGCCCTCTCACATTAGTATAAAAGCCGTACTGTCCGGGACACGGTTATGCAGGAAAAGGTTTCCAAGTCCCCGCTACCGTCCCCGTCCATCTTTCTACCTATCCAGGGCTTAACGTCATCTGTCAACCCAAACCGCACAAGGCCGGCCTCATTGCCTCGGCGAACAATTTCCCATATTTCATAGGTTACGTCACGAATAGATGAAGACGATCGTAGTACTCGAGTGGACGTCCAACCGCCGATTCAAATGGGATGTCAACGTATTAGAGCCCTGCACTTCCCAACCTTCTTTACAACTTAATTGTTCGCTTTTCAAATGAAGGCAAGTTGTTTATCGCGTACTTTCTATTCAGGAACAAAAGATGAACAGTCATAAGTGCGCTCATAGGGAGTCCTCAGGTTTACATACCACTGTTAGTTTGTTATTAGAAAGTTGCAATGCTGTGGCCTGCAAGGCTGATCTAGCTCATACGAATCTGGTAATCACCAGCTACCATCTTGTATCTAACCCAAGGTGCAGCCTGGTATCCAGACTTTTCAACAACTTTCAAAAATCTAACTTGCAACCCGGAAATAGTGAAGTAGGGAACCTCAAACTCAACTGAAATAGGTCTCTTTGTAGCGTTTTCACGGTTCTCGGCCTTTCCAATGCTTGGTAAAGAGAAGTGACCCCGCATTACTGCCTCCTGCCCAGCCTTAAACTGTTTGATTGACCATACAACAACGTCCTTTTCCGGGGCGTACTTTGCTCGTCCAGAAGTGCACTTGAAACTAGGAGTATCCACGTCCGGTAGCACCGGGATCGCTATTTTCACACTCTTCGCGATTGCCCGAGGCTTCAGTTGAGTCCGCGCTTTAACGATGTAGTCCACTCGGGTAGGTCTTTGTTCGATTACTGCGTCAACCCAGATTGGTGGTTTAACCTGCGTATTGAGTCGATATCCCATCAATTCAAAGGTACCGTCTGGCGGTATGAATGATATTGTCCGGTCGTTCTCAAACTTCGCAAGTCGCACACATTGATGAAACTTTATGTCTTCTAAATCCACCGACTTTCCTTTCCGTTCAGGACCACCTCTTGCTGCACTTGCCTCAAATTGTAACCTGTCGTTTAACCCAAGTTTGAGGTTGGGCATGCCACTCAAATACGATTTCATTACCAATTTCCCAACAATTTCGGAACGCAGCAAGTTTCCTGATCCTGAAACGAGTATGTTCACCTTTTCAATGACATCAAGGAAGACCTCATTCCTTATGTGCTTTATACCCTCACTTCTCCATGAGACCGCGTTGGTAGCTGCTACCGGTAAAACACCTGTCGACTCTGACACGCGATAATCTTGAGTAATATACTTTCGTAGGATTTTCGACTCCGATATCTGAGGAAAACCAAAGTCCATCATTTCATCGAGAAGCTCGTAGATAACGACAAAGTTATCTCGAATTGATTCTTCATGGACGTCACGGAAGTATTCGGTGAATACCTGCACCAGCTTGTAAAGAAAAGTGAGAATGACAGTGGCGTTGGAGTTTCTCCGAGTTACTGCGACTAGATAGATGTTTGCGTGACGTATGTGAATGAATGTTATGCCCTTCTCATCGTGTCGAAAGAAAGGAGTGATCTGGGAGTCATCCTGCGCTTCAAATACTCTCTGCTTGAATATGTTTATCACATCCATCGCCACATCTCCGCGGAAGTTCCTGGAAATGATTGTCTTTCCTCGAGAGTCTAGAATGAATATTGACGAGGCAACCATAGCTATGTGTTGCTCACTATCGGGTTCGCACTGAGCGGGATACAAAGCAAGTGCGTCAGTCGACCTTAATGCTCTTACTTTCGAACTAAAGTACGTTGAGAGCGAAGATTACGACCAAGAATCAGAGTGCATATAGAAAAGTCTGAACGCAGTGGGTGTTCCAGATGACAGTGAGCGGATGAATGATTTTGAACGTTAGAGAGAAGGGAAGAGCCGCCTCTTTGCGCAGGCAAGCCGCAGACAGCTGGCTCTTTTTCTTTCACAGTTCACGAATGGAACAAAAACAGCTCTCAAACCCAAAAGAAGGCAATGCTCGTGACTGACGTTGCAAATCTGCTCACATTTTCCGAACTCCATTACAGCGGCGTTACGATCATAATCTTAAAAACATGTCCGTTTTTACGCACCCCGTGAGTTAGAAAGAAAGACAAAAAGACGCCCAGTAAGTCCCAAACCTGTACGTGTACCATGAAGACTTATCGCCAGTTTGATCCGTTCTTCATCTAGGATCACAACCCCGCAAGTTTCACACGGTTTCCAAGCGTGCCACGCAGAGAAGAATTTATTTACGGCTGGAGCTATGATACTCTGACATCGTACGCCGGCATCGACGACAACAATCTGCAATCGACGGGGTGAGCTCCATTCCGGTCTATCTCCAGGCTTTTCTGCGTTGTCTTGTCCTTTTGCTCTATCAACGATCGCATAGACATGCGAAGGAGATCTTTATTGCTTGGAAGAAAAACGCGGGCTGGAACTCAACGGAAGCTCTGTGAAGCTCTGTGTTCCGCGGTGCTAGCCCCTGCAGATACCGCACAGCCCGAGTTCCTTAACTCGCGGTTGGTGCCAAGGGAAGATGGCTTGAGTATTGAAAGCGTGTCCGAGTCTGAGACGGAGCGGAGGAGAGGCTTGCGCACCAGAGTCTGACGAGCGAGGGCGAACGCGACGAGTTCTGTGTACCCACGACCAGTCAGCCTCTGGCGGTGCATGGCATCAATGATCTATTTCGCAACCTTCCGCTCCTTGATAAATCCTCTTCCTTGGAAACACTACTACTCTCGCCATGCTACTTGAGTACCTGCATTATCATGATCGATCCCCTCGGGTACCTTAACATGCTACAAGCGCAGATACGTGAGATGCGTCCTTAAGATGAAACATGCATCGACATCATCACGATCAATAAAGACGTAAATTTAAGAACGGCAGAATAGCGTTTCTGTCGGTCGTAAGAAGAAAGGCTGCGTCCTGTCAAGTCCTTTCGACCACCTTGACAATTATCACATGCAAATTTAACACATGAAGAAGAGTGGGTGAGAGGTGATGTATTTGAACGGTTCGAGACCTAGCCCTGGTCATGATGATTACTCATGGCTCTATATCCGGCCCGCCCAAAACTTCACCAGCAGAATGTTGCGAGAGCTTCGGATAGACATAATTTACGATACGCGGTTTTTTCCTGCCATATAAGTACTAGAGATTATCGGCACGTCATATCTCCATTCCATCGCTAAAACTTGACCTCCAAAAGGACAGTCTATGCGCTGATATCCCGTGAGCACAGACATTCGCGTGCTAGCCAATACGCCGGGAACTCCGTGCTAGCAATCTCTTTTCAGTTCTCACTTGCCTTTTTGTCAATGATGTATCGAAATGCTTGCAACAAGACCGATTGCTCCTGGCGTATCTCTCTCTCCAGCAACATCCTCAGCAGAGACGGTTTCTTTGCTGAGGACTGAGTTTGTGTTTTTCTCTTTTTGGTATTCTTTCTTCCCCTTCCACCCTGTCTACGTCGCGCTCTTTTTCCTTTCGATACAGTAGTATCGCTTTTCTTTTCCTTCTCCTGCTCTTCTTCATCATCGCTGCTACTATAGTCTCCCAGTTTTGCTAGTGCTCCGGAGCGGTTGCCTTCGTCTCTGGGTCTTGAACCAACTTTTGAAGCTTTCTCCTCGGCCGCTGCCGCTAATTTTCTCGCAACGTTTGTACGACTAGGCCAGTTCTCTTTCCGAGCTTTCACCCATGCCGCTAATTCTTCTGGTGAGGAACCAGGCAATTTCGCGTTAAGATGTGAAAGGACTCTTCTTGACACGGCCAAATCGCGCTCAGAGCCGTCTGTACCAGATTTTGTTCTATGAGCTGTTAGCCCTGAAGTAGCGAGTGCACCTGCCGCTTTTTGCCTCTCTTCAGCTGCCTTCTTTCGCGCTACGTTTGCTTTGCTAGGCCAATTTGCTTTCCTCGCATCCACCCACGCCTTTATTTCTGCAGGGGAGGAACCTGGCAGTTTCGTATTCAGATGTGAAAGCACCTCTGATGATGAGGTCCGCTCACTGTTATTGGGATGTGTTTGTTTCGGTTGCTGGTATGGTGTAACGCCTAAATCTCCAGTAGAATTCCGCCTCGCGGGTGGTTTGGCCTGCGGATTATGTTCTCTGTGAGGTCGAAATGGCTGACGACGGTTTCGCCGAGGTTGATAGCTTGTTTCTCGTTGAACAGGGTAGTAGCTTTGATGCGGTAGAGCTTTTTGTTGAGGCGGGAAAGAAGGAGGAAGTGCTGTGTTATATGAGACTTGTTGTACATGAGGAGCTGAAAAGTGAACGAAGCTGGTTGACAGACGTGGAACAGGAGGATTTGCTAAGAAATTCACTGGCGGAAGCAATTGCGCAATCGGGGGAGGAGGTGGGTTCAGCGCCGGAGGTGGCAACGGTGGCAATTGTTGTGCTCTTGGGCGATAACGCTGCGGATGTGGCAGGTGTGGCGGTTGTGGAGGGTATGGTGAAGGTAGCGATTGTGGTTCGTAACCAAAACCTGGTGGTTTCGGCCACTGCCAGCTCATCTTCCGATTATCAACGTGGTCGTAGTGGTGGAAGACGGAAGTCGTTTCCGCAGAAGATCGTAGCCTTAAGAACAAGAAGAAAAATGTCAGGTGAAGTGAAGATAGCCCCGTACCTCGCGCTCAGCAATGAGGAATGAAGAGCTAAAGGTTTGTGATATAAAAGGATGCTCTTGAGGTGAGGTTCAGCCTAGAATAGAGAACTGTCCATGCGCCCTTCGACAAGGGTAGACCGCTACCGTTGTGCGAAGGGCAAGGGACACCGCCAACTCTGAATCAGACTTGCCGAGGGCGTCGGTCGGCGTCAGTGAGCACTTCATACCTTACAGTAAACCTAAAGGTACCATGGGTACTGTACAAACAAGTTCACAGAAGTGGGGGGCCCAGTAGTAGCATATTGCTAGTTAGTGCCACCGCGAAGCACGTGGCACACCTTAAGGGAGAGAATTCAAGAGCGGCCGACACGTCCTTACTTCTAAGGATGTCCAGCGCACCTTGCTGCTTACTGGTTTCGTTCGATGCAACTCCATGGTAACAACACAGTCCAAAAGTTTGGACTCCAAACAGATCGATAGCGCCAGCTGCTTATTACCGAGCTTTTGTAAAGAAATAAGACACTCCTCATCGTTCATCCAAGGAGTTTGAATACATGAATCGAAAATTCCGTCGACGAAAATGGATAACCGAATACAACATCTTTTGCTCATCACTCTCTTGAGAAGTGGAGAACCTTTGAACCTACAGGCGCAGGTGCTGAAGTGGGGTCTCATGAGCTCATATCATCAACAACAACAACAAAACTAGGTGGTCGGACAGTGCTGATGGTACGACGCAAACGATGCCTCACATCATGGTGGATGTTCTGAGCTCAAATGTATTGGTTGCATAGATGGTTGTTATACACAGACGATGCCTCTCTCTGAGTTCGACGTGCAAACTTTCCAAGCCACCCTCCGTCACTGCCCTGAGATGCTTTTTTCATATGATTTCTCATCGCAGTACAAAGTCCGACAAAAAGCGACTAGAAGCGTAGGAATAGGAAGCACGACTGCTTCTACTTCGATTAGTTTCCTGACTCCTTCGAGGTGATTGACCTCCGTTGCAAACCTGGTTGCGAACCCATTCCGCTTCCGTCGAAACTCTACGTGTATGGGGCGAAGCCAGGCACACCACATGAAGACTCTGCGAGCTAAGGCTATCTTCTTAGAAGCTATGACGAAATCGCTGGGGCTCCCTCAACGCCACCTGTTAAGATTAACTCGAGGGAGAGGGTGAGGATATTGCATTGCACTATATTTATGGGCTCACCACACCGTATTCCGATGCCAAGGTAGAACCACCACCTCCAGAGAGCCAATGTTTTTCCCAAGGAATGCCAAGAATGTCTTTGCCCACTGTTTGTCGACACTGAATACGCTCCTTCCCGTTCTTCCGTCATGGATCACAACTCTCGGCGGCGAGCGCGGCTTGCTTTGGGACATTGCAGCGCAGTGTTCCATCGAGGTATCTATTCACTCGTCCTCTGCAGCTACTAACTGTTGATTCTAGACCAGCATACGATGCTAGGGTATGTAGTTTCGAAACATGTCCGGTAGAGTATAATATCCGCATATTAAAAGCCTCGAAAGGGATGACACTTTAAGGATGCCTCTAGGACTGGGTAGCGTGTTCATGATACGAACTCATTCAGACGTTCACACATACGTGCGTGTAAACTTGATAGATCCGTCGTATTCTTTGTGAACATGAAGTAGTTCGTAGATATGAGGAATTCGAGGGTAAGGACGAAAAAATCAACCTGCGAAAGCTTCAGTGTCCTCTGTTTTGTACACTTGCAAAACAATCATGAGAAAGGAAAAACGATTCTACCCGTAGGTATGTGAAACTTCAATGGCCTGTGGAAAAGAAACGCAGAAAAGAAAATCTGATAGTTGATCACATATCGATACAAGAGCAAAGGTTGAAGCTTCGCTGCTCCTCAAGCGCATATCGTTTTATGAGGACACTGAAAATTTTCTGGCAAGTGCGTTGAGCACGACGCATGACGGTATTGATCACTTTTTGCTTCCATGTTCCTTCTTCCTCTGGGAGCAACGCAGTCCTTACTAGAATTCAGCCAAGATACTCCAGAAGTTCACTTCACTGTCTTGAAACTTGGGTTAGGATTGCTAACGCTCTTAGGTAATTTCCTTTTCTGTTTCATGGATTCCCGGACTGCTTGATAAGTGCCGTACCAAATGGCACTACTCGCTCCAACCCAGATAAGTCTGGGTAATGTCCCTTTCCATAGAGCCAAAGGACCTTCCTCTTGAATGATTGTACGCATACAATGAACCCATCCTCGGTACATGGTAATTCCAGGCCGGACGCCTTTGAGCCTTTGCGTCATTAATCTCGTTTTGATAACGTCCAACTAGTTTTCGATTCTGTGTTAGTACGCAACGTTATTGGTCATGCATGACTAATGGACTAACATTATGAACAACTTACGGGTTCCGTGATGACGGAGGTTATCATACCTGTCAATGCACCAACAAGTACGTTGTCAATTCCCACCAGTTCACTCTTCTTCAGACGCTTCACACATACCTTCACATTCTCAAGAACAGTAAACTGCACTGCGCTGTACGGTACATCGTAGATTATTGAGCTTCGCCAACCGGTATAAAACTGACGAACGCCGCCCGCAAACCCGACGCCCTCCGCAGCAATGGAGGTTACAGCGGCTCCGAGGTTGGGATAAATTCCTGCTTGTAAACGTTTCTTCACAACATCCACTGGCACTTTCACTAGCGAACCACATAGACCTGCTAAGGAGCCGGCAACAACGTGACGAAGGCCAATAAGCCTTTCGCGTCCAAGTCGGGAAAGCTGCATTTGGGCGAGTTCATAGCTCGGCATGTACACTGAAAGCAAAGAAAATGAGTTAGAACCAAAGATGAACGTCATGAAGTACAGTGACACACGTACGCATTGAATACGGGAGCACCCCTGCTAATGCCCCAATAATGCCACGATAAAGGCCCGGCAGTCCTTCTGCTGAAATAAAGCGGATCAGTTGGCGGGATGCATTAGTAGAGCCGGGACGGCCGCGTATGTACTGCAGTCGGGTCTTCACCGAGTCGATAGGATGCAAAAGAACCCGGCTGGTAAGGCCAGCAAAAGTGGAGGCAAGCTGGGCATCCGAGTGTTGAGCCAGCATGTGTCTTTTCGGAGCTACATACTTGTGTCTTGCGTTATCGGCAGCAGCTCGCTCCACTCTAAGTTTTCCTGTAACGATCATGTTGCAGTAGAGCTGTTCTGAAAAGGTAGGACCGGTTTTTTGTGTGCAGCCTTCATACGATACCTTGGATGCTTGCGGTAGAGGTCTGCAGGGTAGCGATTCACATAAGGTGCAGGCGTGGGTTGCACAAATGAACGAGAACCAGCACTAGGAGCAAGGATCCAGCGGAGATTGATGGGTCTTCGCAAGACGGAGAGATGGCATCTGTGCAGTCGTGACTTCGACAAAGTGCGCTGAGAGCGGCTGGACGAGCACTCGTGACGGGGTGGCATGAACGATGCAACATCTATTACCTTTGTATCTTCAGTCGCACATCAGTCTGCTGTTGACAAACGTTCATGGGCAACCCGAGATGCACACAAATATTCTTCAAAAAAAAGGGGAAGTTCTGCTCGTGAACTCATTGAATGGCTTCTCAGCTGTACAATCTACAGCACTGTCAAGAGTTTCGTCGTCTGACGCTGAGCAGAACTTCATGGAACATGTCAAAAGCTCAGCTGCTGCTTTTCATTGGTCCAAGTGTTTCAGGTGGGGTAGATCTTTGGGGAAAACCGCCACCATTCAGGACACGTGCTCTGCTTTCGCCACATGGGTGCAACCGCGACCTGTCTGTGGTCCACACCCCCGTCCACTGCACAGCCTGTGCTTCGTGTTTTATGACCATCTCGACGCCTATGCATGAAGGCCGCCGTGTCCGGTCAGTAGACTTCTCATCGCCGCACGCGAAGAGACTCCACGGTCCGTTTACCGTACAACGGAAAGGATCTTAGAAGTGTTGCTGTCCAATTTATTTTTCGCTCCAAAGATGGCCTTCATCTCCAATGCTATCAGCGTTGGTTCCAACCCATTCCGTGCCGGGTTTTCCCTTCCGTCAAAGAATGCAACCGCGTCACGGCGTCCGCACTATGTTCGGCTGCTCCCAGTCGCAAAGACTACTCCGGAGCGCCAAACAAAACCAAAGACGTCTTCTAACGGTGCTGCAAAGAATGGAAATGCGGACCAAGATCGTCCCGTGGTTACCATTGCAGAGATTAGGCCTCCTACTCCCGATATGATCCATCCCGATCCCGCCAAGGCTGTCGTCGAGTGCGACACCTCCAAGTCTGACACAGCGCGCATAGCGGGTGTCGGCGCCTTTGTAGCGGTAGTTGCTGCTCTTCTGCAACACAGTTGGGTCCTCGAGCACCGTGACCTTGCCATGACAGGAATATTTGTCCTTGGCTACGCTGGTATTATCCTGGAGGAGACCCTTGCGTTCGACAAGACTGGCGTTGCATTGCTTATGGGAGTTGGTATTTGGACAGTCCTCATGACCGATGCTGGCTCCGTAGAAGCTGCTCATCATGTCAAGGAAATGCTTGCGGACCAAGTATCAGATATTTCCCAGATTCTGTTCTTTCTAATTGGAGCTATGACCATTGTTGAGATAGTTGACGCTCATCGCGGCTTCAAAGTTGTCACTGACTACATTACTACCAACAAACGCAAAGTGCTTTTGTGGACGGTTGGCATTCTTACATTTTTCGTTAGCGCTGTTCTTGACAACCTTACGTCTACGATTGTTATTGTATCTTTGCTGCGCAAGCTTGTTGCGGACCCGACGGAAAGATGGCTGTTTGGGGCAGCAGTCGTTATCGCGGCAAATGCTGGGGGCGCATGGACTCCAATAGGCGACGTAACAACTACTCAACTATGGGTTCATGGCAACATTTCCGCGGTTAAAACAATGACCGATCTCTTCCTACCTTCTTTTGTTTCTATGTTGGTATCAATGGCGATGTTTACACCGATGGTTGGGAATGGTGATTTTGAGCGCCCGAATGATGACCAATCCCAACTTGCCCCTCGGGCTCCCTTAGTATTCTGGAGTGGCCTTGCTGCTTTGATTTCCGTGCCCATCTTCAAGACGGTTACCGGGCTGCCTCCGTATCTTGGGATGCTCTCTGGGCTTGGGACATTATGGGTTATGACAGATGTGCTACATGCCGGGGAAAATCGGGAATCATTACGTGGTCTAGCTGCCATTAAGCGTATTGACATATCCGGCGTTTTGTTCTTCCTCGGTATTCTCTTGGCTGTTGGTGGACTCGAGTCAGCTGGTATTCTTGAAACCGCCGCTCACTTCTTGGACAGCCACATCGCTAGCCGCGAGGTGATTGCAACAGCGATTGGTCTTCTCAGCTCGGTTGTAGATAACGTACCACTAGTAGCAGCAACTATGGGAATGTACTCTCTTGATCAGATTCCATCAGATGGATTACTTTGGCAACTTATTGCGTTCTGCGCCGGCACAGGGGGCAGCATTCTTATCATTGGAAGCGCTGCTGGAGTTGCGTTCATGTAAGTATTCAATGCTCATGCTTTATTGTCACTCCGGCCAAACGAGACGTGCAGTAACTTTTTCAGAGCTTTCTAACATGTATTTTTCTGCTCAACTTTTCATATCTCAGGGGAATGGAGAAGGTGGAATTCGGATGGTACGCCAAGAAGGCTAGCATACCAACTCTTGCCGGATTCTTTGCCGGAATCGGTACCTACCTAGCACTCCACTCAATTAACCTACCGGCAATTGCCACTACGTTGGGTTTCTGACGTAGGAATAGTGCCGCATATCATCAGTACGCAGACCTTATCATTGCCCTTCGTTTATTCGATATGAAAGTGTTCAGCTTTATTCACCCGATATACAGCATGCTGTATGATTTTGTAAAATGTAACTAGGCCACAGCATAAGCGAACACCTCACCCATAGTTAACATCCGGCCGTGTTCATTATATCTCTACCCTACGCCATGAAGCAAAGAATATCATCTATGAGAAGGGTGACCCCCATTTGTATAACGTGCAGGGCATGAGGATTGATATCTGCAAGGTTTTTTGAAACCACTACCTCTGGTACACGCAGTCATTCGAGTCGCGGTTTTAATGGGGGCCTTCCCTTCTCCCTCATTCTCCGTGTTAGCTGTCCTACAGAGGACGCTCTCGATTCGTTTGACGGTTACGAAAGAGTGCTTTATATATATATCCGACTCACTTCTTATTCTATTCACGCGTTGTTCGTTTGCGCCTTGACCTGTTTCCCAATGATTCATTGTCGATGTTCTCTTTGTCATATACATGTCTAGAGCTTTGATCCCCATGGATCTTTGGAGATATTGGTGCCCCTCGAACAGCAGTGTTCTTGGTTCGCTTCACGGTAGAAAGACCATTAACGAATTTGGTTCGGAAAATCACGTTTGCATTGCTGAACATCCCCTCCTTTAGAGACACTACAATGAATTGTGATCCTGTAAAGTGACGCTGTAGCATCCGTCCGATATTCTGGGTGTGGCTCAAGTCAAGTGCAGCGTCAACTTCATCAAGAATATACATTGGTGCTGGCTTGAACCTTAGCATTGCCAAGATAAGTGACAGAGCAATGAGGCTTCGTTGACCTCCTGATAGTTCCGAGAGAGAGTCTTTCCAGACTCCACCAAATGCAACACGGATTTCCAAACCACATTCAACCGATTGCCCTTCTGGTGGTTCAAGCTTAGCGCTTGTACCAGGAAGCAAGTCTGAAAAGATATTCCCAAAGTCTTCATTAACCTTCCTCCACGTCTTTTCTACTGCTACTAGTTTCTTCTCGTCCAGTTTATCAATGACCTTTTCAATTTTCTCCTTGTCCTCTTCAATGATCCCTTTCTTCTTCATAAGTCCCCTGTATTCTTCCTTCGCAGTTTCGAACATGTGCATGGCTTTCTTGTTTATCTTCTTTGAAAGATGCTCCTGTCTCCGTTCAAGAGCTTCGACTTTGATTGTACTAGAAGAAAGCTGTGCATCTGAAAACTCGTACTCTGAATCGGGTTTTCCGAACTTTTCCTTCTCCTGAGTAATCCACACGTACTTATCATCCAGCTCCTCTACCAACTTCTGAGCACCAGCCATCCCTCTTTCTGACTCCTTTACCTTACTAACCAGCTTCGCCTTCTCTAGATTCAAGCTCTCGATTTGCTCCGAAAGCCTCTCCACTTCTTGCTTCGAAGAACTTAACGTCTTGTTCGAATTTGTAATTCGATCTTTCTCGCTCTTCAAATCTCCCTCCGCGCTTTCAAAAGCAACTCTTATTTCAGCAACCTTGTTCTCAAGAGTTTGCACTTCCTTCTGAAGTTTTTCGGCGGATGGACGGAGGTTCTTCGCAAGATCTTCTTCTAACCTTTCTACTTCCTCTCTCGTTGCTTCTTCCTCGATGAGAAGTTCTGAATGCTTGTCCTTTGCTAGTTGGAAACCAGAAACGGCATTCTCATGAGACGCACGTATTTTCGCTAGTGCTGTTTCAGCTTCTTGTTTTGCTCGTTCTTTGGCACTTTCGCTATCCTCCATAGCAAGCTCCAATTCTTCAACTTTCTTGGAGCTTTCGCGGAGAGCATCATTGGCCTTTGCAAGGGCAGAGGGTATTTCTTCTGAAAGTCGCTTTCGCAACACCTCAACTTCTTTCATGAGTCTCCCTGTGGATGTTTCCTCTAGCTGCTGATCAAGAAGCTTAGCCTCGTCCTCGCGAACCTGGACAACTGCTTCGAGCTGGCGATGTCTCTTGGAACATTCGTTCATTCTGTCAAATCGACTCTGAAGTCTTGACACATTACCTTTCCGAACTTGCAGTTCTGCCTCAACTTCAGAGAGTTGTCCCAGAAGGTTCAGAACGGAAGGACCTTGACGTGACGATGAGCCTCCAGAAGCAGTACCAGATGGATCATAAGTATCTCCTTCCAGTGTAACACTCCTTGTTCGGACATTCCTATCAAAAGTAACCCTTCTCGCAGAGTCCATATCTGGACAAATAAGAGTACGACCAAAGACATGCTCAATCGCATTTTGGACCTCATGATCGTATCCGACTAGGCGTAAAGCAAGCTCGGTGGAACCCTCAATCTGCTTTGCCCTCTGAACTCTTGAATCATGGAGAACATCGTGCCTTATCTTATTGAGAGGCAAAATAGTGACTCGACGCGTAAGACGTCCTCGCTTCAACAAATCATTCGCTGTTGAATCCGTATCGACAACGACTTGAAAGAGCCGCCCTCCTGCTGTAACTTCTATGGCCGTTGTTAGTTTGGGGTCTTTCACTCGAATGAGTTTTGCCACAAGCCCGTGAACCTTTCTTCGATCAAAACCAGGGTAAGGGTTTGAAAAGCGAAATTCGCATGAGCTAAGCCGAGCAGACAACTGGTCCACTCTTTCCGAAAGAACAGCCACTTGAGTTTTCTCCTCGTGTAACTGTTTTTCCAGTTTTTCTGCTTCTTGCGCATCAAAGTCAAGTTCATGAACTGCTAGCTTTGCATCTGCTATTGCTTTTTCGGCATTCTTCTTCTTGCTTTCTAGGATGCGAACGTTTGCTCGATCTTGTGCGAGCTGATCAGCCTTTAGCTTCATTTCCTCAGATACGTGCCTCTTCTCAACTTGCAGTGACTCTATTTCCGTATGAGCCACGCTGGCCGCTCGCCTTGATGCCTCCAATTGGTCAATAATAGACCCCGCACTGGAAACTTGGGAGCCTTGTGTGCTAGCCCCAGTGAGCATAGCTGTCTCCACAGTTTCTAGTTCACTTGCTGCTTTCCGCATCTTCTCTTCGGCTCTGGGAATCTCTTCTTCAGCCTGGTGCGCCCTGTTCTTCAGAAGCGAACGTTTCTTCTTGAGATCGGAGAGAGTGCTCTCAACTGATTCTATAGTCTTCGTCTCCGATTCAAGCGCAGTCTTCTGATTCTTCCAGGAGCTTCTCGCTTGAACAAGCCGTTTGCTTAAGTCATCAACGGCTTGCTGCCTTGACTCAAGCTCACCTTCCTCCAGATCCTTGGCATGGTCTCGTGCAAGTCGTTTTAGTCTGTCATTCGCCCTTTCATAAGCTTCGTTTAGACTGGTCACGGATTCTTCCTTTTCGTCCAACCTCTTCTGAAGCTCGGACCCTTCACCTGAGCTCCGTTGAAGTCTCTGTTCAGCTTTCCAATACCTATAAGCAATGAGGTAGCGTTTCAGGGTTTCAAGCCCATTGTTGTTTTCGTTCCACTCCAAGTAATGCTTCCTTTCGCGTTCTAGCTTCTCGATGGAAGGGTTTATCTTGTCCACAAGCAATGAGTTAATTTCCTCCACCTTCCGCTCTTTTTTCTCTATGGTCCTGAGGGCAGCCTCCTTCTTATTTTCGTACATCTTCGTGCCGGCTGCTTCTTCAATCATAGAAAGGACTTCTGCCGGCTTCATGTTGATAACCTTAGTGATGCGCCCTTGCATAATGAGAAAATGGGGGTTGTTGACATTCAAACCGACTGAGTGAAAAAGATTCTGAACTCGGCTTGGTTGGGCATTGACACCGTTGATGAGGTACTTGTTCCGGCCACCAATCACAATTTGTCTGCAAACTGTGATTTGGTCAGGTTGTTCATAGCCAACTGGCGCAGTAGACTTGTCGGTATTGTTAAATATCAAAGTAACACTCGCTTTAGTTATTCCGGCCTGGCCACTCTTGTAAACAAGATCCTGCAGGGACGACGCCCGAACCTGAGACAGGTTTGTGATTCCTAGGACGAAGCATATCGAATCGAGAATGTTCGACTTGCCAGACCCGTTGAGCCCGGTTATCGCGTTGAAAGAAGGGTCGAAGTCTTTCACTTCCGTTCGTGAAGCGTAGCTTTTAAACCCTTCAAGGATTATTCTCTCGATGAACATATCAAAGAACAGTATTGATGTCTTGGCGTGATAAGAAATAGAGTTGGATTGGTGGGAATGTTGTTTAGCACCGACTACTTGCAGAACGGTTTCTTGCTCTAGAAATATAGTGGACGAAAGGGCCGCAGCGAAAGTTGCAAACTCGGACTGCGTGCTTTTTCCGCTAGAGCTTATCTCCTGCCACTTCGCAAACCAATCAATGCATCACACACATCCCATAAATGTGTTGATAACCAACAACTGGCAGTTCAAGGCACACACGTGGAGATTTTGAACTTTTAAATGGACAAAAATTCAAATGCTGTAATGCGGATGGAATTATTTCAGAACAGGGGCACAAGAGTACCCTTTGTACGCGTACAGAGTTTGCAGACTGGCCGAGAGGATACCTGGTGTCCATCTTACGCCGTGCACCCTTGTATCCGAAGTCTGGCATCGAGTTACATGGATAGTGAGGCAATTATGGTTCAAAAGTCATCGGTGGTGCAAAGGTAACATTTAGAACAATCACGATGCCTGTCTTACGAAGAGCTCCTTCAAATAACCGAATAGACGTGTGTAGCATACGAACAATGGCGTGCCTACTAGCCGAGCGCGCCACCCTTCTTGCTTCCACTCCTTACCATTCTTTTCGAGAGCTGGCGAGCTCGTTCAACGCGATTGGAGAATTCCGCCTTGGCCTCTAATTTTTGCTCCTGCGCTGTAGCGCGAGCTTTCAGTCTCTCGATTTCATCCTCGAGTTGACGCAAGCGCTCTTGCATCGGTTTTTGCAGGAGCGTGATAAGTTCCTCTCGGGAGGTAATTTCAGTTGGTAGATCAGCGGTAGCGCCCGGTTCTGGTGTACTAGGCCCCCTTATCTTGCCTGTTATAGGGTCCATACCCTCAAATCTGGCATCGTAAAGCTCCAATGCTGAGTCACCAAACATCGAAACAATCTTGTAGAAGATAAGCATGGCACCTGGTGGAATCAGCGCGGTGAGGAAATTTCGAAGGTGCCAGTCCCATCGTAGCTTATATCGAGGGTGTCGTAATTTCCCTTCCACGGGTCTAAAGAGGGCTTTAAATTGTTCGATGTTAACTCCAGGGTTCGACGCGAGTTGCCTTTCAATGCTCAAATTCTTTCGCGAATGTGACGTAGATCTAGATACATTAACACTCATTTGGCGCCGAATGACCTTGAAAGGCAATCTTGATATTGAATGACGGTTCATCGCGGAGCAATGAAGTCTTCATCAAACCATGAACACGTAGCTGGAAGCTGTCGACACTACACTCATGATCTGTTTATGATTTGCGTTGAAGATGGATCACGAACGGTTGTCAATTAATGGATTTTCAAAGAACGCAGAAATTGATTTTAACCTTTAGGAAGGTCTCTTTTCGTAAAAATGGGCTCTTTGTTGCAAGAGTAAAGGGTCACCGTCGCACAAGCTGCACACGGTTTAGATGTTCTATAACCCCCTTGTTGTGCCTGGTTGTTTCACACTTTCTCATGTATTGAGAGGTGCGTTTGTTTCATTTCCAGGCCTGAAAGCTCTTCAAAAATCGCAGAGCTCACGAAAAATGGAATTTCCAGGCACGCCGAAGTGGAAAATGGAGGAACGAGAATATAACTCTTGTGAAAAGCAGCGTAACGGCAGACGATAGTGTTGCTTCTCCTGTCACTGAAAGAGAGACAGAGATCGGCGAGGTCGCGGCATCCCGGGCAGTTACGGCAACATGCAGGTGCAGGAAGTTGCAAGGTAACTTCGCGTGTACTGGAACGCTTAAGGCCGTAGCTGCGACAACGACAACCCTTACGCTGTCTTGCTCGTTGTTATCTCTCGAGCGTTGTCTTGTCTTTGCTGACGTTCTGGCTGCCAAAAAGCAAGAAAGACAAAAAAGATATTTATTCGAATCTACGCGTCTGTGCGTTATTCGACATCTAAACGTCGCGAGGGGTCTTTGTCCCAACCTTGCTCACCGCCAAAGGTCGCGCTCGCTCAGTCTGCGCATTGGCAGAGAGCTGAACTGAACTTCAGTGAGTTCTATCGGGAGCTCTCTGTGCCCTACGCGGTCAGTGACTGAACGCGTAGGGCACAGAAGTACGGTGTAACAGAGCAAGCACCACGCTTGATCCACCAAACAATGTACCCTTGGTAGAGGGTTAGATGGCTAGCAAAAAGCCTGTGTCCGGAAGAAAAAATTTTGAAAACCTACGCCACAACGATGACAAGGTTACAAAGGTAGATACAACGTAGTGTCTCCGCTCTCATCAAGTCAGTAAGATCCAAATTCGATGCACCATCGGTAATCTCACCAAAGATTCCACTGCCGTTTCCGGACACAGAGATGCACATCGTGCCTCTGTAATCGAACACTACCTTCCACAAATCCAGGAAGCAGGAACGGTTCTCCTTTGGACGGGAGGCAATTCACACGTTGCGCTGCAGGTTATGTCGATGTACTCTCATCCTGGTTATCAAATCCAGTGCTCTTGATTGCCGAACAATTCAGCGGTCTGCTCAGAAGTGCTATTCGTTTCATCCGTCTAGCCCTGAAAAGTGCTCCATTGTTCTTCAGTTCTCATTTTCAACTTCTATCTGGCTACCATCTGTCTGTGATACAGTTGATTGCCGTGACTCATTAACAGAATCATGTACCCAACTGTTTCGACAAGCTTTCGCGAAGGCGGAATCTGTGTGATCACATTCTGCAATCCGCCGGTTAACGCGCTCTCTTCTACCGTTCAGAGCAAACTTTCCGAGGCTCTGAACTCTGCTAACAAGAACCCATCAATCAAAGCTGTAGTTATCACTGCGGTGGGTGCCCCAGGCTTTTTCTCGTCAGGAGCAGACATTTCAGAGTTTTCTTCGTTGTCTAAGGGTAAGAATCCCTTTACTCCAGAAGCTGCCCATTGTTACTCCGCCGCCGAAGATGGGCAAAAGCCTGTAATAGCCGCTATAGACGGTATATGCTTTGGTGGGGCTCTTGAGCTAGCATTATGTTGTACCGCGAGAGTGGCGACTGCAAAAAGCTCATTTTCGCTTCCTGAACTCAAACTTGGAATTATACCAGGACTGGGTGGGACCCAGCGTTTGCCAAGAGTTATTGGTTTCCAGGACGCTGTTCCCATGATGCTCATGAGTACCGTGGTTGATGCAAATACAGCAAAAACTATGGGCCTCGTCGACATTGTAGCCGGAGAGCCGATACGTGCAGCTATTGACCTCGCTCACAAGATTAGAAGAGGGGGGCTGTCGCGTCGACCAACAATTGATCGCAGCGATAAGCTGGAAAGTGAGGCTAAATGCGCCAAGATTGCTGAACAGCTAAGTCGCACAATGGTCCCCAAGCTCGCACGGAAAGGACATCTTCCTCAATACCAAGCGTTGATTGATGTCAGCTTATATGGTGTGCACCATGGCGGCCGAAAAGGTTTACAAGAAGAGGCACGCGTTTTTCTTGCTCTTGTAACCTCGCCGCACTCTCTCGGTCTAATTCATACCTTCTTTGCCACTAGAGCGACAACGAAACTGGCAATCCCGAATGATCCGAATCCTGGTTACACGGGTGAGGCAGCAAAGAGTGTTGGGGTTATAGGCGGAGGATTCATGGGAGCTGGGATTGCGGCTGCAATGCTTAACGTTGGGATTCCTGTTGTGATCAAGGAACTTAACGATGAACTTGCAGAAGCGGCGAAGAAAAGGGTTGAAAAGAATCTTGGTAAGCACGTATCCGCTGCGGCCAATCTCATCGTAACTTCGGAGTATAAGAGACTCTCGAAGGTAGACATAGTCATTGAAGCTGCACTGGAGAATCCCATGTTGAAGCAGGCGATTTTCAGGGAGCTTCAAGCGATTTGCAAACCTGACTGCATACTTGCTACGAATACTTCAACCATTAACCTTGACCTCATTGGGAAGGGTGCCCCCAAAGCTCACAAAGAAGGACGCATCGTAGGCGCGCACTTCTTCTCCCCAGCACACAGGATGCCTCTGCTAGAGGTTGTACGCTCCGAGTCGACAAGCCCAGGAGTAATTAAGGATGTCATAGCTCTTGGAAAGAAAGCAAAGAAGACACCCGTTTTAGTCGGGAACTGTGCAGGTTTTGCTGTGAACAGGATGTACTTCCCGCAGAGTATGGTGGCAAGCTTTTTGGTCGTGGAACTGGGCATTGATCCCTATCGAATTGATCGCGCCTGCGAGGCCTTTGGAATACCGATGGGCCCTTTCAGAGTGTTGGATCTCGTTGGTTTAGATATTGGAGTGGCAGTTGGGGGTGTTTTTGAGACGTCTTATGCTGAAAGAGCTGTGCCAACTAGTTCCATGATAAAGAGTATGCTTGCAGCAGGAAGAAAAGGACGGAAATCTGGAGCCGGATTCTATTCTTATGGGCCTGGAGCTAGAGGCGGGATTCCAAACTCTGAAGGCATAGCACCACATCTCAGAGAAGCTCGGGGTAACCTGGAGAAGGAATACAAGGAAGAAATGCAGAGGCGGGCAGAGAAGCTTTCAGATACAGATATAGTAGATATGATTCTACTACCGTGTGTGAATGAAGGCTGTCGTATTCTAGACGAAGGAGTTGCGGTTAGTCCCGCAGATTTGGATATCTGTTCTATTATGGGCATGGCCTTTCCGCCATTCAAGGGAGGGTTGATGTTCTGGGCACAGAGCAAGTTTGGCGGATCACTCGGTGTCAAAAAGAGGCTCGAAGACTTCCTTGCGCTTTCTCGCGGGTTTCCTCTTTTCAAGCCTTCGTTTGCGCTCTCAAGATCAGCGGCGAAGGTTACTCCCATCGGAGAAAGAGTAAGACCGATGCTTTCTGTAGGGAGCCCACAGGACATTGTCATTGTTTCTGCTTATCGAACAGCTGTTGGTCGAGCGGGAAGAGGAATGTTTAAAGATACCTTGCCAGATGACCTCATCGCTCCTTTGCTGAAGAAAATTTTGAAAGAAACAGGTGTTGGAATGGACGAAGTTGGGGATATCATTACTGGAACGGTTCTGCAGCGAGGTGATACTGGCGTTGTTCAGCTTCGCGTAGCCGGGCTTCTGAGTGGTCTCTCAGAAACGGTCCCGGTAAAGACTGTAAACAGACTGTGCTCATCCGGCTTGCAAGCTATTGTAGATGGCGCTGCCGCAATTCAAGCCGGGTATTACGACATAGCTATCGCAGGTGGCATCGAGAGTATGAGTATGGCATCAATGAAAAACACGGAACTACGTCCCAATCATTTGGTTCGAAGAAGAAAAGAAGCCGCAAGCTGCTACTTTACGATGGGTGAGACTTCGGAAAATGTCGTTGAGAAGTTTGGTATATCTCGTGAAAGACAAGACAGGCTTGCAGTATGCAGTCACGCTCGAGCATCTTTAGCAAAGCTGTCTGGACGACAACGCGATGAGATTGTACCGATAACAACCAGAGTGAAAGTGATCGACAAAGAAACAAAGAAGGTAGTGAAACTGGAAGACGTCGTTGTTAACGAGGACGAGGGCGTTCGCTTGGGTGTGACCATGTCTCGTTTAGGAAAACTCCCGGCAGTTTTTCGAAAAGGTGGGAGTACGACGCCAGGCAACTCCTCTCAACTCAGTGATGGTGCCGCCCTCGTGATGTTGATGAAACGATCAGAAGCACAAGCCAGAGACTTGGAGCCGTTGGCATCTTTAAAGGCATTTGCTGTTGTAGGTGTTGACCCAGCAATTATGGGAATTGGACCTGTTTCAGCAATACCTGCCGTTCTGCAGAAGGCCGGACTGAACAAGGATGATATAGACCTGTATGAGATCAATGAAGCATTTGGTTCACAGGCGGACTACTGTATCGAGACTTTGGGCTTGAACAGAGACATCGTGAATGTTATGGGAGGTGCAATTGCCATAGGTCATCCGTTAGGGATGACGGGGGCGAGATTGACTGTTTCAATAATACACGAATTGCATCGCAGAAACGGGCGGTTTGGGGTCGTATCAATGTGCATTGGGAGCGGTATGGGGGCTGCGGCCATATACGAGATAAACAAGAGTGGTAAGAATGCGAGACTGTGAGTATCCATTCTATGCGAGAGTGCCTAATCTGGTTTCGAGTGGTTTCAACGTTGAACGTGAGGTCAATGTCGTGTGAAAGAAATCTTAAACATGCCCAGGAAGCTCACAAGGTTATAAGACTAAGCTTACTCCTGAGTACCAGGAGAGCCTTTTGTGTCTGATACACCCTCACACCGGTTGATGGCTTTCAGGCGGCGGAAATATTTCAAGGAAATCGCTGTAGTTCCAATACATTGCGGGGTGCACTATTTACAAACAACTGATACATACCGTGCTCTGGCCGGATAAGGTGCTGCTTTATCTGAAGAGAGATGGCTTATTCGTAGAGCAATTCCTACCGCCGTCTCTAGTTTAGTGCCACGGCTCATGTGAATGAATATATATACATATGTGTGTGTGTGCGTTTATATGAGCTCGTGTACCTTATTCCAGGACTACCTTCGGGGTTAAAGTGAAAAGAACCCCTCTCTCTAGATAAACCAGTAACTTTTGTGCCCATGTTCTTACCATTGATTCGACATCAAAACCATGCCTCTCTCGGAAGGGTGGAAATTCTCTTCGTCCGGACGCCGCTCTTCGGTGGCATCTAAGAACGAAATGGTCTATGATACACCAAGTCGTGTGTTGATCTTTCTATTTTTTTGATGGTCAGAAGGTAGCTGGTCTCCATGGGAGACACACCGCCTGTCCATTTCGCTTTCCTCGTAAGTGGAGGGAAGACGGGTACACCTCGTGAAGGCGGATCGGCTTGTCCCCATATACATATGTTTCGGCGCTGTTCCTCGTAAAAAGAGATCGACAGAAGGATTTCCCAGACGTGCTGACCGATCTACCCAGAAGCGTGGTAGTTGAACCGTCTTTACGGGCGTAGCTGTTCACGTTCCCACTGTATGTCCTCTCCGTCATTTTGGGGAGGGCAGCTCAGCGAGGTTATTTATTTACAGCCTCCAGTTGGAACGGGTGGCCTGTAAACCACGTTCCAAGTTGGAACTTCCAACTGGTGGCAAGCGTCGCTCCATTCACAACGAGAAGCACATCTCGCAGGGCCGTCAAAGTGTCGTAGCCCATCTGGAATCACGATGCTAAATCGCTTTGCGCTGGATACCGTTGTGCAGCCAAATGGAGATGCGATTGGGTCTATTAGACGAATTTAGCCGTCGAATAGATAATTAGCATTCTACTTGTAGAAGGCGAATACCGTTGCCTTGGAATTGGAGGCACGTGCCCGTAACCACACACACACACACATCTCGCAAAGGAGCAAGAAAGTTACGGGCAAGAGAATCCCTAACATTGTGAAGCACAAGAACAACACCATGATGACATAGCGTGTACTGTTTGAGCTGCAAAATTCTGAATTTGATCAAGTGATAGAGCAAGAATCGAGGGGACCGCGGGACGAGGGAGACACACGTTCCATACCTTTTGTAGATCCTGCTAATCGCTCTGCATTTCGCAGTCCGAAAACTGTTGGCCAGAGCCATACTTTTCGTATGGACTCCATGCTTCAACTCCCCCACTTGGAATTCATTCTCACACCGTTTTGATGCAGATATTCCTGATCAGCGACATTGGGTGGGAGATAGACTAAAGTCAAGGGGTTCGAAAAGAAGAGATTATCTGGGTACCAATTCTCTGAGCTTCACACAATCTAGAAGGCGCATTTCTCATCGTTTACACTTCAAGCTCTCCAGGATCAATTCCCGGAAGCATGCCTTTTTGCTTCGCTTCGCTTGGATACGGTAGCTTCTCTACTAGGAAACGTTCTCCCAAATTGTGTCCTTCATTTGTACAAACAGTTTCTACCGCTATGCCGGACAAGAACAAAATGCCAACACCTTCGGTCGTTTTCGTCACCCCAGACGACTTCAGTCAAGACCTCACTAAAGCATTAGCTCTTGTACACTCTGTTTTGGCTGGGGGTGTCTCCTTGGTTCAGATTCGTGACCAGAAAGCCTCATCATCTGAAATACAAGACATCGTTGAAGGTCTTCTGAGAAACGGCATTCCGGCAGATAAGCTGACGGTGAATGGAATGTCACCAACCGATGTGATGACAATAGACCTGGGACTTGGTGTCCACATCAAGGAAAGAGACATCTACAAATATCTCCTGGAAGCAAAAGAGGTGGTGCCGACAGATAACATAATCGGTTGCGCAGTCCACAGTGCAGCCAGCGCAAAACAAGCTCTTGACGTTCATCGGCCTTCATACTTCCAAGTCGGAACGATGTATGCAACAAAAAGCCACCCCGGGAAACTTCCTGAGGGACCCAGTCTCATTCGAGAAGTACACAATATAGTTGGGAAATCCCCCGTCCTTATCGGGATTGGGGGAATAGACGAAAGCAACCTTCATAATGTTCTTGAGCATGGCGCAGACGGAATCGCTGTAATTTCTCTACTTGCTGCAGCTGAAGATCCTTGCGCCACTTCTACATCCCTTGTGAACATGTGTAAGAAGGCGTACAAACCAGATAGAGCATGACCAGAACATTAAAGCGAACAAACACTTTGAGTTACTTATAAGAAAGACGGGACGATAGCATATCAAGACCTTCGCTCAGAAACCTCTCGCCTTGCTCCGGAGCAGACCCAGCTGTGACGTTTTTCGGTACAGAACCCTCGGCAACAACTGCATTTGGTACTGATCCGCGTTGGAACCCTATTAGCACAATCCAAGCGAGTGATAAGTAAAAGAGAAGCACAGGGTACAGGGCTAGAAGCTTTCGACCTTCTGGGAACTTCGCATCCGTCATGAAACTGGAAGAGGCTTTTGTAAATAGTTCAAAAGTAAAGTTCACATTCAAAGAGTTAAACAGTTAGATCTCAGCTCAAAGTGATCATCAGAATCAATAGTAACACGTCACGCTTACCCCAAATTGACCACAAGAGCGCAATAAGAACTGAAACGAATCGCATGACAACGGCGAGATCGTTAATGACGAAAGAATTGATCGCCCAACATGCCACCGCACTGAGTAGGATTGGGAAGATGCAGTATCCCAAGAGACAGACACTTTGAAAGAAGGACCTGCAAGAATGAACACGCTCTTTGTTAGTTGTCAAAGTCGGATACGTTGTATGGGCAGTTCATAATGGTACTTACAACTTGCCGCCAAGAAGCTGACCGTTCACTGTGATGACGGCCGCTCCGACCCATACGATTACGAAAATAACTGAAAACACGACTGAAGCTTCATCGTGATCTGTGACACTAAGCATCACTGCCAGGGACATGCATAGAAAGAGTGGACCCCATAAATCCCAATCACGGAGCTCTGCACGCTTCTCACTCTACAATAGGTTAGGAGCGAAAGTCCGCCCACTTGAAATCGCATTCGCGGGATAGAAAGTGTGCTTAACTCACTGAACTTATCGTTGGTATAACAACCATGAGAAGCCGCCGTCCAACCTGTATTCATTGCACATAGACGAGTTTAGTTTAGAACAAGCTCACTCAACATGCCTTGCGCGTATGGGGCTCGAAAATAGGCGCACGTACAAGTCGAAGATCGCGTAGAATAGTCTCTGATACTGGTTCATCAATTGTGGTCTCACCAAACTGTTGAGCTAAGTCAGCCATGATGGTAAATCGTGCTTAGACAAAAAGACGCGTGATTTCGGGTTGGAGAAGGCCGGAACTCGTTGTCAGTAAGCGTGGTGAAGTACGAAGTCGCTAACGATTTTGATTCGTCAAATGTTCCAAGATAGCTTCACGAACTCCGAAGAGCAACAAAATTATCCAAGCGTAACTGAGTTCAATGGGATGTGGTCGTCCAAACGTTGGTGGTTGACAAATGAGCAATTACTGGTACCGTTGGTACCAACGGTATCCTTGTAGGACATTAGAGAGTTTCAGCAACTCAACTGTGGGTAGATTGTGGGTAGCGTGGCATGGCACGTATGACATGTGGTCGATCTGGGCCAAGCCGACCGACAATTCCTACCGGTAAATCGTTCAGAGAGGCTCTGTACCGAACACATTTTCGGTACGATCTGCTCCACATGTTAGCACAGCCACACCGCTCACGCTGCTTGGAGCGCCTGGTTTCGGCAGTCACGCGGTGAGAGTCCGTTGTAAATTTTTTTGATATCAAAAACGTACTTGTAAATTGTAAATTTTATTGATATCAAAAACGTACTTTTGATTCAAAAACACCGTTTCTGACGCGTGTATGAAAAGGTCAAAACCTTCAAAAAATAATCATTTGGCAACATTTCAACTGGTCCTATACACACTAGAAGCACGTAGCGGCGCTGTAGCAAAGGCGAAAGTGAAAAATAAGACTCCACGAAGCCAAGGAGATCTCTTGCTTGAAATCCAAGAGCTTTTCTTGAGCCCTTCTCGGCTTCCGAGTCGCAGCGTTGTTCCCTGGCAATGGAGGGGGGTCATCGCTACCAGTGTCGTTCGTCTTACAAGCAATCGTTTCCTAAGGCACCCCCTATTTGCGGCTTGAAGCAGTACATTTAGAAGAAGAAGAATGTCTACACCAGGATCCGCTTCTCAAAATCAGAGAAGTGTAGAACAACAGAGTAGAATTCCTTGGCCAGTTGCGGGTTGTTCAAGGTTCGCTATCGCCAAATCACAAAATTTTCTGTCACTGATATGCTAACAAGCACTTCACAAAACATTGCGCCTTAAAGAACTTTCGGATCAGAACGTAAGTAACGGTTTCTAAGTTTTACTACTAAGCTTCATTGGATGACTAACAAGGTGATTATTGTTTATTCACAGAATCTAAAAGCAGACACCGTAATGCAACTCACGCTGGCGGATCTGGGACTGAAAAAGGAGCATACTCTTGTACGCAATGCTCATCGACTTTTGACTCAAAAGGAGGCTTGTCGAAACACAAAAAAGAAAAACATTGATGTAAACTGGGATTGTTGCGAAAATGGTGAAGGCAAGAATCATTAGGGGTTGCCATGCTTAGGATCATCTTCCTAAGCATGGCAACCCACAATGATTGGTGGAGCTTTGAGCCACGGCCTTGTTACTGTGTCTAGAGCATCATCTGTTGAGCATGTGCTTGTTGACTCCAGCTTTAAGAGAAGTACGGATTGACCATTGGGAAAATACCTCATTTTCGTACACGGGCATTATCAAAAGCGTGAATGGTTGGCACTTTCGGCTTGCTAGAGAATACATATCCGAAGAACTTTCCGTAGTTTGTAAGCATGAACTTTAACACACATGGCATCACTCTGAACAACTCCATTTGGCCAACAAATTGCAGTGCAAATGTTGCGTAAAGACAACACGCGTTGGGTCAGGTTACTCCAGATTGGTTTTGCACTCCGCCATCGACAATCATCCTCGTCTTATTACACTTGTTCCGCTCGTTTATGATGCAACGTTGAGTTCAACGACATGTAAGGTCGGATTCTTGTGCCATTGTAAGTCATAGGTTCCTCTTCTCTGCAACTGTTTTTGCATCTACTAGTATACTCGCAAGCGTTCGAACATTCTCATCACTCAATATCCAATCTTCACCATCAAACAGTGCAAACATGCATACAAGAGAAGCCTGGATCGATACAATTTCAAGTAACTTGCGAAGGTCAGATGCTGGGGCATACTTCTCCCACAAATTTAAATACTCTTCCATGATCTGGTGGGTCACAGAACCAGTAAAGCAGAAAGTATCACTAAGCGGAATGTCGATTCTAGCTGCACCCCAGTCGAATAGAACAAAACTGCCATCTTCGGCCTTCAATACATTTCCAGTAATGTCGCCATGTACCAATGTCAAAGGACACTTCCCGTTATCGTACCACTCCTGTAGAAGTGCGTAGAGTGCTGTGCTATGAAGTTCGATGTCTGGTAAACCATCTCTCTCATGAGTTTGAAACTCCTCAAGTCTTCCGAGCTTCTCCAACACACACTTGTCCGAAAGCAATGATTTCGTTTGTCGGATCAGTGATTCGGAAGTTTCGACTCGTAACCCAACGTCTTTTAGAGCTTCAATATGATGCAGAGATTGTAATTGAAGTTTTCCAACCTCGATCAAAAGCCTGCCGAAGTCCTCGGGTCTCGTATCGTCATCAACAGGCTCCCCTTGATCGTTCATTAGCATCCACTGGTTTTCATCGCTCACAAATATTGGTTTCCTCGCCAGGTGCGGCGCAAACCCTGCCACCAGGCTGGTCACGTTTCCTTCTATACCGTTGCTCGCTTTCAGGTACACTCTGCCTTTGTTCGTATTAGCTCTCAGTACAGCGGCAGTACCATGAGTGACTTGGAACTGCTCAAATTTACCTTGCAGTTCGTATCCGAGCTTTGCAAGTGTACTACTGGCAGCGTTGGATGTACTGGTGAACCAGCCTGGTACTTCCCACGGTCGTACACCATATTCATTTTCCTGCCTCTTATATTCGCTGTCCCTCATCATGAAAAAGAAAGATTCAAAATCTTTAGTGTCGTCTATCCAGCGAGAGTTTTCTTCGCCTACCAAATTGAGCTGTTCATCTACTTCACGTGTCATCATCCACCGGTACTGCTTGCATGCAGGAGCCACAGGCATACCTGTCTCGTTCTCGTTCGGAGACAAGCAATGAAATGCGGAAAATATTGGTCTGATGTGGTCATTGAAATGGTCGTTGATTGTAGAATATAGCAGAATAAGTTCATACTTAGTTCCACATACCTTTTCAAATCGCTCGCTAATGCACTCACACACTTTTTGCCCGTAGAAAGGTATTTCCGGACATTCTAATCGTGGAAAACAAAGTTTGCCGTCATTATTGTGCTTCACAATGACACGACTTCTGTCTGTGTTGGCGATTACAACAATATACGGATGTGGTGTTCGATCTGGTGGACAGATATGGATTGTACGCATATGGGGGGCGATAGTCATTTACGACGCTTTGCTGGTGAATAGATGGCGCTCAAGGCTTTCAGAGGATCCAGGTGATTCACGAGGGGAAGAAAAAGGGAGCGAATGGCTGGCCTGTCAGGCCGGCCAAGGAATAAACTACACGGTGTAGCCAGCGTAGAAGTTGACTGAAAAGGAACAGCTCAGCACGAGCTCTCCAGAAAACTGACCCAGCTCAATGACCCACATATGCACATTCTGCTGCGGCCAATCACAACCCCTTATTGCCACAATTCAAAAATCAAACAAAAATGAGCAACTCAAACCAGCAACAACGTACCCCTGAGCGCCAAGTGTTCAACCATCTTTGATCTTTGATCGCGATCACTGAGGCCACACCAGCCCACGGTCTCTGCCGCCGTCAATTGCCAGATCTCTGGCGTTGATTGCCATATCCCTGGCATTGCCGTCACGCACTACTCCTGCTTCTTCACCAAAGCTACCTTTGTCTCTGCACTTTGTTTCCGTGAGCTCTGTCGTGGTCTTTTAAGGTCTATCGTCGCCTCAACATCGTGCTTTTGTAACCTGTGCACTTGCCTTTTCCGGGCTATCTTCGTCGCAATATCTTTCTTCTGTGAAGTTTTTGTTTGCTCTTTTCACTGTCATTCAAGTATGGCAGAAAACATACCTCGTTTGCTGCATCCATGCAATTAAAATGCAAAGCGTCTTGCTTATCATGCAATTGGCTTTTCTCTGTGTCTCTTTCACTCATAATTGGCTATAGCTACGTACAAGAACAATGGCACACTAATCTAGTTACTACCTTAACACAGCTGAGCGTTGCAAGCTTTTCTTGCAACACACTATGTGCCTGTCTTCTGTAGTATCACACATACCCACTTATGGTAACAGCGCTACTCTACACCGCTTTCTACTTTGATGCGTTTGCACAGCTCTCTACTTTTCTTGCATGGTTTGTACGCCTCTTTCCTGCCAAATTTATTTCAGCTACGTTACTTGAAAGCTGTTTTGATAAGAATTTACTTTCATCCAACTACTAACAACTTCTACTCTCTTCACATATTTTCTGTAGTGCAATGCTTGGAAATAGGAGTGCACCGAGAGTCGTTCGGGATTTCCCTCGTTATAAGTGAGCACAATTGGGTACAATCCTCCCAGGAAAAGCACGAATATGTCTGGTTGTAAGGTTAAGGCCGCTTGTCGCGACTTGCGCGAGAAGGTGGAGGCAATAATCCGGTTTCCGCAGGAGTGGTGTGTGGGAGAGGTCGTCCTCTAGAGAAGTGAGTTTTCCACGTTAGTGGCACGCACGAACACGAGCCGTAAGTAGCGGGGAAACCAACCTTTAAAGGGGAAATAAGGTTACCAGAGTCTCAAATGTCGTGACCAAGACTAACGGCAGTGCCTGTAATAAAACGTTATACAAAGCGAACACCACGACAGTTGGAATAACAATCCGAATACCCGGGTCTTTTAGATAAGCAAAGGGGTTAGAATTCTCATATGCGACGGTGCTTCTCTCCAAAGAGGAGTAGAGAACACGCAAAGGCGGTGAGGTCTAGAGCCCATTCCCCAGGTTGGGCCCCCTTGTTGAGGAAGGTTTACTGGTGCGAAGGCAACTCGCCAGCGCACTAAGTACTAACCATCCCAGAAATGGGTGTAAAAATAATAAATAAAATTAACTAAATTGCTCCACTTTGGTGATTCATGCCCACTACTGTGGCCAACCACCAATCGACTCTTCCGTGTCCCAAGTGTCCAATTCACTATTATTGGTCGTAGTTCATGCAATGCCTACATTACCGAAACATTCGGGAAATCAACCACGTATCAAGAATCTCTCCCTGATAGCATTGCCCTACATTTTCAACTATACTCAAAGCCTATGGCTGTGCTCTACCAATTTTGATGCAACACTATTCGAAGGGAAAGACCCGCGACGCCGTTCGGATCCCCCTTTGTAAAGGGTAGCAACATGAAACAGAGCCACCTGCAGTGGGCGCCGTAGTAGGCTGTAAGTCCGAGGCTCACCGTCACGACGGGCGTGCAGATGTTCGTTATATCCGGAAAGAAAGTCCAAAACCACCCAGGAATAAATAAGGAACCACCAGCGAACACGGGGGTGCCGCCGGTATCAGGGAAAATTTTTATGAGACAATGGAATACGTAAAGCGGATGATACCGCGACGCAGAATGCGGTTCAACATACTACGAGGTGAGTTAATTAGTCCTGCACCAGTCGTTGGCTCTCTGATAAAGTTTGCCAAGCATAAGGGGTTCCTGAGTCAGAGCCGAACACTCGGTTGTTGTCTTTACTTCCCGGCAGTAGGGTGACCGTGGACTGCCTACGTATAGGCGGCCCCAGCCCACTGTCGATGTGGTAGAACGACTGTACGGGCGTCAGATCATGACGGGCGACAGTGAACACCGATGCCCGATGCCGTGAGAAGCCAGATAGTGGACACGTGGAAACAGTGCACCTGAGCGGCACAACGTGACTGGGGGCTGTCGGGGCGAGATACACGTGTCCAAGCGGAAGGAAGGGCAAGCGTGCCTGCAAGACCCTAGAGAACTTTTAATTAATTTTTGGGTAGTGCATATGCAGGCCCGCCACTGGCCCGTATCTGCCGAGGTGCTTTGTCGCCGATCGCACTTCGGGGCCGGTCGGTCTATCTACGATGACAGTAACCCCCCCCCCCCCCTCCCCCGACCCCCATGAACGAGTAAAGGTAGACGTCATCCCACGAAATGGACTAGTTTCTTGTTCTAGTTGGCGATACAGACTCCTCACTAGCTTGTACTACTGCTCCGCACGGTAGACCACGAGCGGTACACGACCGCTAACACTCTACTCTTGCTCCCTGACCACGCCTGACGCAGTTGCCCGTCTGGTTCTGCAGCCCTCGACCGGCGTCTTCTGACTTCTACCGTTCTGATCACCGAACCCACCTTCCGCCCGGGCTTTCTAGGAAATCTTTCTACTGAGCGCTGAGGCACGTCCGACCGGTCAGCATCTTGTTCTAAAGCATTGCGCTTTCCCAAACTGTTCTCCCAACCTAGAAGACCAGTCACGGACCGAAAATGGAATCATAACTTCCAAAACCACCGAGTCAGAATGGTTTGCATGTCAAAAAAACAGCCCAGCCCGTTACGGAGTCTCAGGCCGCTTTGGCCTCAAATGGAAGCACCAAGAGTGCCCCAGCACTCAACACGTTCTTCCTGGATAATCCAGAGTCGCTGCTTCGCACAGGAAGTGCGGTAGAGTCCTCCTCTAGACGGCACGGTCCGCCAGCATCTCAGCTGCCAACCTGAACTACTGGGGTAGCCGCGCTTTCGCGCGATACACTGATCGGGAACATTGGCTTCGACGACTTGTGGGACCATATCCGGACTCAGCTGGAGGTATTGGAGCTTGAAATAAAAGTCCCACTGGCGGTCAAAGAGTATCTTGCCGAATGGATGCCCCAAATATTAGAGTGACAGGCCTCTGAGACAATCCGCATGGTTACCGAGGAAGTGATGTCACGCCTCCAGCCAAGTGTCGACCGCACGGATGTCCAGCCAAATCGGACAAATCAGCCGTTATCTGCGGAACAACATGTCACCCAGACCATCTCAAAATTTGACACAAACCGTACGGGCACGGCACCGGCCTTAGAGTCCAGTATAGGTATTCCGGATGAGAATGAAAGAAAACATTCCCGAACTATCTATCTACTGGCATTCCCCAGTCAGCCAAATCCGAACGGAGATCCTGACTATAGTAGCTCTGACGAACGGAGCTCAGACTGCGACAGACGCGGCAGTTGGGATAAACCGTCCGGTTCGGATAGTAAGAGACGCAGCAGGAAGAATACTTCCCATCGCAAACGTAGACCTACCCTTACGGACTCAGATAAAGCTCAAACGGAGACTTCAGAGTCCGAAGAAGACCTTTCCCATTCGGACGAAGGAGCGAGCGGAGACTCGCAAGGTTCGCAGCACCGTTCGGGAAGGAGGTCGCTTAAACAGCTGGAGCCACTTAAGGATTTTTTTGGGAAGGACGTAGACTGCAGTTCATGTCACTTTCTCAAGACGTCCGCCCGGTATGATGCCCGGGTGGCCAGGAAGATTGGCCGCTACCACAAGAACTTGGACGTCCAGCTAAAGGAGCGCCCGTTCTCCAGATCGGACCCCATTGCCATACTGGGCTTCTTGCAGCGATTTAAGACCGCATGCGACCACAACGGAATGACAGAGGTCGCAGCCTTCTGGTGCTTCCAGTTTTACTTGACCGGGCCAGCACACGCGCTGCTTCAATCCCGTGTCACGGGAGAAACCAATGCAGTCGACATCCGTAAACGGGAAACGTTGCGCACATACTCAGAGGTGGTGACCTTTTTGTTAACCAGGTATGCGACCGACGAGGTAATCGCGGAGGCATACGCCGAGGTGACGACCTATCGACAGTTTTCAGGTATATTCGAAACGGAATTCGCTCAGAAACTCTGGGATAAGGCACTCTGCTGCAGGAACTTGTTTTCACATCGACATTTGAAGTCCATCTTCGTGGAGAACCTGCTGGCCGCCATACGGTCGAAAGTCAGAAACCATCATACAACTCACTCGCACATTAGACTGAACGCATTGGCCAGATACGCCGAATCCTACGGCGACACGCAGCGTGCGACCAAACGGCAAACAATCCACACGGACTCTCGGCCAACTCATCGTCGTGGCTCACGCTCACGAGTGATGAGCCTGGAGACCGACTCGGACGAAGATGACTCGGAGGCACCAGGTGGTCAAGTGTTCTTGATGGGAGGCGGCAGTAGTCTACCGTCTCCTCCCACCACACCGATCTCCACTATGTCTCATTCTTCCCGAACGGTCCAATTAGCTGCACCAGGTAGAGATGTAGCCCCCATCTCCGCACGGTTGTTGGACAAACCGTGCCGGATATTACTTTTTCAAGAGCTGGATCATTGCAAAATGCTAGCACCGGAAGTACGTGCTGCCCTATTAGCTGCACGGGAGGCTAATTATACCCTACGCCGCGAGGTGGGGTATTACATCTTCCGAAGAAGTCCGTCTGGAAGTACTAGTAATACCGGACCCGCACGGGCGAGTATTGGTATACGCCAAGGTCAGCCCCACACCCAGGCCCGCTCGGGATCACAAGGCTATCCAGTCCAATTGGTGGACGCCGACACACCACCCGCTCTGGAAAACTACCCGGAGGGTGCGTAGAGGCGACCCACCTCCCGAGGCCTGAAAGCCTCGATAAGGAGACCGAGTGGCATTATAATGAATCCGACTCGGGACCGCAGGATCCATCGGAAGAGGAACGCACGGATTTAAAACAAGAGTCTGAGACCGTTCCGATAATTCTGTTCAGCAGAGCGCATTACAAAGTCTGTTTCTCAATCGGTCTCGAATCTCAGATGCAACTCCCTGTCACTGGTGTTCTTGACACCGGCGCGGGACCAAACTTTGTCCACGCGAACGCTTTCCGGCCCGCATGGCAATCAAAGCTGCTCAGGAGACCGCGTCCAAATATTACGGATGCGTCTCGTAACCGTATGTGGACTTTGGGGGTCATCCGCCTGTATATCCAAGTCAGCAGCCTGAGAGTGTGGGACCAGTTCCTAGTCTCCACAAACCTAGCCACATCGTGCTTGTTGGGAACCACGTTCATCTACAAGCACGTGACGGCCATATACCCCCAGCGGAAACAAGTTGCTTTCCACCATTTCTGACCGGTCGCCCTGCTTTCGGCAACTTCACCGTTTCAAACTAATAATGTTCACGAGTCTTTTTCGACAACGGACAACTCCATATCCAACAAGATTCGAGTAGCCGGAGCGGTCACTATACTGCCCATGACCCAAGCAGAAGTTCAAGTAACCGTAAAATTTTGAGGACTCTCATTCCGGCAACTCAACCCCAAAACGGTGAAGAAACGCCTTATGCTCATGGCCAATGGCGTCATGGATTTTATACCCAACCGGTCATTCCGAGTCTTCTTCTCCTACTTCGGAAAAACTTCCATCCATTTGACAAAGAACACCTTCCTTGGGCTCACCATGCCTGCTCCGGTTGGCCTAAATTCCCCGTCCCCGTTCCTCGAGGACGACGGAGCTAAGGGGGGAGGGTAATCCCACTCAAACCGATCAAATCAAAAGTACGACACGGTCAAAGCTGATAATTGGGTGAAGAAAGTCCGAATAGGAGAAGAGCATAAGACCGAACGGGAAAGAATTACCGACTTTCTGGAACCGTTTTGGGATATGTGCGATGGACACTCAGGGTACATCTCCATTGTAAAACACCGCATACATTTACAAGAGCGTTCCAAACTCATCTTCCAGATGCCTTACTAAGCAGGACAGAAACCAAAGGAACTGGAAAGGGAAGAAGTAACAAAGCAACTCCGCGCGGTCGGAATAGAGCCATCGTCGGCAGAATGGGCAAGTTCTGTCCTATTCGAACCCAAAAAGGACGGCACTCTGCGCAATTTTGCGTTGAATACTGCCGCTTCAACGTGATAACCGTAAGGATACTTACCCCATACCAAGAATGGATGCGTGCATCGACTCCTTAGGAGATGCGGTGGTATTCACCAATTTAGAGGCCAATAGCAGTTATTGGCAATGCGATGTCGACGAGACGGACCCGGACAAAACGACCTTTACGTCCCGCATGGATTTCTTCCACTACGTTAGAATGCCGTTTGGTCTCAAGAATGCTCCAGGTACCTCCCAGAAAGCGCTCGACATCAACTGTTTGCGGGATAAATGGCAATTCGCTCTAGTTTACCTAGACGACGTCATTATATATTCCTGATCGGTTCAAGAGCACCTCGAACACGTACAAACCGTATTGGAACTGATCCGTTCAGCATGAACTCCGCTGCAGTTGGAGAAATGTTACTTCTTCCACCAAGTGGTCGACTATCTTGGTCACGATATACAACCGAGCAAACTGCAGGTATCTGGGAAAGCTTGCGACGCTCTGCGACAAGCGAAACCTCCCACAAACCAGACGAAGCTACGGTCGTTTCTTGACCTTTGCAACATGTTACGCCGGTTTGTTGAGTAATTCGCTCGCATTGCCAGCCAACTTAATCGGAAACTGGAAAAAGACCAACCATTCGACCTCGAAGCTCTGACCGGTACGGAGTATGAGACGTTTGAAAAACTACGCCAACGCCACATACGACCGACTAAGCTGGCACTCCCCAGGAACAGTCACAGATATGTCCTGGACATGGACGCTTGCAATACCCAAGTTGGATGCTGTCTCCTCCAGGAGCAGCTCCATGGCGGCCTTCGTCCGATTGGTTACTGGAGCTGCTCATTAAAAAAGCCCGAGCGGGCCTACTCCACTACTGAACGGGAATGTTTGGCCGTCGTTTGGGCCATTCTTCATCTCCGCTCGTACGTGGAGGGTACACGGTTCACACTCCGTACGGACTACCACGCACTACACTGGATCCTGAACCTAGCGGATGCGTCCTGACGGTTAGGGAGAGGGAGACTCCGCCTCATAGAGTACGAATTTGACATAATCCACCGAACGGGCGTTAAGCACCAAGCGGACGATGCGCTTTCCAGAGTCTGTACGGATGGCGAGGACACAGACCCGCTCGAGGACGAGGTACCGTGCATGATGAAAAACGACGTGGCCGATACCAGCGAAGAATATACCGTAGCTACGGTGTGCTAGGACGGTGGAGAAGTGACCATCATAATGGACTGGCCAAAAAACAATCCGAACGGGATAGAACTCCTAGCAGTAATCGAAGTTAATGACGAGTTGCAGGAAGTCGCCCCGACAAAAGTGGAAGAGTTTTGCCAGGAACAAAAAATGATCGGCTTTGTAAGTCCGTATGGGCGAAAGTCGGAGACGGAAAATGCCTATTCGATGTAAATGGAAACGAGATATTGATAAGGAAAGCTCCGTTAGATGGAGCTCTCCAATGGTACGTGCCGGAGGAACTGCAGTCCAGGATATTATATCTGTCACATTACCCGTGGTTTGCTGGGCACCCCGGCGCAAAAAAACATATATTTCACGCTACTACGGGACTACTACTAGCCGGGAATGGCTAATGCAGTATTTCAGACCGTAAGAGATTGTCTTATCTGCATCTTCACCCGCATAAGTCGCCAGCGGCACCATAAGCTCTTGAAGCTATTTCCCGCAGCGGGCACGTTAGAATTCGTTGCAATGGACATCTTTGATCCAATTACAAAGTCTGCAAAGGTGCACCAATACATTCTAGTCATTACCAACCAGTTTACAAAGTTCTGCAGAGCGGGTCCTTTGAAATTCACTATGGCCACAACCGTAGTTTCGGCTTTCTTGGACAACTGGGTCTATCCGTACGGGATACCATTACACTTGCTCACCGACAACGGGAGCCAATTTGTCTCCAAGTTCTTCGAAGTGCTGTGTAACATGTTAGGCATCAAGCACCTGACCACCACGGCCTACCACCTGCAAACAAACGGACAGGCCGAACGGTTCAACAAAACGTTCGTCGAACGCGTCCGTCACTATGTGGCAGAACACCAAAACAAATGACATGAATACGTGCACCGGTGAGCTATGCATACAATATGCAGGTGCACAGGACAACGGGCACAACGACTTTCGACTAGGTACTCTCACGGCACTCGCCGGGTCTCCATGTTGAAAAGATCCGTACCTCCATCCCGGAGCATCAAACTGAAAACCTCACCACGGTGCAGGTTAGACGGTACATTCTAGCACGTATTCGGGATGATCTTTCGTGCCCCCACACAAAAAAACGCCCAAGCCAAACTCCAGTACAAAACAGAACTCAATAAATACGTACGGACTCTGCGTAAGTTTAGTCCCGGGGATGAGGTGTATGTCGACCGACCAGAATGGATTTCAACAGCCCTAGAAGAGCAAGTTGACGAGTATACCCGCAAGTATCGGAAACGTCTTCCAAAAATATACAGGCCTTTTCCCTTCGTCACCGCCACAGAGGATACCGTACTCATAAAAGAAGGTGGACTGGAAAATTGCATCAGCATTGACCGAGTAACCCGGGCGCCACGTCGAGCAGTCCAAACGGCACTCACAACCCACCCAACTACTAAAAACGTTACGACACGCCTGACCACCGTACCCAATGTTGGTCCAGACGGTCCTTGTGCCAACGAACCTACCATACTACTCGCAACAGACTCGAGAACACCCACACTGCAACCCCATGCGGTCGACCGAATCGTCAGACATCGTGAAACGCCAGACTGAACGCAATATCGAGTCCGTTGGTTCGGATACCAACCGGACTACTATACATTCGAACTCCTCTTCCACATTCCTCGCCATTTCATCACCTGCTAATGGCGTCACCATTAGCAACGAGGACGCGCAAACCTCTGAGTGCTGAGGAAGAATGAGGAGGCGGAGCGCAACACGAGATAGGAAGCACAACGTGGCCACCATGCGTCCTTGATTGGTTGTTTCAGCACGTCGCTTCAACGCACTGTACGACACCATGTGCCACACGCCCCATGGCCGTACACACGCTATCGACGGAGATATCTACATATATCAATAGACCCACTCGCTGGGGCAGCCGAAACAGACCGTACGGGAAGGCATAAAGAACGTCATGCGGAACAAGCAGAAGTTTACTCAAGAACGAGAGTGGTGCGCTCACCATACGCCAGGTGGAGAGAACCGTACCCAAACCTAGCAACCCTAACCTCAGGCACGCCCACAACGCACTCTACAACGATTAGGGGTTTGAACACTGCGAATTGACCGACATGGAACCGTAGGAAGGCTACAATCCCAGCTAGACCCCAAATTGACCGTCTCGGGCTCCGAGACGACTACGCTGGGCGCACGGGGCACAGGAAACTGCGGCATCGACTCAGCCCAATCGGCTGCAACAGCCTCAACAGCAGGTGCACCAGAGGAACCGCTCGGACTCACACTAGCAGCAGTAATACCGAGATCGCTCGGCCCAGCATTCGAAGTAGGATTACCGGAGGAGGCCTCGGCCACACGAACCGCAGAAGCATTGAAGAGATCCGTAATGGCCTCTTGAGCGAGATGCTCACTCCCAGACCGTACAGTCAGCTCATCAATCGTGGGTGGGTCCCCCATGGGGGGGCCTTGTGTACCGGGCGGCTGATGCAGCGCAGTAGCTACAGCAAAAGTATCCCATGCGTTCGCTGCGGTCTCTGGATCGAAAACTTCGGCCTTTATGAGGCAATGGGCGTAGATCTCCAAACTACGAACGGTAGGAATACGGATATTCTTCATCAGATTCATCTGAGAGTTCACAGTACGACAACGTATCTGCTGGCTATAGTGCACGCGACGAATCCACGTACGGGCGGAGAGAAGGGCGTCAAGAAGCGAATCCGGAGCAGGTTCGGCGAACGTCTCACATACCGTGCGGAGAGCAGCGAAAGTCTCGATCTTGGGCTCCATACCGATCGAGTCAGTCTGCGAACCCGCCTCGATACGCTGACGAACCGGTGTGGGTGTAGAAGTGGACGCAACAGCAAGAACCGAACGGAACCCAGTCGTAGCTAACGGCGCAACCGGAGGTGGCATCGAGGAAGTGGCAACCGCTTGACCGCCTGGAGGAAAACCACGGGCTACTGTTGACGTGGCGTCGGCAAAGTCAGTACTCAGATACACGCCCAGAAAATAGTCTGGAACGTTCATCTCTTCCCAGACCGGACGGCGATAATTCGGCAACAACGGACGAGTAACCAGACCGCTATTACCACGAACGGGCATCGTGGCGAACGAATTGGTTTGGAAATCGTACCACAGGAAGCCAGGCCAACAGAACCAGTCAGTCTCCGAGGGGTAGCCAAGAAGAGCATCGGCATCTTCCGGTGGGAATTTGGAGCCACGAAGGATGTTTTGAACGCCCATCTGACGGATAATATCCAACAACGCGACTGGTATCGGGGACACGACCATAATCTCGATACTCGTCGAATGTGTACAGCCCAACGTCCGGGTTAAGGGTGAAAAACGTCACCCCGTCCAAGGCAACCTGGATGAACGCCACGAAGGCGAACAATGTCCACTCTTCGTAGACTATCTGGAAAACAAGATCGGAAAAAACGCCCCTGATTGAGAAACGTAGACCTATGATACGCCAGAACGGGCAGAGTCGGAACCGCAAGGTTGCAGGTCACGTCATAATCTTTCCATCCTTGACCAATCGGCAAATACAATCCCACGCGTTCACTGGCGCCTAAGTCGTGAAACTCAACGTTATGCCAACAGTAATAATACCCGACGGACGACCGAATTTGGGCTTCAGTAACTGCATTATCACCCTACTGGGCTCGGCTGAGCCAATAAAGCCGGTCGAAGGGAGGTTCAATCATGATCAGTTCGAGCATATTATACTGACCGGCTGGGTGATAGTAAGGGCTCTCCTGCATCCCACACAACAGGCGCGGTAAGCGGGACTGGTACTCGACCTTCTTGGAGTACCGCACGTACGGCATATTGCAACTAACAAAGGTCCGGACGGGAGCATAACCTCGCGGAAAGGGAGAATGCGTCCAACGGGCTCTCCATTAAGCTTCATGAGTCTGCTTGGGGTTCCACAAGTTCAACTTTGTGAGAGTCCTCTGGGGAAGCCCAATGCTTTAGCACAAGATGCTGTCCGGTCGGACGTGCCACAGTGGTGAGTAGAAGGAGTTCCTAGAAAGCCCGGGCAGAAGATAGGCTTGGTGATCCGAACGGTAGAAGTCAGGAGACTCCAGTTGAGGGCTGCAGAACCGGACGGAAAACTGCGCCAGGCGTGGTCAGGTAGCACGCGTAGAGTTTTGGCCGTCGTTTACCGCTCGTGGTTTACCGTGCAGAGTAGTAGTACAAGCTAGTGGGCAGTCTGCATCGCCAACTAGAACAAGAAACTAGTCGTTTTGGTGAGATGTCGTCTGCCTTTACTCGTTCATGGGCGTGGGAGGGTACTTTCATCCTAAGTAGACCCATTGGCCACGAAGTGCACCTCGGTGACGAAGCACCTCGGCAGATATTGGCCGGTGTCGGGCCTGCGTACGCACTACCGAAAATTTCATTAAAATGTTCTAGGGTCTTGCAGGTATGCCTGCCCTTCCTTCCGGTTGGACATGTGCTTCCCGTCCCAACAGTCCCCAGGTGCACCCTGCCGGTCAGGTGCACTCTTGCCATCTGTCCACCGTCCGTTCTCCCACGTCATCGCCCATCGGTGTCCTCTGTCGTCCGTCATGATCTGACGCCCGTACGGTCGTTCTACCACAAGTCCGCGCGGATGGGATACGCGAGAATCAAGGCAGTTGGTGGACATCCATTGATATGCCAAGACCGACATCAGAGGCTCTCGTTCCTGACGGGCGGGAGTGAACGCAAGCTGATGGCGATGGTCGAGTTGCTGGCCCGGCAACGGAAGGGTACGCCAGACCGCTGGTGGAGCCGACGTCGCACCGCGCAGACGCGCATATTAATCGAGTGGAGATGGCATGATGGTGGGATTTGCCAGGGAGGATGGCACTGCTGGAGGGAAAGCAGCGAACGGTAGGACGAGGGGAGGCGGATTCGAAGGAGGACGTCTCATGGTTGCGATATAGATGCGGACTGAACGGACGAGATGGAGCTCGAATGAGAAGAGGGACACTGAGAAAATCTCCACGCAAGGGTACGCCGCCATCCAGAGGTAAATAGAAGAGGTAAAGACGCACGCTGGGAATCGGTCGGCGGAGAGAGGGAATGAAGGCACGGACACCGTGATGGTTGAGCTTCAATCGGCCGGCGGGAGTCGACTTTACTGGCCACAAAAAAGGAAAAAAACTGCCAGCAAGGATGCCGCCATTTCTAACCGAACGGACTCTAGTACTCCATGACAATGAGAGAAGCCTCCTCATCGTATCCCTGTACGGCCATAAAGGAGAATGTGGACGGGCAGACACTGCCACAACCGAGCAGCGGATCGCCCGCCACGACCTTAATGTCGGATCACGTCCCACGAGTCGGACAGCGAGCCCCGTTTATGCTCTAGCCAACCACCACATTACAGCCCACCGCTCAGGAAAGCACCACGAGAACGTAGCGTATCCTAAGGAGGGAGGCATGTGGTAGAACGACCGTACGGGCGTCAGATCATGACAGGTCACAGTGAACACCGATGTGCGATGCCGTGAGGAGCCGGATGGTGGACAGGTGGAAAGAGTGCACCTGACCAGCACGGCGCGACTGGGAACTGTCGGGGCGAGATACACGTGTCCAACCGGAAGGAAGGGCAGGCGTGCCTGCAAGACCCTAGATAATTTTTAATTAATTTTTGGGAAGTCCGTATGCAGGCCCGCCATTGGCCCATATCTGCCGAGGTGCTTCGTCATCGAGGTGCACCTTGTGGCTGGGAGGTCTACTTAAGATGACAGTAGCCGCTGACCCCCATGAACGAGAAAAGGCAGACGTCATCCCTGCAAACGGACTAGTTTCTTGTTCTAGTTGGCGATACACACTGCCCACTAGCTTGTACTAGTACTCCGCACGGTAAAACAAGAGCGGTACACGACTGCCAACACTCTATACGTGCTCCCAGACCACGCCTAACGCAGTTTCCCGTCCGGTTCCGCAGCCCTCGACCGGCGTCTCCTGACTTCTACCGTGCAGATCACCGAACCCATCTTCTGCCCGGGCTTTCCAGGAAATCCTTCTGCTGACCGCTGAGGCACGTCCAACCGGTCAGCATCTTTTCCTAAAGCATTACGCTTCCCCACAGTCAGGCAGCTATATTAAATTAGCTAAAGAGAATATAGCTATTCCTAAATAATAGCTGCAAACACCACTACACGTGTGCCAATTGTGCCAAAGTGGCAAGTAAACTAATATCCATTAAAATGTGCAAGGAACCTTGACGTTGAGTAAATGACCTCCGATTCACATATCGGACGCTTCCGTCAAGATGTGTTAACTCCGTGTATATGAGTCGCAATATGCAACAAACCTCCGCAAACGCATTGCACTACATATCCTGCTCCTTAGGCGCACAAGTTTCCCACGGGGGCGAATTGATTAGACAAAGCGTTCAAAAAATCACAATCAAGAGTCACTGGTGCTGCGAGTTTATCGCATACAACGACGTCCAGTTGAACCATACAGGTACCCAATCTCACGATGAGAGGAACGTATAACACGGTCTTAACGGGATTGTTATTCGCGTCGGCGATATCCAGGACTGGTCAATGTTAGAATTAGTTAATATTTGCCTTTCCTTGAGTATAGTTGGCTCTAGCATCAGTTCTAACGTGCAAAAACTAACTAGTTTTATTGTACTTAATCTGCTGAAGATATCGGTTACCCATTTGCCATACCACACTGGCCTTAAAGGCGAGTTGACATCTTCGTGACACCCTGTCAATATGACAGGACAACATGTTCATTTCAAAGAAGTATTGGTTGACCACGTGGACATATTGGCTCTAAAGTACACGCCGTCTACTACTCACAAAGTTAACAGACACTTCACACGGTACAGCAGGGATCGAACGGTCATGTAAGATTCCCAAGGGAGTCGTGCCAAGTCATCACTGGCACCCTGGCTTTATGGCAGATCATCAAGACCTTGTCTGATGACAATTCATCAGCATTGATGGAATTGGCCAAGTCATCAAACGACTAGATATGGCACTGAACCCGGTAAACCAGTCGCGTACGGAGGCCAGCACGAACGCCAAGCATCATACGGTTTAACTCGGACGAATTCTCATCGACTAGTGGCATTGATAGAACTAGACTAGAAACTCTATATAAACCCCGATGAATGTTCCGAACGTGTAACTCTGATCACCACCATCGAATTCCAACCAACTCAACCACTGCACCTCTGGTCCTAACAGTCAAAATCGAATGTGAACCCGAAGAGCCGCAGGTACTAGTTCAGAGTTGATAAGTTTGGGCGCAGCCCCTGTGTCTAAAAAACAAAACTGGCGAACCATATATTGGTTGGACAGGCCAACATTAGCATAAACTGTGTAGTTTCTGTTGGCCATGACCAAAGCTTCATCCGGAGTACGTAAACTTCGAGAACGTATCCAGGGACGACGTAGAACCGTAATAGTGTCCGAGCTCACGTCCATTACAGCCATTTTCCTAGTAAGGATCTTGACAGCGGGGGAGCGAAGCTGTACCGCCTCGGGTGTCAACTTCGGCTCAGAATACGCCTCTCTTATAGGAGAGACTCCCGAATCTAGTTTTTCGAGGAGGGACTAACCAAACTTGGTGTCATCATCGTATGGTGGGAACCAGTATTAATCCCAGTCGTTGGCACGACCGCGTCCACCGGTTGATCAGGGCTGGGTGTAACCACGGGAATATGCGTTCGTGCCAGTGCTTCGGTAAATAGTAATGCTTTTACCTCTTCATATAAAGTACTGGGCACTCGAGGCCGATGAGCTGGGTTAACTTTTCATAATTCACGATAACCTTTGGGCACCTCCTAGAATGTCAAGTCACATTTCGGGGCCATATGACCATGATGGTAACCTCTATGACAGATACCCGGTGCAGCTTTATCGTATTGACGATGCTTATCCGTTTGAAGTTTCAGTTTCAGTACGACCAATGCAGAGGGGGTAAGACGGGATCCATTCGACGCGTGATCGAGCGGAGTGGCCTGCATCTTTGCCGGCTGGGCACAGAAAGCGGGATCTTCTTCCGAAAACGGGGCCAATTTTGACAGCCAGTCCGTAGTGCCAAACGAAGCAGGGCGACTTCCAGCGTACTGGACGTTGTCGATATCCGCGTTCGCAGTTCTGCCCAGGACCAAAGACATAGATTGGCACGATTCCTGCAATAAGAGAGCTCTCGCCGACTGTCATTTTGGCTGACCTCGTGCACAATGAGATTCTTCCTCGGCCTGGTTATACTGAACGAGTTCAGGGTATGAAATGTTCCGTTAATTCTCACGGTGTGGCGCAGCCAGCGATCGTATTGCGGGATCCAATCCATCAAAGACCGTCGTGCACCGCTCTTTTGTAAAATACGCATTACCACAACGGTGAAACGCGTTATTCAAGTGGGTTGAACAGACTGTTTCTGTTTCATCCGGCTTCTGTTTCGTATCACGTAGCGCAAGTATCGCCGTGTAGACGGCTTTTACCGTAGCGTATGAAATGAGAAGGAAATGGACTGCTTCCGGCCATCAAACTACTTCTACCTCGGAGGCTCTAAAGGTTCTTCGAACGGAATTGAAATGATCTTCAGGCGTACCCGGTAGGAAACATGGTAACGCGAGATACGCTTGGGATTCACTCATACAGACTGTGTCAGCCTCCTGAACGAACCTAGTGAGGAAGTCAAGCATCAGAATTGGATTTTCTCTTGACAAACGACTCGATTGCAAAGTAATATTCATGCGTTTGAGGAAATCCTTAACCTTGCCGGTACCTCTTGCAGACGGATTAGATGAGGAATCACCCAATAGATAATAACGATACCATAACGATTTCCGGTAAATCAGATTCGTAGGCTTTAACTCATTGAGTTAAAGGTGACGTCTACCTTTCTCGCGAAAGAGAATGACTTCCTGAGTAGTTTATGTCGCCTTCAACTTCGTCACACGGTACTTCCTGCGTGCTAGAATTAGTTATTATTCACCTTTCTTTGAATATAGTTGGCTTTAGCATTACTTCTAACGTGCAAAAACTAGCTAGTTGTATTCTACTCGATCTGCTGAGGAAATTGGATACCCATTTTCCATGCCAAACTGGCCTCAAAGCGGAGTTGACATCTTCGTGACACCCTGTCAATATGACATTAAAACATGTTCATTTCAAAGAAGTCTTGGTTGACAACGTTGACATATTGGCTCTAAAGTACACGTTGCCTACTACTCACAACGTTGACAGACACTTCACACGGTACAGCAGGGATCGAACGGTCATGAAAGATTCCCGAGAAAGTCGTGCCAAGTCATTACTGGCCCACCTGCGTCCATGCCAGATCACCAACACCTTGTCTGATGAAAAGTCATCAGCATGGATGGAATTTGCCAAGTCATCAAATGACTAGATCTGGCACTGAACCCCGTAAACCATTTGCATACGGAGGCCAGCCCGAACGCCAAGCATCATACCGTTTAACTCGGACGACTTTTCATCGACTAGTGGCACTGATAGAACTAGACTAGAAACTCTATATGAACCCCGATGGATATTCCAAACTTCTAAACTTGGATCATGACCATCATCTTCCAACCAATTCAACCTCTGCACCTCTGTTCCTAACACTGAGATCGTAATCGCAATCCAATGAGTCCCATGAGAAATCCGCTGAGTGGCGATCAGAGTCAGAATCTGACGAGCCCAAATCAAAGTAGTGAACATCCTTTTGGGGTTGATGAGCCTGTCTTTTGTTCGAGTGGCGAGTTGAATCGATAGAGACGACCTCGTTTTCCGCGTCTATGGGCGCTTCTGTATCCATACGGATGGTCACATCCAGCGTATCCAAACGAACGAGCACACGTTCCAAGGCCACCTGGACGTCATTGGAAAATTTGTTGTAGTCCTTGACAAAGGTATTTGGGTCATCCAGGCATTTCAAAATGGAGTTCATGTCTCGAGGTAAGAGTGGGATATCTCCCGAGACCTCCCAAACGTGGGAAATTTCAACTTTTTGACGAAGTTTGTTTACCTCTTCGAGGAGAAACACATGAGCCACCTTGGAGATGTGGATCATACACCGCAGTCGAGCAAACTGAGCTCAGTCCATACGAAAGTAAGCCACAGAAGGCGCTTCGAACACTGGGGGTGGTACCGCCTGGGTTACAGCCCGTGGAGCAGATGCAACTGAGGGCGTTCTTTGGGTATTCCGACCAAACTCATTGGTGTCCAAACGTTCCGGAACGAATGTCCGCGTGGGCGGTGCACCCTGGGGGATATATCAACTGCATCCGTAGAACCAATTCGAGAATTGGGGGCCGGTGGCGGCATAATGCATGCCAGTCAACCGAGTGTTTGGAACTTCAATAAACTCGAATCAGAGGTTTCCAAAGAACTGGGTCAACAAAAAGATCTGATAGATTCTTCCAAAGAACTGGAACAGGACAGAAATTCACAAAGCGATCAAACCAATCAAATGTGAACCGATTCTAGGTCGGGAGACCACTTGTGGAGCAATATCTGTAGGCCGGAAATCCTCCAAAGGTGTTTGCAGCTTTGCTCTCTTGTTAGGTAGGAGTAACGACAGGGCCCTCTGTACAACAAGGTGTTTGGTTTACACCCGAAGTGGCTTCCGGCTATACCGACGAAGGTGATACCGAGAATTGGGTTGCCAACTGGTCAACGTAGTGTCCAAGTCCGTGTGAGCGTGTTCCGGTACACGGAGAATCCAGAAAGGGAAAAAGGAAAAAGGGGAGAAACCAAACAGTAATGTACAACCCGGCGTGTCGTGCGAAAAGGCGAAAGAAACACGGCAGTGGGGAGTTTTCCTTGTTCAGCCAGCACGACAAAAATCAATAATGAGTCGAACGGCTATCTGTTCCCAAAATAGAAAGTCACCGAAACGGGAAAAACAGTGAACACTGCGCGAACCCACGGGAAAGACAGATCAGTCGTCCTTGGTGATACTGTACGCGTGAGTATAACGAGACCTAACGCGGTGGAACCACAGCAAGAGTCGGTCACTTCGCTCAGGCGATAAACTCAGAACCGAGTGACAGCTTGTCATTATTTCAGGGTGAAACAGCAAGGCCGCCTCCCTTAAGTACTATTGGGTCACAATAAAACTAAGAATACTACTACTGTAGTGTGCCACACTTGTATTCCATACACTTGTGTCACTTGGCGGCACTAACGACCACTGCACAACGCGACACATGTGAATCATGCCTACCATGAATAGTATCTCTACGCTTGCCACATGTCCATCTGTTCCAGATACCATAGAAATCACCCACGAAGGTTCCAAAAATTCCAATTAGAATTCATATCGAATTTCACCACAATATTTTCGAGGGTCCACTCATACTGAGTTGAACCGATGCCACGTCTGTATTGAATAATTCATGATCCACCTGGCCTAGAGAGTATGCGTGCACGCATTGCTCTACAGTCAACGCGACGACCTCGAGCGTTTCACCTTGCGCCGCTTTAGGTCACCCTGGGCCCTCCGGAATTGGCTCTGTTACCCCCATCATTCGCTCCGGCAGATCCAGTATTGGGTTTGAAACCTCTGGCGTTTGCTCTACCACATCAAGCATTCGGTCTGGAGCCTCCAGAATTGGCTTTGGCACCACCAGAAAACTCTCTAGCACCTCTGGCATTCGCTCTAGCACCCCCGGAATTGGTTTCGGCACCTCTGGAATTTGCTCTGGCGCCTCCGACATTGGCTCGCACACCACCAGAATTGGCTCGTGCACCTCCCGAATTGGCTCTGGCACCTCCAAAGTTCGGTTCTGCCCTACCGGAGATCGGAAGTGGACTCCCTAGTTCCATAATAGTTTAAAAAAAACAACCATTGTATTCTTTTAAGTTCCCAAAAAAATGCAAGAGTTTCGGAATATTTTTTCAAGTTAGAAAAGTTGAAAGTGAGAAAACCTGATTGCAGTTTATTGCTCGGCACCCGCGGGACAATTTCCTTCAGCAATTAAAAAATTGCTGCAAGGCTGGTTTTCAAGCCGTTTGATGTTTAATTCGCATCCGGTTGAAGACATTTGACTGCCTTTACTGACATATCAAAGTGTGCTTTCCCACCCCCAGACGTACGATACGGCCGCCGCCCCGGACCCTGCACAAAAAGCTGGTGATAGGTCTAGAAAACCCAAAGACTTTTTAATCGCCGTCAAACGATCAATTTACAACAGAAGGGCACCTGATCTTTTCCAGATCGGTAATACTCATTGGATTAATCTTTTGGCGAACTAGGAACGTGTTTAGCCTAGTTCAAAGGCAGCAACATTTTCCCGAATTTGCCAAAAGTTTCGACACTGCGCTATTTGCCAAGTTTAAATGGGATATAAAGGAAGGTTAGAGTCAGCGCGCGAGATGCGTTCGAGACTGTGCTACTGCGTTTTATATGTCTGTGCAGCATACTGCACTTGCGCAGAGCACAAAGCCAGTCACTTGTCGCACAAGGTAGCTACTACTTAGTGAATGGAAACGCAGTCATTTACTGTAGTGCCAGCCACCCAACAGCAGCAGCAGTCAACATACAGCAGCTGCCAATGAGCTGTGTATTTTTCTGCTGCTGCTGGTGCATTTTTAAATGGCAGGGAGGCGCTGCGCCAAGGACTGTTTTTGCATGCGCTGAAGGTGGCGTGCAAGCATGTTTATTGGCGCAACGCCTCCGTTCAATCAACAACTACGGCCTCATCCTTGACGAAATCTATGTAGGGAAGAGATGGGATAGAAGGAGGTGATATTGATGTGGACCTCAGCAGGGGGTTGATAAATCAGCGTGGATCGATGTCAGAGCATCTCCACCCATGCAGAGATTCCTATCCAATTGAGGACACGCGTCAAGGTTTTATTGCCTCCCATAAACAGGTAAAACACGTTACTTAATCGGCGACAACGGTCCGCAGTTGAACATCGATTTGTCCCACCGGCAACACGAAGGCCATTCCAGAGAATAGCCCTCCAGCTTCCTCGACACTGAAGCTATGCAAATAACGAACCCACCTGCTTTCAAGATGACAGGAAGAGTCCCGGCGTTCCTCTCTGGCTCTGCGACCCTCGAAGACGAGGCATATAGGGCCACAATATGGGTGCAAATGACTGCCACAGCTCTGCAATTCTTTCAAGCTCAAAGACACGGCGGCTACCGGATCGAAAAAGTGGCTAATAGGAATCGCAAGTATGCAGAGGCCCATGCACGTTACATGCGCGAGCAGTTTTGGCTGGTACGCATGACCAGACCAGGAACAGTCCAGTTAGGTCCGGATCAGGGGTTCAAAGCGTTCGAGCGAATATTACGTATGTCGCAACGGATGTTTAGTCGCATACTTGTCGCAGTTGTCAGTGAATCAGATTACCTTTGCAAAGGACTACCCCCTGATGTAGTCGGGAACATGTACATTTCGCCCTTGCTAAAGGTAATTTGCGCATTGCGCCAGCTTTCGTACGGAATACCGGCTGGCCTTTTGGACGATTTGTTAGACGTAGCCAAGTGTACTGCTGCTCTATGACTCGAGGCTTTCTGTCAGGCTGTTGTGAGTGTTATTAGGATGAATATCGTCACGTACCCACTCCGGCCGACGTAGAAAGATTGGAGAGGGAGTTCGCCATCGTTGCGTTTCCGAGTTGCATTGGGTGCTTGTCATGGGTGTACTTGGAAGAATTGTCCGAAAGCTCTTCATGGGATCATGATCGGAAAGGGCGGCGTGCCCATAGTGAGGATGGAGGCGATTTTCTCTTTAGATTTATGGATTTGTGCATTCCAATTTGGTTTGCTGGGGGTCATGAATGACCTCAACATTGTTGAGGTTAGTAACCACTTTCATAGCATAATCACAGGAAATTTTCTGCCCATTATACCGAGCTATACGATAGAGGGACAGAACTTTGATTGGGTCTACTATCTAACGGACGGTATCTACTCTTCGTCGGAGCTGTTTGTCAAAACCGCCTCTGATTTTATAACGAAAAAACAGAAAGTGTTCTGTAGTCTACAAGAATGTGTCCGCACATGGGTCAAACGCGTCTTCGGTGTTCTGTTCCGAATCGTTAAAAGCTCTTGTACGTCGCAAACGAGTTCTGAAAAGTGGAAAAATGCGTTGGCTCGCTACAAGCGACATTTATCTCCACAATATGATGGTCGAAGAAAGTAGACATGATTTGACTAGCGACGGCACCGGTAGGGTCTTATCGCAATTCATAGTCCAGAACGATACGAAGGACAGCACGTTCGACCCTGTTCAGTCTTTAATGAAACGAACTGTTCATAATGCTCCATATGCAGATATAAAGCTTCGAAGCCAACGCCGCCGACTGTCCTCTACATTGATGGATCACGTCTGGAATTTACACTGCTCCTAGGACTATCGTTCATCAATAGTTTGTTTCAGGATGAGTCTAGTTCAGAAAGAACGACAAACCGCATGACGCATACTTGCTTTCATGCACTGGTGCTTTCGTTTCTTCACGTAGGACACAATCTGTGTCCGAACGTTCCAGTACCTTCGTCGGCTCCTCTTGCGCAGACAGCGGACATGAAAACCGGTGGCTGAAAATCTTGCGTTCAAGAGAAGCAAGGGCTGTCATTTGGGACAGCTGAAAAACTTTTCTTTCACATAGATTCATCAGTGCCAGGCATAGAAAGTAGAGCTATCATAGATTGTTATTTCTCAGCCTGCAACATTTGCTCAGCAATCTTGTTGCGTTTGTTTGACGCCTCTGTCAGCTTTGCAATGCCTTTCGCTCCTCGCTTGAGTGCAGCAAATGTCCTGTTGTTGTCAAGAGCATGCTTGTTTCCTACTGGCCACTTCCGATTGACACCAACCAATTCATCCAGGACTTCGTTGTCTTCGACGAAACCCATGTTGATCGTATACCGTTGGTTGGCGCAAACGATTCCATCAGAAGTTGTTTCTGGCGTCGTCAGCCACATACTTTTCTTACACTTCGCTTTCTTCGCGGCGAGAATGAGTTGCCAAGTAGCCGTTTTTGGCAACTACTGCAAGCACTCTGTGAACGGAAACACTAGGCCAACGGAGAGAGACGCATCTCAAATGTAGCTCTAAATGTTCGCTACCAGTGCTTCCCCATTGTAAACTCCCAACGCTGCCCAAAAAACTGTCCTCATTTGATGGGAACCCAGTACGGTTTTTGACACCAACTGACGCAATGACAGCATCAAAAGTAATGCATTCGAATCGTAAGTTACAGTAGTTTTGAGCTATTGCATCTCCAGTACGCTTTGGACAAATCGTTGCGTTTCTTCTCTTTCGGATCAAGTCAATAATGCGTTTGCAGGCGTCACCCATTTCTTTTCGTCTTCTGTGAGCCTAAGTACGGGTCTTTGGAAGCCCAAATTAACGATTTGCAGGCAAGAACACACTTTTGTGATTTCAAACCTCTTTTAGAGGCCATTGTGCAGTTTTCTTGGCTGGACTGTTAAGCTCGGTTATTTAGAGCCAGTGAAGATTTTTGATCTGTAAATTGTATGGGCCTGTAGATTTTGAAGCGTGAATACGTTTTGTGTTGATTTCTCAGCGGTTAATGCTGGCCTAAGTCCCTGAAGCGCAGAAAAGGAAGAGTATTTTTAGTAAAAATGCAGAGCTGGATCTAGTGGCTGGGAAACAAAGCACCGCTTGCGTTGCCGTATTAGCGGTGGAGAGAGTGGAAGGGGGCTTGGCTATCAAGAGTGAGGGCCTTATGGCTGTGTTTGTACGCAAACGTTACGAAAACGTTTGATTGTCTTCGTGAAAATGTGGTTACGCGACATGCCCTTTTATGGGTAGTTTAGGGGGGCACCGAGGCCGGCATACCTCTTTCCCGCCACAATCTGAGTTTCGGTTTGGACGCGAACGCGCCAAATTGTGTTGCAAATGGCAACGATTTCGAACACGATTTGGGAACATGGATTTCAATGTTATCAACCTATGCAATGGCAAAACACCGCTGCGACGGTAGTTCTAAAATCCAAACTCCAAATCGAGTACAAATTGAAATGAAAACGCACGGGTGGAAAATTTCCACTGGAAATGCTCTCAGGGCGCTGTTCGTTGACCTGGATGATCCTGACGCCAGATATTCGACAATGGCGTGAAAAGCATGACTGTTGCGGTGAAGAAGGTCGGTTTTGGAGGGAGGAAAAGACAGCCTGGCTTCCTACATTTTATCATACCTCCAAAATTGTTCGATAAATGCAGGCGATCACGGACTGGGTAGCAGCGCGAGCGGCCTTCAGGCAATCTCCTCGATGCTATCCAGCTCGACGAGCTGTCCACTGTACAGATTATGCACACAGCTTTGAGAATATCGTTCGGCCTGAATACATCTTACAGCTCCGCCGATCGAATCTCAGTAGTTGAGAGAACAAGGTATGAGGAGAATCTTCCTTTGAGCGTGCGCATGGTGCCTGGAAGGAAAGTTATCAGTCTCAGCGTTGAAACAGGTTCAAGAGGCACGAAGTTTTTGCCCGGCTGCAGGACGCCGCTGAAGTGAGAGGTTCCCGAGAACATTTATTCGCGAAACCGATTCACAAACTTGCTTCTTGCGTATTAGCCCGCTTTTTGGCATTACGCTCTTCCCCCAAGACTAGAGAGAAGCGCACTCCTGCACAAGGTTTTCGAAGTTTACTTCGTCATGGCATTTGTCTCCGCATTTCCACCAAGTTCTTTATCATCAGCTCATGGTCGATTGCCAGGTATATCGGCAACTCGCCCTCCGTGTTTGGCCACGGGGCAAGCTAGAATGAGTGTCACAGCTCCAAACACTTTCAAACAAGCACTGCTGGAAAAAGTGCACCCGCTTAACTTTGGAAGGGATGTTGCTGACAATCCGGCTGAGCAACTGGACATCGAACAATTAGCACGTCAAGTAGAGGCTACCAACAAGTCGCTCAGTCCTGGTACCGATCCCAACCTATCAGGGGTCTGGGACATGGTCTACACGACTTCGAAGAGTATACTGGCTACTGGTTCCCCCGGGTTTCTCCAAAGTCGACGCATCGTACAGGAAATCAATGCGGCTGTACTGAAAGGGCGAAACTCTGAAACATTCAGATTTGGGCCGCTACAATTTGATAACGCGGTCAACTTTGAACTTAATCCCGCGTCTGAGAAGAGATTTGATGTTAACTTCGTCGAATTTGTTCTCCTTAACTTTATTAGGGTTAACGTCAGAGAAAACATGCGATTCACGGGATGGCTCGAAGTCACTTACCTTGACGAAGACCTGCGTATTTCGAGAGGTAACGCGGGAAACCTGTTCATTCTGATCAAGAAATAGCTATATCGTAGAAACTAGTTACATGTTGTACAACAAACAGAACCCTAAAAAGCTTTGGAACCATGTACATATAACATGCATATCAGTGCCTGGGCATCCACGAGAGGCATCGGCGCAGCACACGAACGGTACCCGATGAATCAAACTTCCGTTCTAGAAAAGAGACGAGCCATTGTGTAGGGATATGAAAACGCAGGGCGTATCAGCTGATCCCGCAAAACACACACATGTATCATACCGATGGGTACTCATCATCCTACATCCCCTGTAACCTTCTCCCTTTCGCGGCATTCGGGCGCATTGATATAATACGACATTCATCGAGCCATGACCCAAAAAGCTCGCTATCACGCTTTGCTCCCTTTAACCATGGATGTTCCAGAAGCTCTGCAACAGTCGGTCTGCTCTTAGGATCTGTGTAGGTGCATTTGGTAACGAAATCTCTGACTTCCGGAGAAAATCTCTGACATTCCCTGTTAAAGCCGCTCAGCACGTTCATGGTCATCGTTGCCTCAATGTAATCGAAATAGTTCTGTGGACGATCAAAGGGATATTTGCCCATGAGGCATTCCATAATACACACTCCGAGGGCCCAGATGTCGGATGCATATGTATACTTGCTTCCGTTCAATCGTTCGGGTGACATATACGCCACTGTTCCCACGAAAGTGTCCACTTTTGACACGCCTGGGTTCAAATCTCGGGCTAAACCAAAATCGCTCAACTTAGCCCGGCATAGCCTTCTGGAAAGAAGAATATTAGCTGTCTTGAAGTCGCGGTGAAGAACATGATGCCGATGTAAGAAGCGTAGACCTTTCACACAGTCATGAGCAATCATTTGCACCACTTTTTCCGGAATTGGCCCAACACGCTGAATGAATGTAGCAAGGCATCCGTGATCCATGTACTCCAGGGCAATGTGAACAGCTCCTGAGCCGTCATAGAACGCCCCATAGAACCTAACGAGGTAGCGACTGACATGGGTTGACAAAGTCTCTAGCTCCTTTAAGAGTTGGTTCCGTCTTTGTTTCTCATACACATTAACCACCTTCATTGCCATAGGTCTTTTAGATGGTACATGTTCTGCAATATAAACCCTCCCAGCAGCTCCTGTACCAATGGTAGGACCGGTTCGGAATTCCTTCAAACCCTTCACGATAATAATGATTTCCTCCGACTGTGGAACTTCGCCGTCGACAACATCTGAGTCTTGACGTGTTACAGCAGGCGGCTTATCAAGCATCCCTTCAGCCGTTATTCTGAATCCACCGGTCATGAACCCACCATCACTTCCAAAATATCCACCACTGGGCCAGTCTGTCGTGGAATCTGCCTCTGATTTATCTTCTTCCTTGGCCTTAAGCGGAGGTGGGCGTTTTCTTAACTTTGAATGATTTCTTACTAGGGTGTCTTTCGGGCCATGTTTTGCCTTTGTCTCCTTTGTTGTATTTGCCTCTCCAGAATAGGCAGTCTGTAAGTTGGACAAATCCCGAAGACTTGCGTGAGTAGTTTCCAGTTCTTCATCCACGTCATCCGCCAGCGTCAGCTCACCCAAATTCTCGGCAACTTCAACGATAGTATTGTTGTCCAATGTGAAAGGTTTATCCTTCGAATCAAGAGCCTGCACGCGGGCGCAAAACGAGCTTGATCTAGACATGTTCACCGCCATTTTCCTTTCTCGTGGTGCAACCTGAGAAGATGTAGACCGATCAAGTCCACGGTTGGCATATTTGCGGTCTGATGAGCGAATGGATGTTGAGCGTTTCATTGTCAAGTTGGGATTCCTGTCCTCCTGCAGACTGCTATCTTTTATATTCAACATATGTCTTCTGCTCTCAGAGCGTGCGATTTTCCTTGAAACAGAACGCTTTATAGAGTTTCGTCTTGCTAGCATAGATACGGACTCCGCTCGTTGCATTGTGCGGTCTTGGTTAGTATTCGCTGTAGTAGAACGTCCTCTATCTTTTCGATCCATGGAAGCTCGCGGTCTAGCTCCATCCGTTACTTGATTCTTAAGGAGGGTAGTATCCGCATCAGGAGATACCAAAGACCTTTGAACGAAGTCATCTAGAGACACCGTTGGTGCAGGAACATCTCCGGAAAAGCCAGTATCTGTCACAGGTGTTCCAGGGGCATTATTGCCTTTGGCATCCTCCGCGAACAAACCAGAAATGCTTGAAAGTCTCGAACTCTTCCTTGGAGAAAGTGTCGCCTTTGCTTCCAGTTGTCCAGGAGTCTTAGAATTAGCCCGGCGAGGTCCAAACAAACCCATGATTAACTAGGTCAGCAATGAGAATGGGAACACGCAGTATATATGTTCTGACAGCAACCGCTTGAAAGTTTGTCTTCCTCTCACTCCAAAACGAACCCCACTCAGTTCTCGTTGAATGGTTAAAGATGTAGCAGATTTGCAAGAAATATACCGAGATAACTTCACGAGCGGACAATTGGAAGCACGCTCAAGCTAAGTGGCTGAGAAATAGGGATGAGACTGAGAGTTTTCTTCCTCAGAAACGTTGGGCACTTGCAAAGCACTACTTTGGTTTCAAAATATGTTGTGGCAGCATGTCGAAAGATACTATTGCGTGCTCTTCTTATTCGTTGTGCCCGGAGTAAAGGGCTAAAGGGTTACCCCAAAAACGGACACAGGATTTCGTGTCATTGACTTAGTTGAGGACAATGTTTTCCAAAGTATGCCGTACGGAAGGGTATTTTTCAACGGTTGTTTAGTACATAAAAGGCTTGGCACCGCTTCAGACATGTGACATAGATGTCCCCCCGTATCACGCGCCCGCAGACCATATGCATCATATTCTAACCAAAGCCATAGATAGGAATTCAAACCGCTTGGTTTGTATCACCTTCAGTAATGTTGTCATTTGCTTGAGTGGTGTCTGACTGAGCCTGAGAAAACTGGGCAACAATAGATGTTGCCGGTGACGACGGGGTGTATTCGGTAATTTCAATCGCAAAAGACCCTGTTGGGCGACCCTCGAGAACGGATGGTAGACTGTGTGCGACAGACTCGTTCCAGTCGGTGAAAGGTTCCGAGAAAACTTCGGCATTACATATACAACAAGCAGCGCGCCCTTTACCTAACCATGTCTTGAGACACTCGGCATGTATTGAATGATTGCACCGTAAACGCGCAACAGCCGAGATGGAAGGACCTTCTTCAATCTGTTCCAGGCATATGCAGCAAGTCCACTGTTGTTCAGCAAGAGCTTTTATTTGCTCGGGAGACATCAACGAACGCTCAATAAGGGACGATATTCTCTGTTGATATACAGATGTAGGAAACGCAATCTCTTGTCGTGGTGATGCTGTAGAAAAGTTAGATGAAGGACGGCGCGGGGAAACATTCTCACTTCGTAAGCGCCCATTGTTTCTGACAGATGATGTTGAGGGTCGACAAAGACGGAAAATATTAGGCTCGATCATTCTTACAACAGCATAGGAAAAGAACAAACCGAAAAATATGGCAAAGACTATGAAGGCCACCCGAAGACGATTGAAAGTACGAGCACCACTTTCATAGTGTTTAGCATCTCTGCTATCAATTGGTATAAAGACATCATTGGATCTCGAGAGCCAGCATTCTCCTACAGTGATTACCTTGTCTCCGTCGCAGTTGGACTTTCTTGTCCTGGCTTCCTTTTCAAACTTTTCATTATCTTTAGTGACGGTAACGTTCACTCTCCATGTGCAGCCTGTGTTCCCTTTGTCAACGAGCTGGTCTCCCGTCTGTTCACATTCAGCTATCTGGTAGGAAGGAATAGCCTTGAAATTAACGGATAGAGCGATAGCGAGCATTACGAGCCAAATGATAGACCCACAGACGTGACGCCATCGCGTATCCATGATGAGTTGGTGAAAGCCGCAAGCAACTCTAGAGTGGGGTCAGTCAGGAAAGTCCTCATTCTCCGTCCGAAGCACAGTCGGGCCTGAACTCAAAGTCTAAAAAGTTCAAGTTGTGCTTTGATGGTCTGGTAGAAGACACCGAGCTAGAGAGAGAGAGATAGTGTTGCAGCACGGGCAAGCAATCGACTTGAAGCAAGGCTGACGGTGCAGGTGCGATGGAGACGTCGTTGAAGAGGGGACTGGGGTAGGGCGGTCGCGCTGAAGATTTGAGCTTTCGCAGGTCCCCACTATACTGAGATATATGAAGCTGGAAGCTGACGCGCAGCGACTAAGAGAGCAGCGACGAAGATGAATGACGAGAGGGGAAGTAAGGTAACATCCTCAACACTACCAAGGGTACGCATGTATTTTGACAAACTGTAACCTCAACCCCCCAAGGCGCGGACCAAGATACGATATCTTCTACACTACGCACTACTAGCCTGTCACGTGTGAAGGACAATTGAACCGCTGGTGCCCGTCACTGGACGCCCCGTGAAATGCGCGTTCCAGTCACAGCCCCGTTCCGTGTAACAAGTGTGACACAGCCAAAACGCTGTACCATCAAGACCGCCACGCCCGTCTCCTCGAAATCATCCCCGCCTTGGTAAAAAATATCTCTTGAGACCCTGGCAATTCACCCCCCAATGCTGACGGACATTGATACAGTACCTGCAAGCTTCGATCGTCCCAAAATTGTCGAGAACGCTCCTCAAAGCTAATTAGTACTGTTGGTACGGATGCTGTCTCTCCTGTCCCAAGCGCTCTTTCAATTTGCTGTTTCTATGTGCACCCAGGGTGGCGTGGGCACCCTACCTGTACCAGGGACTCCGCAATGCAATAATGGCTACAGTTACGCAATCTTTTTTCTAACGTTCGTCCAAAGGGTTAGCAATCTATCCCTAGGGATAGCGGTAGCAATCCCTTTAATCCTTAACCATGGTTAAGGATTAAGCAGGATTAATGCTAGCCTAATCGTAGTTTCACTTTGAGCAATGCCACCTTATAATTAGTGCCACCACTGAGCACGTGGCACACCTTTAGGGAGAGAATTCACAGGCGGCCGATGCTTCCTCACTTGAAGGATGTTTGGTGCACTTTGGTGCGCTTCGGTTTCTCTCCAAGCAACTGAGAGTACCATTATGGTGACAACACAGTCCAAACCGATCGATAGCGCCCAATGGCCGAGGAAATTCCTTGGTTTCCTGCGGAGAGAAAAATATTTAACCAGATATGTTTTACCCTTATTTTGTACTTAGATATCAAGGGCCCACAGTAAAGAAGAAGATAGCGCCAGATGCTTATTACGGAGCTTTTGTAAAGGAAACGATGCTTTTCAAAGCTTTTGGTGCGTCTTTTACTGCCCGACTCCTAAAAGGTGCCCATCGATGTTGTCTGGTAAACGGAAAGGGTTACAGGGTGGCACTATACCAAGGGTAGCGGATACTCGGCTGTACTATAAAAATAAGGTTGACCATTGATTCCGTGCGATGATGGACCGATGCCCGGAGGATATCAGAGGTGACTGGGTTCCATACGGATACCAGCCCCATTACAGAATCACCATTTACAAATCATTTGATTTACAGCGCACAACATTCTTCAAGGATCAAAGCTTTCGATCAACCGAAGCCCGCGCTCAGTGCGTATCAACTGCTGGTAAGATACAGTACCATTGGCAGATAGCAACGGTGCCTGTGGATCTCGGCCTCCGCTTGCATGGACCATTGCGCAGTTGATGCCCTCGGATTTACGGCTACGTCTTTCCCGTTGCTCTAGCTAGGCGACCCAGTCTCGGTTAAACTTGCATCCAGTTGCTTTGCGTTCTTATTTAGAACATAGTGCACCGACTTACAGCGTGCCATGAGTTCTGCCTTCGTAGCTCCGTTCCTCAAGGGAACTGCATTGCAGAAACGAAAAGAAGTTTCAAAATGCGTCAAAGCATCCACATCGTCACCGCTCACACCGTTGAATCCTTCTGAAACTCGAATTAAGAAAAGAGATGGTTCATTTCCAAGTGTATGCCCCAGCTCATCAAGTAATTCAGGTATCAAAGTATAATAGGTTGCTTGTCGATATTCAACACTAACACAACAATTGTCTTCACACTCACAATACGCATTCACAGAGGCCCGGAGCGAAGACTTATCAAGTCAAAATCGAAGACCCCCGCAAGGGCATAGTCCATACTTACACTGTTCCTGAAGATCGCTACATTTGGCATAGTATAACAGATCAAGGTGCTGACTTACCAGCTTCATGTCGAAATGGTTGTTGCACCACATGTGCCGTCAAGATGTCGACGGGCGAGGTACAGCAAGAAGAGGCGTTAGGACTACTGAAGGACATGAGAGCGAAGGGATATGCCTTGCTTTGTGTTAGCTACGCAAGAAGTGACATTGACTGCGTTCTCCAGGGCAAAGATGAGGTTTACGTTAAGCAGTTTGGTTCCTCATTCGAAAGCGGTGGAGTCGAGTGGGGTGGCTTTGTACCGGAAGATGATTGATAGATACGGAAAGTACACTTATGAAGTAGCCAGTATTCGCTGATTACGCATACATCAAGACATGCTGACTTTTTATACCTGAAACAGTTTTATGCGTTCACATGTACTAGCACTTGAATCATGTAAGCATCCCATTGTGCCTGCTTCTTAGACACGCTTGTAGACTGATTTACACCGTATCTTCCTTCCCCTTATCAAAGTACTCATCATCAAAGCCATGTAAACGTACATAACCGTCTTCCCCTCCTGATACATACATCTTACCATCTGGGGAGAAGGCAACTGTGTTGATAGGACCGAAATGTCCCTTAACCCGCCCGAGTTCCTCTTCGTATACTAGGTGAAAGATCTTAGCTTCGAATTTACCTTGCCGGTCAGTTGTGGTTGTTACCATACTCGCTTCTTGTCCACCACCAAGCAAGACATGGGAAAATATCGGAGATATTGATGCTGAATTCACAGGATGATCAACCGAGTATGTTTTCATAAGCTCAAAGTCATGAAGAGTCCAGAGCTTAGCAGTATGATCTTTTGATGACGTGATAAACATAGTGTAATCCGATGAGAATTGGCAGTCCCTGATGATATTCTCGTGTGCCTCCACGCGCGCGATTTCCTCGCCATTTTCCGCATCCCACTTACGAACGGTGCCATCCTCTGCGGCTGAGATGATGTATTCACCCGTTGGATACCATACTACTCGGACAATTGTTCCTTCATGTCCTTCTAACACCATAACCGGTTCTTCACTTTGTTCGTCTGAGTTCATGTCATGCTCAAATATATAGATATTCGATGGTTGTCCCATGAGCTTTGTAGTAGCGACGGCGATCAAGCCGTCTCCAGGACTAAAGCAAACGGCCCTCGCAGGCGATTGAAAATGCCACTGATATAGTTTCTCACCCGTGTCTGCACGCCACAGCATAGCGCTGTTATCGGCTGACGCGGTTATTACTCTTTCACTGTTATATGTAATATCAATATCTCGGACGGCACCATTGTGACCTTTGTATGTACCGATTCTTTCTCCGTTACTCGAGCGCCAGCATGTGGGTGATTTGTCCATTGATGTTGTGAACAGCAGATCTCCCTCGCGATTGAACTTAACTCTTGTGATTGGCCGCTCGTGGCCCTTCAGAAGAAAAGGTCGCATCTTGGTTTCTGCAGCAGAAAGGCAGCGCCGGCGTCTTTGCGAAACCAGTTCTCTACGACACAGAGGGACACCTCGTATATTATCCCCAAATTCCTAGTACGTGCAACAAGTGGTACGGACGAGTATAAGTTCTGCTGCTCTCGGATGGGAAGTTGACAAGTCTTAAATGGTGCCACCAATCTCGATCATGAAAACAAATGAAACACCCTTCGAACTCTCCTATATTCAAGAAAGCAGTCTGACGACGACGGTGCTCTCTATACGAGGGCGGATACAAGCGTATCCTTCTTACACGTTTTGAATATCTAAAAAATGAATGTTTTTTTGCGGCTCAACACACTACCATAGGGTGATGATCAAAGATTATGAACAAAGCTGACAATTCTCTTGGGTAAGTTAGTTAATTGCGATGATCATCTGGGTACCGTTGGTACACGAAGGTCAGCGGACGTGATTAGACGTGATTAGACTGCAACAGCGGTAAATAACGCCCTGGGCTGAATGGCAGTGTTAATGAGTTTTGGGCAGATGGCCTCGTAAGATACCAGAGGCAAAACAGTTAACGCAGCGCTATGAAGGTTCGACGAACATGCTTGCAGCGGAATCAGGAGTATTAAGAATAGGCGATTCTTTCACAAATCTCAGAGGAGTTCCCGCAAATGATGTTACCATGGTTTAATGGTTGTAGTGAATTATCTGCCACGCTCTTTTCTACGAAACTCGATAACTATCTCAAACCATTGAATCTTTAAAACAGTGGAGTTGAATATAGCCAGTCAGTGTTTAGCGACTACGTTTTTAACGCTTCGTATGGATGCGGTGCTGACCTTCCTAGATGGAGAGGGCTTCTTTGACTAAACGGGCGCTATAGGCGAAGACGTATTCAGAATTAGGATCATGGTCCATAAAAAGAAATGAATAAGAATCTATTGATACATTGCTAACTGTTCCCACAACTTACTCCTTGTGATGACAGATCTTGGCTAAGGGAATTCTTGGGAATTCCCGAACTATGACCGCCTACTAGCACACGTGACAAAGATCAAATGCCTTTCTAGTAGAGCACGAGAAGACGTCGTGTAAAAGTTAGTAGGTTGGGTGGCGAATTCAGCGACTTGCACTTCTCTACAACTATGTGGACATCTGTCTTGTTAGATCACTTAAAAAGTAGGCGTACAAGTGGTAAACCTGTATGTCTTGCCTTTACGCAGTCCTTGAGCTAAACAACCCCTCGTTCCGCATTTATCTCAAGCACTAATCTTTATACATGCAATTCAAGAAGACTTTGTAGTGATCTGAATCACTTTCCTGTGGATCGCATCGCCCATCCGTCCGGACGTTGAGGAGTCCCATTTGGTTCCAACACATCTTAATTCATCAACACATGAACAAACCTTTTCGAAGATCTGCTGTGCCAAGCCTGGACTTTACATACGCTCAAAGTTGAAATGGCTATTTAAGATCCTTGTTCACTGAGATCATCCTTGCTTCAAAGTGGCCTTGCTTATCCCTTGGCAAAAGAAATCATCGCGTTATACTGTCCACTCTACAGTCGTACCTGTGTGTGCACTCGATGTAGAGACATGTCTCATTGGGGCGTTATAGTAGGACTGTCCTGGTCGACGAAACGCTCTCATACAGGAGAGGTGATCCTATAGTCATGCGTGAGTATTTGATGATTATTGACTCAGCTCATGTGTATAGGTAATCACATGTGGTGGGTACTGTTTTGCACTCTCGAATATGTATTGCAACCTGCGTCTCCGTATAGAGCAACCCAGTGAGAAGCTAGCTTCGAAAGCTTGACATCCTATACCATCCTCTCAACACGAAAGCAGATGACAAATCCTGTACAAGACAAGAAAAGTAGCCCTTCGAAACATCACTTCACAACCACTATTTTCTGCTTTATCCTCCTGATCAACTGCTGCCCGCTCTTCGAAGTAAGATGTATAAACTCTCTGTAACTGAAGTCTGTGAGAAAGAGCATAGGTGCCTCTGCATGGTAACCTATAAGAGCAACGCGCATGCGCATGGTTGTATTTAGCACGGTGAAAATGTCTTGCAGACTAAGTTTGCGCAAGTCCTGAGTTCTAAAGGAAAGAGATAAACCATCCGTTGATCGTACCGAAGCAAAGAGCAAAGTAGGATCTTCGACCTTGTTCTATACCACTACTCTGTACGGTTCTTTGGAAAATGAAAGACGAAAGTATGAGTGTAATTCGTAGAGGAGTCACTAGTTGAAGCTCAATAAGAAATGAGTAGGACTGGTAAGAGGCACTACTCGTTTCGTAATCGAGAGCCGTAAAACGCATCTGGAAAAAGCCTTACACTTCATTTGAAATACCATTACTCAAGGATCAGGGACCCAGTTAAGCAAGTAGAAAGAAAAAATACATGTTTCCGCAAGAGATGCTTCTGGATATGAAACCTACACAGGTATGTATGGATTCATTTCCATTCGCACGTTATCATGAACAATGTAGGAATAAGTTCTGGGGCCCCTAATTCTCTGTTGAGACATGCCTCTTGGATTATTTGCAAGGTCGGCATTGCAATCCTGAGCCCTGTCTTCACGAGACCTATCTTGATGCAACTCAGTCCTCAGAACCGGGCTCGAGTGGTAGCGGTCCTCTTCGAGAGGCGGCCCAGACGGACAAACAATACGCGAATTATTCGGGGCGCTGGGAGGCCGGGTTGTTGGATGATTGGTGCATCCGAGGGGGAGGGTTGATTCATAGAAGAGTGTCGACGAAATGAAGATGTCAAGCGTTGTCGAACACTTGAGGCACGGTCGCGAAAGCGACGGCGCAGTGCGAGTTGGGACGTTCGCGGATCAGATCGATACGGCTTGAGGGTTGGCCATGCGCTGGACACAAACTCGGTGCAAAGCGGACAGCGTTGCTGAACGGCAAACCAGTCGAGAATACACTTGGAATGGAAAATATGATTGGCATGACACGGGAGTTTGCGAACTAAATCCTTGCCAGTGAACGGGTCCAGGCAGATGGAGCAGGCCATTTCATGGTGGCACGTGTGTTGTTGAGATGAGGATGAGTTGGGTTGATGGTTACACATTTGACATTTGAAAAGCACGGCAGGGCACTGATTATCTAAGAGGATAGCGCCGTCTCGTGCAAAGCGTAGCAGGCCGGGGTATATGTAGATTGGTTTGGGTTGAGCTGCCGGGTCGGGGTAGGGATGGGTGGATATCTGCGTGCCCAACGTGGTATGATGGCGATGAAATCGGGGGTGACGTAAGTGGGAGAATAGGGAGCGAGGTCGACGGGTTTGTTGGGGGAGGAAGGTGGGGTCTTCGGGGAAGGTGAGAGGAAAGGACATGGTCAAAACAAGTGCAGCGGAATTGCGAAGAGCACAAGCGACGGGTGAAGGGGAGCGAGGTTGGGGAACAAGATGCGCGCGTTGTGTGGTGGAAGCAAGAGGTGAGATGCAACGGGGAGAGGACGCCCTGTTGCGGGAAGAGAGTCTCGGGCACAGGAGTGATGGAGATTAGGGAGCGCGTTACGGCGGTGAAGCGCGGGTGCAACGCGGGGCGGGAGGGGCGGCGCGGCGAACATGCAGCGCAGCGATGTACGTGTCGGGAGAGCGTGCAAGGGCGTGCGAATGGTGAATGAATGGTGAATGAATGGTGAAGGGAAGTTATCTGAAGGTTCAACGCTGTCTGGTGTGCATCGGTGTGGTGCAACGGCGATCAGAGATGCCAATCATCGTGCGCACTGTAACTTTGACTGTAAGCCGGCTGCTTGCTCTCTGCGACACGTCGACAGCCATCCGTGCCATCGTTTGCATCCTGTTGATGTCAGGTGCTGTCAACAGCACCTGCAGCCAATAGCTCTCACCACTGCCGTCTTGGACTCCACGGAGACGACATTGTGAGAAACCTGTCAGCCGTAAGGTTACCAACGGATACCTCCATCCATCAGCGTATCTTTCTCCTCTTCTTCCAAATCAACTCCATCGCGGCGATTCCGCAGTCGTATCTTATCATTGTAAGTTAGTTCGCATGCGTACATGCGCAGATATCTCATTCTGATTGATACACCTATGGTGCACTACAGCCGCACATATCAGGTCCATCTCTTTGGAGCTCAAGAAACTTCCAACGTCGTGATGTCCTCCTTAGCCGCTCACGGACACAAGTCTCGTGCTATGCTCTACCTCCTTACCAACCTTCCCTGTCTTGGCAAAAAGGGTATACCCTTGTACTGTGAGCCCCACGAGTTCAATCTGAGACAAGGTTTTTGAGCCGGTCTCTGCCCGCCGCACAAAATAAAGTCATCTGAACCAAGCAGTTAACAGCTTGTATATTTGAGCGTTAGAATCCCTTTTTTTCAGAAAAAGTAAAGCCAAGTACCGGAAATACTTATTTGCTTTCAGGACAATTATACGCAGATTTCTATAAAGAGAACTATAAACAAAGCCATAGCAGCCAGCCGAAAAACGATCAGATTTTTGCGTGTCCAGCCACGCTCAAGTAGATTCAGCTGATCCAAATTTGAGCAGAAAGCGCACTTTTCACACCATCACGGTGCCCTTTTGATGGCAGCCAATGCCGGTTGGAACTGTGAACAGTCGGCTCGGCTCGGCTCGTCGATGTGAAAAGCCCAGCTTTTTTAATAATGATCTATACTTCTCTATTCCGTCGCGACCGGTTTTCCTTTTTGTTCAAACCCGGTCTACGTGAGAAGAAACGATGCCGTAATTTTTTTTTCTGGTACCAAGAACACAACTGGTTTGGTTAGACAAACATAAAAGAAAAGGTGCTGCTTCTGTTTGTTTTACTGGTTTTCTATATTCATGAGATTTGACTTTCGACCACATGAAATGATTGTTTGCTTGGAGGTTTGCTTGCTTTGCTGATAGGAAGACTTTATTTGAACAACCCTTGAAAATGGCCTTTGTACTTGTTGCATAGACAATTATGGCTAGTTTTTGCTAAGATTAGCACAATAGAGTACCTTTGGTTCGTCGGTCTTTGTCGTTTGGAGAGCTTCAACTGTAGTGGTATCCGTGACGAAACATCATTCTAAACACTTGAGGACGCACCTGAATAGAATGAACGACCAACGTTAACCAACAAAAACCGGCTTGATAACGCGATATATAAATTAGTTGGCACAATTAGGTTTCTCAATTCTACTGTAGCCTATTTGAAGGTCTTTAACACTCCCCTGAAATTCAGATGATGATTCTGCATCAAGCAGTTTGTAACCGTTTAGTTTTACACCAAGATCGATCCTCAGAGTCAACTAAATACCCCTTATCTCTATTTCGATACCACTCGTTTTCGGAGCTTTTTTTAACGCCAACGAGAAACCAACATCAATTCTATGCTCTATCGGGGCTTCGTCATGCAAAACGTGTTTTATTTAAAGCGACACAAAGGTGATAATGGAGAGCACAAAATTAGGAAGTGGAGTTTGAGCTATGGTATGTTTCACAAAAAGAGTACCAGTCTGTCCGCCCTTGTTTTTGCTGATCACGTAAGCTTCTTAGGTGCATAAGGCCTGTCCACCTCTCAACTTCGTGCCAGAGCGCACACACGAACGGCACGTGCAAACACTTACATGTAGAACATAGCCCGACCGCCGTCGCCGCACTTGCCAAGAAAAAAGGGGAGCAAGGCCTCCTTCGTCACACAGAGAAACCTTCTGAGCCACACAATAACCGATACTGTATATGAGTTCTTTATCAGAGCAAATGTTGCTCCCATGGGCCCGCAATGGGGCATTTAGAGCCCATGCAACCCCATACGATGCAATTGGCTTCTTCAACAAAGCATGCGAGACTGCAAAGAATCCCGGTCACTCACAAATCTGCGTTCCATCCGGTCAGTTTTACCAATCAGCACGATAGGTGTCAGTCCAACCACCCCTCCGTCACCGTTTTCTACAGCAAATTAAGGACTGAATGTTTGGCATCCATGTCCACCTGTAATCTGCAGGTGCAAGGTGCAGCAGGATGCAAGGTGGACATGGATGCCAGTTCGGTGATTAGTACGATGGCATAAAAGAAAAGCATAGATATGGAGGCCACACTAGTTGTTATTCGTTCGGCAGCCTCGACAGCTGGCTGTCGAGGAGCACACATGTGGCCCAGATGCACGGAGCATTTGCACGGAGATGAGTAGCATATGCGCAGCTCGTTGTAATCTTAGACAAGAACGCGAGTTGAGAATCATAGCATTAAGCCATTCAGGCGGTCCATTGTGTGCAACTTGGTGACACTAAGCTTCTGGATCATTTAGGACAGGACAAACCCGTAGCCCACCACACATGCGAAGAAGAATCTAAGTCACGAAGGTCTGGGCGGTCCTGTCGGCGAATCGTTTTTCTTATCTACAGGCAACCCTTGCCGTGGATATCTCATGAGGAGCTGTACCTGTTGTCATCGTCATGTCTGTCCAATTACCTGCTAGTGCCATGAATAGCTGACCTTTGTACCTCGGTGTGGCTGTCATTTATACCCTATAAGAAGCAAGATGGCTAAAGGGTTAGCGGACCTCTAATTTCCAGGAGGTAGTATTGCCTTTCTCACATCTATATAAGTCTTCGTTCCGTTGGTCGGGCACTCGGACGTACTTTACCCTCGCATTCTGCCGAACCACTCCGCTTTGTACGCAGAAAAGGATCGAAAGGCTAGTTTTTGTTCTTTCGCCCGCTGTTCTGCAACTCAAACTGCCGCAATGACCGAATCGAATTTCGACGTAACAGTGATTAAAGAAGAAAACAAAGATGAGGCTCTGAAACAGTTTCGTTTACACGTAATCCAAGGACTTTCTCGACCGCAAAAGCAACTTTCATCGATGTACTTCTACGATGATGTCGGGAGTGGTACGGTTCGTACTTCATAGAACAGCCCGATAGCATCCGAGAGAGTCATTGGATTCCTCGATGCTTAGTTGCTAACCGCATCACATCCTGGGGGTATTTCTTACTGAACGTTTGTATCTCTCTTCTTTCTTCACTAATAGAATTGTTTGCGCAAATTATGGATTTAGAGGAGTATTATCTGACCGGATGCGAGATGGAAATCCTGAGAACTCATTCAAAAGCAATAGTCGAGAATCACCTTGGAGATGTAAGTGATTCCGAGATTATCAACGTTATAGAACTCGGCGCAGGGGATGGTCGAAAAACCAGGGTATTCCTCACGGCGCTCGTTATCGCTGGTGTGAAGTTTGAGTACATTCCAATAGATATCTCATATCGTGCGATGACGTTGCTAGGGAAATCCTTGGAACACCACTTTGAACGTGATGCTTTGTCCGTTCACGGGATTGTTGCGGAGTACATAGAAGGCATTCGATTCGTAGTTGATTCTCGACCACGAAAGTCACTTGTCCTGTTCCTAGGATCATCACTTGGAAACTTCAGTAAATCCGGTGGAGTGGCCTTCCTAAGGGAAATTGGAAGTACTCTCAAGCAGGGAGATCTCTTTATGATTGGCACTGATCTAAAGAAGAATCCAGAAATGACACTTCGTGCCTACTCCGATTCGCTTGGTGTGACCAGAAAATTCAACTTGAACTTGTTGTCCAGAATGAATCGAGAACTGGGTACAACCTTCGATCTAAAGAAATTTAAGCATTACGCGTCATACGATCCGATGGACGGGACAGCCGTTAGTTACTTGATTTCCACTGAGAAGCAGACTGTTTACATGAACACTTCAGGTGCGACCGGAAACGGAGATGAACCCGAAAGACATGAGTTCGTCTTTGAGGCGTACGAGGCTATACACACTGAATCCTCCCGGAAGTACACAGTTGAGAGTATGCACAGTGCCTTGAATTCCATAGGCTTCGCAGTGCAGGAAACATACTACGACAGCCAACACTGGTTCGCTGACACCGTAGCGAAAGTAGTTTGAACTTGTTGCGAACCTCTATACATGCACTAAATGCACTTTTAGATACTTGCCCACCACAGGAAGCATACAACTACACCTTCGAATGTGGGTAACCTCTAAAAGTTTGCTTTGAGAAGCGATTTTGCGTGTATAGCGAAGCACGCCACTCCACATGGTCTCATAGTTATTCAAGTCCACCGGTAGCTGCGGTGACAGGTCAGTCACTGTCATCATCAAAAACGGTCTTTGTTCCAGTAACACCCCCGTTTGTAAAGTTCGGAGCTCCTGAGAACCCCCCTCGACCACCATATCCTCCACGATTTCCAAATCCTCCGCGGCTTCCAAATCCTCGTCCTCTTCCTCCTCGCATCCCACCGCCACGCCCTCCACCACGGCCACCTCTGAAACCTCCTCGACCTCCACCAAATCCATCTCCAAACCCACCCATGTATCCACCCGACCACCACGTCCTCCCCCACGAGGAGCACCGCGACCTCGAGGGCCACCTCCTCGTGACCCTCCGCCGGGCTTCGATCCAGCGGGATTTACCCTCAAGTGTCTACCCTTCAGTAATGAGCCGTCCAGCTCCATGGCCGCTTTAGCCCCAAGATTATTTGCGAAACTGATGAATGCAAATCCTCGTATGCGATCGGTTTCCCTGTCACGAGGAAGGAACAGGTCAGTTATTTCACCGCATTCGGAAAAATAGCTCCCTAGCTCATCCTCCGTTATCGAGAACGGTACGCCACCAACAAAAACCCTTAAATCATCGCTTGGACGCACATTAGGTTCATGTTTCTTGAAAGGTTGAGAATTCTGATCGTCAAGGTCCTGCTTCCTCTTCTGACCTACGTGTTGTGCGCTCAAATTCTTTTCAGGTGTGGATTGTTGATCTATATCCATCGGTACTTTTTCATCTTCCTGATCTTCGTCAGAACTGTGCTCTTCAGATGACTCCTTTTTTGTTTTCTTCTCCTTCGATGTAGTCTTTACGTGTTTTGTTTCTCGACCAGGTTCTTCTGGACCGCTATCTGAATCAGAAGAGTCGGAGCTGTCCTCGTCTTCAGCACTGTCTTCTTCTGCCTTCTTGACAGACTTCTTCTTCGGTTTTTCTTCTTCGCTTGAAGAGCTGTCGTCAGAGTCCGAATCACTACTTTCCTCTGCAGCATCTGCAGATTTCTTAGATGGGCCTTTGTGCTTTGCGGAATTGTTTGGCTCGTCATCATTATCAGAATCATCAGAGCCTTCTTCGCTACTGTCATCATCATCATCTTCCGGAGACGCATGTCCATTCGCTTTCAATTCAGTTTTCTTTCTTCGTTTATCCTTTGCTGGGGCTGGTTCTTCATCTGATGAAGAAGAAGAAGAAGATGATTCTTCACTTGAAGAGCTATCGTCTTTAGGCTGTTTCCCCTTCTTCAGTTGCTTTGGCTTCTCGACCTCTGCGGGCGGTTTGCTGGGTTCGTCATCACTGCTGGAATCTTCTTCGCTAAAGTCATCATCTCCTGCGTTGCCATTTGCGCAAATTTGTTGCTTATCAGTTCCACTCGGCTTACCGCCATCGGCGGCTCGATCTCCCGAGTCACTACTGTCCGAGCTACTGCTAGGAGCCGAGTCGCTTTGTGCTTGCGGTTGTTCGCTTTCGTCTTGACTTGATTGGCTGTCTTCCGATTCGTCCTCAGATGAAGATGGAGTAGGCGGCTTCTTTTTAGCCTTCTTGCTCTTCTTATCCTTCTTTGAGCTGGACTTGGATTTCACGGCGGTCAGCTGAGCGGCTTTTGGATTTGCCACGACGGCAGATGGAGTGCTGGACTTGACTTTGTGCTTCTTAGAGGCCTTCACTTGTGCAGACGGTTGCACGTCGAGTTCGGCGGCCTTGTGAACCGAGTCCACATGCTTCTTTCTTTTCGAGGACTTTTTTGCGGATCCCATGGCACTTTACGCGAGTGAGTACAAAGGTTCTTGCAGAGTGAGTGGACTAGCAGGGGGGGTAAAATAAGGCGAAGTTAGTATGCTGGTGGAGGAGGTTTGTCAAACCTGCGCCTTTGGAACCAGAAAGGCGGCTCGAAACGTCGGATCAAACAGAGGGTTAAGAGCTCTTGAAGCGAAAGTGCCGGTCTGTACCGCAGGTGGAGTAATGCATGATCCGACCGCCGTCGTCCGCGGCAGTGGAGATATACTGTACGAGTAGCCCTTGGCCGCTGAGGAAACGTAGAACCATGCTTACAGCGGCATAACGTCGCCTGTCACTCCGAAAGTTGAAAACTGAGACACGATCAACGTGAGCCACGGATGCGTCATGCGCTGTCTGTAATGCGGAGGTCGGCGAATGAGGCTTGAGTACGCTGCGTGACTGCTGCGGTTTAGCGCAACCGCCGTCCGTGGACCGCGCTCGGCAACGGCGCGCCGTTCCGCACCAGTGAAAGTTGTGCTCCATGCCTTTTGTGGACGCGCGGCTGCAGACGAGCCATTGACAAGTCAACTCTCGTGTCAAATCAAGCATTAGTGCCCCTTGCGCAAGCTCGAGCAGCTGCTCCGTAATTGCTACTTGTCTTCGTACTTCGCGCCGCGAAAGTACCACCCCCCAACTCAAAACGGCTCCCGTGTAACTGCCCGCGCCTCCTTCACCCTCCCGACCCCTCCCGACCCCCACTTATGTGCAGGCATCTTGAGCTGTTGCTGCTGTTCATCAAATAGAACATTACAGTCCGCGTTTTACGTCTTTACCCCACTTTGCGCACTAACATGCGTCGCTATATCCCGTTCAACAGCGCCGCTCATTCTCACTCCTCGGACAGCGCTACCTCGCCTCCACCGTCCCCAAAATCGCCGTCCGACGACACCCCGCCACCCCCGTCCTCGTGCTCACGCCCCCATATCCCCCACGTGCCTCTACCGCACGTGCCTCTACCGCACGTGCCTCTACCACACGTGCCTCATGTTTCAGTTCCGCACGTATCCGTACGAAAGCTTTTCCACGCCAATTCTTCTTCCCACGCTCTACAACCTGATGCGCAACAAGAGTCCACGCCCCTCACCGCGCTCAGTGCATTGATCGACGAAGCTATCGGTCCGCTGGGAGCACCGCACAGCAAATACGCCACGTCCATGGCACATGATCGTCTCTTTGCCGAGCTACACGACAGCGTACAGAGTCGTATCCGCCTCGAAACCCAATTCTTGAGAGCACGGCAGGGCAATCCTCAAGAAGCCATGACCATGATAACTACCACACTGACATGGCGTCTTAAAACTAACATCAACCACTATCTCGCCCACAGCGCTGCCAACATGATCCATCCAGATGCATGCTTTCCGATGCATATTATCTCTAACCCCGACACCTGCAAACAACCCGTCGCCTACGGCCTGATCCGCCTCCTCGACAAGAAAAAAGTGGACAAGCTCCAGTTCCAGAATGCAATGTTCTCATTCCTCGAGTCCATATATTTTGCCCACACCTACATTTTGGATGATATGGTTATCTTCCTCGATTTTCGAGACTGGTCTATACGCAGAAACACTCCATACCGCATTGTGAAGGACGCTATACAAACATTGCAGGAGTATTACCCTGATCGACTGGGGCGTGTCTTCCTTTTGAATTACCCAACCACCATTCGAGCTGCGTACACTGCCATCAGTCCCATCATCGACACAGGCGCCAAGGAGAAGATCGTTTGGATAGCAGATGATGACCCATCTGCCACTCTAGGCAAATACATCCCGCCCAAGTCCATTCCCACCTTCCTTGGCGGTGAATTAGAGGCCGTCTTCCCTCATAATTGGCCAGACGTTGCATCCGAATTCGGCAAGACTAGGTGATTGGCATTCCGTTACATTCACTCGCACCACTATACTATCGGACCGCTCTGCACTCGCTATCACGGGGATAGGTAAGTTACGGCTATAGTGCAACGAAAGCAAAATTGCAAACCATATTAGGCCTGCATATTCTGAGGACTGAAGACGCCTTTTCACAGAAGATACCCACGGTGCGCAAAGTGGCGGATCTCAACTTCGGCTGGCCTTTGTCTTCGATAAGCGGCTTCGTTTCTATACTATAAATAGTTCTATTGACAGGTACAATATCGCTCTCTGTGACGAAGGCATTCTGATATGTTCACCAAGGGTTTCACATTGCGCAATCGCTTCAAGACCGTCATCATAATGTCATTTTCAAACCATAATAACTTGCCCTGTAGATTCGTATAGCTCAAGAATCGGCATCATTCTTGTCAGTTGTATTTTTTCCATGATTCCGACGCTCTCTGCTGTATCCACTGGCAATTCCTGATTCTCCTTCTTGGATGTGGGTTGAAAGACTACCCATAGGAGTTTCATCTTCGGAACCGCCCTCCTCGTACTTCAAACCTTGCCAGTGTCTGTTCGTCAGATAGTCCGCTCCGGCACCACTACCTGTAACGGCGATTGACCAATCTCCCCTGACAACCAGCTGAGTCTCTTCCGCCGTGTCGTCAGTCAATTCCAGTTTTTTCTGTAGCAGATCATGGAATTCCATAGTATACGAAGAACTGAATATATCTCCACCGTTGAGAATGGCGGCTTCTAACTCGAATGGGGTTATGATAGGTCGTAGATATTCCTTGCTGTCTATGATTCCATTCTGGGGACAGGCTACAAGTACGAACACATCGATTTCTGGGTAATTGGCAAGCTTCACTGGATTTGGCTTTCCCACTAGAATGACATATGAACGTTTCCCTGATTGTTTGATCAACGTTTTGCATCTTTCGATGATCTCGACATTTCCGGAAACTCCCAACGTGCCCGGGATGATCCCAATCCGTTCAGCACTTTCGACTTTCCCCACTGCTGCAAATCGCTTGCGTAGAATTCGTGAAGTGTCAATGAGCTTGTTCGAGTCAAACTGTTCCGCTGTCAAAGATATGCCAAAAAACTTCCGACAAGAATAAGAGGCACCTGTGCTCAGCTGTATCGCTGCATTTCTAACCATCGCGGAGAAGTCCTCTTTCTCAAGCGAGTACGTGTACCAGACGAATGCTGTGTTCTGTTCAGGAGTTTTACCGTTTTCAAATACATGTGCCCCGACGAACGTCTTGTCTGCTGCCCCGCCACGGCTGTCAGAGGCAGGTTCCACAACATTATGAACATTTTGAGCTCGCGGCATAGCAACATGGATGTCTTTCTCGGTGTCAAAACTTGCGAACGATACGCAATTCTGTCCGATTTGGAACCGATCTTTTCTAAAACAGCATTCAAGGCCCAGGTCATACAAGATCACAACTCTGCTGACCGTATCTAACCTTAGCACTTCATCCATACTCTTCTTGAAAGTTGTACAGGCGGCTTGGGGATCTGCAAAAGTAAATCTCGGAAAGACATACAGCACTGGTAACGATCGAGTTGGGGACAGGCATGCACTGCCATAATGGACAACTAGATTGCTGTAAAGATGCTGCGCGGCAACTTCATCAACACAACATTCACCGTAAGAGGTGTCTCCTAGTACAAAGTAATTGATATCTGTTACGCTAGTTTTGCCTTGTTCATTCTGGTTCATGAATGTGAAGTGACGCAACGCCTCAAAAATCAAAGGAGCAAAATGTAACAGATTATCAGGAAATTGTAATGCCACATAAAAGATGTCTCCATGAGCATACTCGCTTACAACTTCGGCCGTCTTTTCCACGTAGTAATCGTCAAGAACTTGTTTCGCGTTATTGATAGTACATTCGCTCTCACCATCGTTGGATGATTGTAGCCAAAAAGTGAACGACTGCAAAACCTCTTCAGAAAGTCCCGGCATTGTGCCTGGGGAGAGTGAAGGAAGAATCAAAGGATATGTTGATGTGCATATATCTAAATGATGTTGCTTTTCCTCCGTAGGTCAAGCATAGAACTTCTTTCACGCAAAGGGTCCTCAACAGAGGCCACTCCAAGTCTTGTTTCAGCATCATCATGATGATCACCATGATCATGATGTACACGGCCGAAGTGAGGTACGTGTACCGCAGCACCGGTTAACCTTGTTAACCCTTCCGGAGAAGGTGGTGACAATGTATTCTAGTAACCCTGCGGGTATCATGGTACAGGGTTACCGGGTGTACGATGCACAAACGTTCTCAACAAGGATCTACCCAACTCCCTTTTTGTACCGTCGGTACCAAAGGTAGGGGTTACCAAGGGTGGTGAGAAATGTCCCCGTGAGGAGCGCTGCGTGTACTGCTGGCGGTGAAATGCATCCCTCAGCGGATTGCCTTACCCTCTCTTTGCCGAGAATATGCAGGTATTAATAGCTATTTAACAGGCCACTACTATCATGCCCACAGCTCTGGATCTTCTAACGGAGCTCGCAAATTTGGCAGCACCTTCGTTGTTTGAAGATGGAGTCTGTAGACAGTTCCCTCAAAAGGTTGGGAAATACGGAACATTTCTTGACGTTTCAAAAGACAGATCTTGAACAATTTGTTCACGAGGCAAGATCGTTAAACCTGAGGATTGCTGTAGTAACGTCTGGAGGAACAACTGTTCCATTGGAGCAGAGAGCAGTAAGATTCATCGATAATTTTAGCACAGGAACAAGAGGCGCCACATCCACTGAGAAGTTTTTAGACCTGGGAAGCGTGGATAATACCAGTGGGGATCCTTGGCGCAAGAAGTATGCAGTCGTGTTCTTAACCAGAGAAGGTTCAAAGCAGCCGTATTTGCGAAAGGTTTCAGCGCAGCATATTGCAGAAGCATGCGAAATTTTAGCATCCCAGGTGACTGTGCGAGATAAATCTATCGTAACAGCTTTGACTTCGTGGAAGACGACACGAAGTCGCCTATTCGTGATATACTTCACAACAGTTCAACAATACCTCGCAGACTTGTTTTCAATTGCCCAAACCGTCAAGCCTTACCGAAGATCGGTATTATTTTTCCTCGCGGCGGCCGTTTCCGATTATTATGTGCCTTTTGATCAACTTTCCGCACACAAAATCCAGTCTGACACTGAAGATTTGGTTTTGAACTTGCAACGGGTTCCAAAATGTCTAGGATCACTGCGTCATGACTGGGCACCTGAAGCGTTCGTGGCTTCTTTCAAGGTAAGGTTTAGATTTCTGAGCTCAATCTCTTCGATAAGGCTTCTTGCTTTTGTATACCGCGCACTAGAAATGAGAATGCGTTTTCTAACATAAAGTTCTGTGCATGTCGTCCGGGTACGCCAAAGCTTGAAACAGATGAAAGTCTCCTTATGGGAAAAGCTCGTGGAGCACTGGCGAAATATAATATGCACTGTGTGATCGGAAATGTTTTGGACAACAGATATGAAGAGGTTCTCATAATAGATAAGAAAGGAAAGAAGCTGCTCCAAAAGGGGAGCGGAAATGAAGAGCTGGAAACCGTTTTGGTGTCCGAGATTGCGAGGATGCACGAACAGTATAGTAAGAATGGTTAGCATGTGGAGGGAAGGGCCAGCACAGAGCATAGTATCTACAACAGCTCGACGTCTTCGCCCTTGAGTAGCTCCGCAATACCCTTGTAGCGGACGCAGAGAATATCGCCGTGGCCCAAGTTCAAAGCGTCACTCCCTTCATCTTCCCCGAGCGCAATGCGACCAACATCATTGCGAACCCTACAAAACACAAATCGATCTAGATTGGGGCCGGCGGCGTGGTCGACAGATCCGTCCACTTCCAGGACCTGGATCTTTTGCGGGAGCATTGAAAGAAATGATTTGCTGAAGTGGTCGTCGATGAGGCGTTTGTAATCTGCGGCGTACTTTTCTTCGGCGTCTGAGAGCAATTCGGAAGCTTCGGCGTTTTTGGAAATGAAGAAGATATTATTCTCAATCTTAGCAATGCGGACACGATAGTAATGGCGAAGTAAGTAGTTGATGCGGTCGAGTTCAAGTCGCTTGAGCTGCGATTCAATCGAGGTGTTTTCCTCGAGTTCATCTTCTTGATCGACAATATCCAGTTGCTGTGAGACGAGAGAGCGTATGACACTCACGGTTTGGGTTTGAAATGGCAAAAGTTCGGGGCTATACTGCTCGTTACGAGCGAGCATTCTCATTATGTCGACTGCCTCGTTGAGAGAGGTGTTCGGTGCATCGTCGATTGACGCGACATTCTGTAACCGTGACTGCGCTCGAGCAAGACGACTTGGCTCCTCGGAGAGGGCCATGGCGCCGAACGAGAAGCGCGGCGTGTCATTATCATGCTGTGAATCTGACGACATTTTGAGGAGGTCAACTCGGTGGGAGCTCGGTTTGGTTGAGACGGAGCAACTAGAACGTTCGCTATGATCGATTCCAACACATGCGCGAAAGCATTTCAGTCGCAGTACCAGTGATACGTACCTCTCACCTGCAGAATTGAATGCCCTTGGTACGAGGGATTCTCTTAACGTGGAACGCAATTGCTGTGGCTTTCCTTCGCTACCGTTTACCAATGGTAAGAGTTAGCGGTTCTAACCCTAATCTACAAGCACTGCTCGTGCTGCAAGGCTTGCAGAGCAAGCGTGCAAGGGGAGGTAAGAATTGCGCAAGTAACACACGATGTTTCGGATTAGGAAGGCGGGGGTGCATTTCCCGCCAAAATTGTACTGGGAGTGTAGTACACTGCGTGTACACCGATACTCCTGTGTCGACTGTGCATTGCATTGTGTGCAACGAAGCATCACACTTGTTTATCCGTTGCCGCCCCGAGTCATTTTCGGACCTGACACCTGTGCCGCTGAGATTTTCGTTTATTTTTTTTGATAGGCATCATATCCCAGATTTCAAAAGTTTCCGAGTTTGAACGTTGGAGTCGACGATTATTAGCGCATGCGTCCGCTCTTGTTCCTCATTCAGACCGCGTTTGCTGTATCTAGCCAGGGTTGCGAGGCCATCCATAAAGACTCAAGCCGTCGATAGCACCCAGTTTTCTATCTAAACAGTCGTACGACGTACACCTCCTCCCCGATACAGCCGCATCCAGGTGACGCAATACAACTTCATAGCTCGCGGTCGATCCATTTTTGAGCATCAGTCATGCCTCGCAGAAGGGGCCGCCAAGCCGCTGGGAAGGGAGCAACATCCGCAGACGCTGCATCCGAACAAAAGAAACCGGCCAGTGCGTCGGCTACGAGCACAAGGACTACCCGTTCAAACAGGACAACCTCTAAGAAGTCTACTGCGTCCACTACAGCTGCTTCAACCAAATCAGCACCAGCTGCAAGATCAGCAAAACCAAATGCTACTCAAGCTGTCGTTACGAAAGTCACATCACTAGGGAAGAACCCCGCTGCCGATGACAAAGCTGGGAAGAAAGCATCAGCGCCGCTGCGGCCCAACGGAAAGCCACAAAGCACTACCACGAAATCTCGCAAGAGATCTGCTTCTCGAGACGTTGAAGCATCCGCACCACCCGCAAAGCAACAAAGAGTATTGAAGGCTCGCACTTCGCGAAAACCTACGCGTCCTGTGTACACTGAGGTATGGAAAGAAGTTTACCTCGCTGGAACTGAGTGGGATCAAATAAACGGTGTGTATAAGGAGCAATGGGACTTTGATCATCTTGACGAATCCCTCACAGACGGTGATCTTTCGGGCAAGAAGGTGCATTTATTTGGTGCCACGGAGCCTCAGTTGATAATGGTGGATGAAGATGATACGAAGGGTGAAGTTGTACCCATTCCGATTATTGTAGCTGTGGTTTCAGATGTTGCTCCGCCGTCCACTGTGGGCCTAAAGAGTGTGCAAAGGACAACGGAGGATATTGTTCCAATGTCGAAACTGCGAATTTCATGGCAAGCGTATGCTCCACCAAATGTAGCGTTTCGAGCCAAGTTCAAGCCAAATGTTTATGTTCTAAAGTGTAACCAGCGATTCGTTTCCCTGAAACCAAAGGGCGAGGAAGCCGTGCATAAGTACGATTACGTTCTTCCGTATTTTTTCCATCCAGACAAACAGGAAGATGACACAGTTGATACCGTTGTGCAGGTGCTGGTTGAGCTTGAAGGCAGACAAACTCCACTGATGTGTGAGTTCGACTATGAACTTGACGAGTTGGATGAATTTGTGGAAGAAACTGTGCGTGACAACGAGCTGGACAAAGAAAAGCATGTAGAGCCACTGAAGACATACATTCGTGAATCTGTTAGAAATATGAAGATGAGACACAAGGCCGAGAAAGAAGAAAAGAAAAGGCGCATCGACGAAATGTCAAAGGAAGAATTAGAAGGGATCAGGAATATGAAACTAATCAAGTTCTATCCCCAGAATGAATGGCCTGATGTTTCAAAAGTCAAGTCCCGGTTCATCAACAGGTACTACGGCCACGCGAGTGAAATTCGTTGACCCTATTCCGTAGCAAACGGACCACAGATACACATGTCTTCAATAACCAGAAAGCGGGTCAGTTGTTGAGATTTGAAGAACATACTCGACATGGGTTATCTATGCTGTATTCTCCAGCTCCGAAAGGTCAGCTTCTATTTGATTTCTAGTGTCGTAGGCTGAATTGCTCAACTTTAACCCAATCTCGGGCTTATCGGGGTCCAGTGATTCTGCTTTACTGGTAACAGAGCTAAAATTGCGCTACCGAGGATTTGAATCAGGCTCCTTTTGCAAGTTCCTGAGCCGGTCTCTCCCGTAAATTGCTTTCCTCGATTCTTCCTCCTCTTCCTCCGCCGTTTTGTCAGTAAGTTGAGTTGCAGGTTGGGTCTTCTGATAAATTTTTGTGAAACGTGGGTCTTTGGCCGCAACATCTGCATATTGAAGAAGTGCTTCTCGAGGATCTTTAGCCCACTCGGAGGAAATATCGTGTTTAGACAAATGCTGTGCAAGTGTTGCAGATTTTTTGGGGGTGCGACGTAAAGGCAGAGCTGTATTTGGTTTCGTAGAGGGAGAAGACGAAGGGCCTCGTATTGTCAGAGGACCATGGTGCACGCTCGAGATATTTCCGGAAATCCTTTCTTTTCCAAGGAAGACAGAGGATCCAGGAACTACGACACCGACGCCAACAGAAGCCACTCCCTGAACCTTTCGTTCGCTTTTTTTCGTTAGACAGTTGAGAACTCCTCTTTCGCTGTGATTCGGATCGTAGAAAGCCAATAGGTCTCCACACCCTGTCCCGACAATGATTTGATTAAGGGAATCTTTCCATAACACAGTTATGCAACTTCCTAACTCTTGATCGGTCTCCAAACATAAGACTTCTCTCATGTCTCTCCGGCTAAATATTCTAAGTGAACCTGAGCTACCCCTTTTTCGAGTAGCACTCGTTCCTGTTGCAAAATATTCGCCGGTTTGCCCTACAAAACAGACATTCGTCTCTGATATTGAATTGGGGAGCCCTCGAAAAACCCCTGTGGGCTTACGAAGGTTCCTTGTGTCATAGACTCGAAGGCAGTCATCAGAACTGCGAACGAGGACCACGGGTTGTGCGCACGTCGACGATGCATTGCATACTGAAGTTATTTCTTCCCCTTTTGAAACATCTGGTGCTGATTCAGAAGCAGGTCGCATTGAACTCGAACGAACATCCAAAACTTTTAGAGTCCCATCGCTACAGCCAAAAGCACCACTATGGCCATCGTCCCACCAGTCAAAAGCTGTTGCACTTATACGACCGCCATGGCGGTTGCGCAGCTTTTTGACCATCAGTTGTGTCATAGCAGGTATTTTCGACATAGGCACTCGTACTGTGTTATTGATGTCCCATACTCGAATCGTACCATCTCCGGCTGATGTAATCATCCGTGATAAATCAGAACCTTGATGTGGATACCATTTGGCAGCTAGGATTGAGGCTGTATGCCCCTTAGTGCGCGCAGAATCAACTATGTACATATCTCCTTGTGTGGTTTGGGAAAGAACATTTCCCTCTCTGTCCATCATAACTGCTGTCCTCGCTCTTCCAGAACACAGAAGAAACCCACCAGTTCTCGAATACTCAATGGTTCGCAGTGGACTGTCGGCAAGTGGCTTAAAAGTTCGGAATGGGAGCATAGCTGAACTCATGGAATTGAAGTCCCACATCATGGCCGTCGCGTCCAAAGATACCGACACGAGACGATTTCCCGCGTTGTCTATTGCGATGCCGGTAACATAGGAATTGTGGCTTGACCCGAGTTTCTGTTTCATACGAATTGGAATATGATTAAATATGTTCACCTGCGGTTCTGTCGGGGAAGTAGAAAACGGCAAAGACGGCCCAATTGGAGCCTCATCGTCACTTTCGCTCTCATCTTCTGAAGAAGAATCGTCAACTATCTTGGGGTCAATGCGTTTAACGGTTCTCTGCCTTTTTCTTACTCTCACGTCTTGATCTTCTTGTGGCTCATCATCATTTACTGGATTACAGTGTCCCTCAGTATGTGACGGTTCTTCTCCCGTCGATCTGTGTGTTTTGTAAGGTAGCGGATTCCTTCCACTGCATTCCGTAGATGGATTTTCATCATCCAAAACAGACAAAGAATTCTTTGAGTCTATTTTCTGATGAGCTCTCTTCTTGGCTGCATATTCATCATAACGGCGGCTTTTTCGTAACTTCTCTAGCTCTTCATCTTCCGTAAGCAGTTGGCCTTCGCCAGTTAACTCACCCAGTTCTGCTTCCCGCCCGTGCTTCACTTCAGGATCTCGACTGCCTATGATGTCATTCAACCTTGAGTGCTGCTTGGAAAGTCTTTCATCTTCAGAATCCTCTCCTGCTTCAAAAAACGACATAGCGTGGTGACGATAGAAGCTCAGTAATATTCTTACTGATGACAAACCGAATATGCGGAAGTCTTTCTGTATATTTCTTTCTTTTGCAGTTTTTCAGGAGGAAGAGCGTCGCGCTTCACAGCGGAACACTAATGAATAGTTTTCAATACATCATGCGCGAAGGCTAGCCCTCTTCTCTTGGTACCTTTCTATCTTGTTTAGAGGATCGGTTAAGCATGCGACTCGCGCTGCTTTCGTATCCTTGGCTTAATTGCAGATTGGCGCTTTCTAGTGTGGCCATGCCTCCTAGATCTCAGTTTTTGGGGCCTTGCAGAGGATTAATGGCTGATGGAAACAGCGCTGTATAGTGGACCTTTGGGAAGTGCCTTGGCAACCAAAATATTTGCTATCCCTCGTACGGGCTCCATTTGGCGAAGGGCTCAATTTGGCATTCCATGAAATGCCAAAACATTTATTCTGACCTTCTCCACGCTGTTTTTTCTTGGAGGCGTCAAAACATATATCCCTCCATTGCTGCATGCGTCGGCATAGTTTATTTTCATAGGGAGTACATAACCGCAGTTAAGTGATGTAGAAACCCGTACAACAACAGCAAACACAACCAAAGTTTTTTCTCGAACAAGGGAAAGCGGCCTTAGGCTGCAGGCAGCGCTTCGCGCCGCAACCAAGAGTTTGCATATTGCATCGGCAAAACTTTCGGTTCACGCAAAACTAAACTACGTCAACTTAGTGGCGCCCATTTTCAGAGTCTACAGCTTCTTGTAAAACAGGTTGTTTTGATGCTTATTGACATTAAACAGAAACCATGCGCATTTTGGAGCGTGTCATCTTCACTATGAAGCAGTGACACATCATAAGATGATCTTACATGCAACAGTACAACATAGACCTGATCCGGCAAAACAAGGTTCAAAATTAAATTATCACTTTTTCGGGTTTGTTATTACGCTTTATGCAAAATTGCTTGGAACACCAATCTGAAAAGAAACTGTCGTAGTTTGATTTTCATATCTGCAAACTCAAATGGGAAGTCCATGTGGTGCAGCAAAAATAGTTACAAAATTTTCACATGTTATTCAATGGCCAAAAGTCGAATCACTCTGCAAGAAATTCTGGTAGCGATGAAAATTGTGGTGCAATCCCGGTGTGGGAAAGGCACCCAAGGCAGCTCGAAGCCTTGCTCTCTTGGAGAGGTAGGCCCAGCTGGGTACAGACCTTCGTGTCCCGTATGACGGGTGTAACTCCGTCGGGAGCCTGGATGTACCTCGGAGGTTTAGGGGTTAAAACGGGTCGGAACCACGGCTGGTACGGAAATAGCCTGCGAGCAGGGGAACAAAAGAGGGAAAGGGACCACCCAACGGGGGCGTGCGGAAAGCGGGAACAGACCCCGGAGGAGGGTGCCGATACACACGCACGCACACGCACCGCGCGGCGGTTAGGGGATATGAGGGGAAGAGATGGTCTGACGGTCTCACGACACACGTCGGTAATATCAATACCCAAAACTGGGGCGGAGATAGGGCCTGTACGGGCGGTCACACGACAACAATGAATACCACGAGTGGTCACAACCCACTGGGTACGACGAGCACGGTCTCCTCGGTGGTGCGAGTCGGGTGAAACTACCGGGCAAGCGGTGTACCTCCGCGAGGAGTTAGACACTTCGCATGGCGAATAGAGTCAGAGCCGAACCCCCGGTCTTCTTTTCTTAGTGAGCTCGCCGTCGTGCGGCCGACGCTCAAGTACTAGGTCAGTGCAGTACAGTAGGTAGTGCACTAGCCTAAGTAAAATTAACCCCTAAACTACACTAAAATAAGTAGCCATTTTGGGCCCCCTGGCCGGGGCTGTAGCCACGTGTCCACCACCCTTGCCAGGCAAGTACCACAAAATATGAATGTTCCCATAACCACCCTGGGTAACCCGACCGCTAATTAGCCCGGCAAACGGGGGCTAAAATTCATGCATCCTGCTTCATCGCTCGCACCGAGTACACCTCAGATATGAGTTTCACCATCGCCCGTACGCGGGAATGTATTGCACCACACATCCCCCTCCTTAAGGGCCGAAAACGAACGTGAGTATAGGCGTGGGGAGATGAGGCGCAAGGGTATAAATAGTCCCGACAAGGGAATCGCCGAGATACCAGTCCCCCGTACCAACACGGTTACAACTGATCAGCCCGCAGTACCTTCTTCAACAGACCCTGCGCCCCTCTCTGCTATGACCAACACTCCGTTACCGAACAACCCGCCTGCGGGCGCCCCGAGTATCGCCGCCTGGAATTCCGCTCAAGCGGTACCGATCACTGCGACCGCCGCCGGCTGGGTGTCACCATCGACACTTTGGGCCCGCAATCCCCGGGAAGACGCTCTCCTCTTTTCGCGTGCGCCCTGGCTCCACCCCACATGGGTTTCCGACTCGGACCTCATCGACTCCTATGTAGAGGAGGGCGAGCTCCCAGGGGGACTAGGCCGGGATTTGGTCGACTCCTTCGACTGGAGGACGCGTATCGCGGTAGAGCCACAGTTTCTCGCACGGAAGCGCACCAGATATGGTTTCGAGACGCTGAATGAAGCCCGTGCCGGGATGGCCAAGGTCGCCTACGACCGTCTTGCCCGCGCGAGTTATCCAGATGAGCTGATACCAACGGAATACAACTTTGACCTCTCGCGGTACCGTACCTACGGTGAAGTCTCATACTGCGAGAACCTTGCTGCCTACCAGCCATCTACACCGTTCCGGTCCACTCCAATAGAAGCCGGGATGCTCCTCTGGAGGCGCCCAATTCTGCGTGCAGAGTTCCGATATCTTCGTCGTCCGAATCATCGCGGATCCTTCTTCGACCGACTCCGGTTTGAGCGAAAGGCGTGCTCCCGCTTCGGGTTCCTGGTACCATACCAAAATCTCGAGGTCGAGAGGCTCCGTCCATCCGCGATGCGCGGCCGGTATGCACCTCTTCCCCATTGGTGGAGCAGGTTCGAAGTCCCGAGGGGATGCTTTGCGGAGATGCCTCCGTGCCTCAGCTACATCGGTTCACGATTAATCAACAATCCGGATCCCGGTCACTGGACTCTCTTCCTCGCCGAATGGGCTGCTCGCGTTGCCGCGTTTCTCCTCTGGGAGGTGTACGACAAGAACCGTCTGTGGTACATTCCTCCTCACCTACGCCAGGTTATCCGCCGATTGGATCTCTATATCCCTCTGGGATCCGAAGCCAATGTGGATGAGCTTCAGTGCCTTCTGAACACCATCGATATGGTTAACTGGGATACAGTCCCAGCCTCCAACGTCCCTGACGGTGAGCCTTCCAGGCATGATCGCTCTCCAGGCCGGAGAAATCCAAACGCTGGCAACTTCCTCTTCTATGACCCTTGGGAGGTATCCGTGACTTCACGGGCTCACGCGCTAGCGTTACGCGATGTACCACGCTCCGTTCCGCGAGGCCACCCGGTTGGGTTCATGTTTTCCGATGACTGGCACGGTTCCTACGAGGATGATCCAATGGTGGATGACGACCCCGATGAGGTGGAGGAGGCCGTAGCCCCGGGAGCGGCGATGGTCGACGATCTCGACGGATCCGGCCAGCATGTGGCTGCTCCAGATGGCTGGAATATGGCCGCCAGTGCAGATGCTTCTCCGTCTACCGCATCTCCGGTCCCCGTGGACCCTCAGGCCGTTGCCCTCAGGGCTCACCTCCAGTCCATTGGAGTGGTTGCGCCTTCCAACCTCACCAGCGTGAGCGAATTATTGGCTTTCGCGTCTGCGAACTACCAACCGCCAACGAGCGGCTCATCCTAAGTCAGGATCCTGGACCGTGGCACACACACCTGATATAGGTTAGCGCTTAACGCTCCATAGCTTGTGGTAAACGACTTCCTTCTTCTATATCCGTATGTTCGGACTCTCCTTTTTTTTCTTCTTCATAGCATCTACATGCTGTACCGCTAGGCGGTATTCTTCATTAAACCATTACTTCGGTCGGACCGCTAGGCGGTGTGACGTCCAATGACCATTGGTTTCCCTATCCAGTCCATTACTTCGTGTAACCTTCTGTAGCCAGATCTCTTCTTGTGTCCTCTTCTCTTCGGAGACTTCTCTTCCGTCTTCGGAATCTTCTGCATAGTGCAGTGTATCGTCCTACCCAGCCTGGGCCATGTCCAAAGTGGATGGGAGTGGGAACCGCGTCCGGCGGTGGTAGGTTATCACCTTGGAACGAGGAAGGTGCTGAATGGGCTCCCATGTGTTCTCTTCCGGGGAGTATCCGTACCATCGGACTTGGTAAAACCACACTCCTTTGGAGTCCAGAACATGATCCACGATGTGGTCAACGACAAACTCCTGGTCGTACGTAGCCAGCTACTGACCCGTCATGGCAGGGCTTAAGGGGAGAACCCTGTGAGGGGACTTGCCTGAAATTGGCGCGACCCTGCGGGCAAAGTCAGTTTTCCTCGACGCTGCGAGTGCTGGGACTTGATACCGCATTGCGGTCTTTCCGCTTCCTAATCCTCTCCGAATGCAATTCCGCATGGCGGGTGGAATAATCCCGATATTGATCAGGTTCGGAGCGGCACCTGTATCCAGGACAGATAACTGACGAACCATGAACTGGTTAGAGAGACCGAGGTCACTATAAACTTTATAGTTCCTCTTGGCCATTACCAAAACTCGATCCGGGATGCGGAGGTTACGGGACCGTATCCACGGACGACGCAGAGCCACTAAGTGGTCCGAGCTCACGTCTTCTTGAGCCAGTTTCCTCGTAAGGATTTGGCAGGGGATCGAAGCGGTGGCGCCTCAGGCGTCTTCAACTTCGGCTTGGAAGACACCTCTCCCGTGGGGGAGACTCCCAAGATTAGTTTTTCGGGACCGAATCGACCGCTCGGTGCGGCTGAGACCGTTCCGAAAGGTCTGGATTGTTACCGTTCGCGGGTTTCGCGGCTTCTCGAGGTTCAGCATTCCGGACCGCAGCCTTTGCGTCTTCATACGAATTACTCGGGACACGAGCCTTATGCTCCGGTGGGAGATTCTCATAATTTCCCACGATCTTCCACATCTCGCGAATGGGGAGGGTACACTGCGACGCAGTATGACCTTCAAGGTAACAAATGTAGCAAATCAGCGGGGCTGAACGTGTTCCGGTGGCGTGGGACATCATTCCGCGGTGCTGAGGGTGTTGTGGTTGTAATGCTGGTTGCTTCGGGTTGGACCATCCCGGGCGGGAGTGTCGTGTGGCGCTCGACGCGTAGGCCAGCGGGGCTGGGGGGACCCGACCGGGGTTTGCGTAAAAGGCCGGATCTGCCACGGGTGGTGTAACCGTGGACGGCAGTTCCGAGGTTGCCAACGACTGTTCAAGACTGCCAAGATACTGGATGTTATCCGCAAATCCGGAAGGTGGTCCCGGGTTAGGGAGAGATGCCGAGGAAGCCTCGTTCTCGATGAAGAGAGCCTTCGACGACCGACGCCTCGGGTCTCTCGCTCTGAGGGTGTCACCGTCAGCCTGCGCGTACTGGACCAGTTCCAGATACGTCGCTTTGCGCTTCTCTTCCCTGTAGCGGGACACCAGTGCCCTGATACCAGGATCTAAACCATCCACCAGCATGGAGCAACGCTCAAAAGCGGTAAACACATTTCCACAACGATGAAACGCTTTATTCAAGCGAGTTGAATACGACGTTTCCGTTTCACCAGGCTTCTGTTTCGTATCGCGAACCACCACGATGGCTTGACTGATTGCAGTTCCCGTCGCGTATGACCTGAGCAGGTAGTGTACAGCCTCGGGCCAGCACGTAACACCTCCTTCTGAGGCCCTGGACGAACTCCTGACCGAGTTCTACTGATCTTCAGCCATTCCTGAAAGAAAGTAGGGCAACGCAACGTATGCCTGCGCCTCACTCATTTCGAGTACGTCTGCTTCCTGCACAAAGCGGGCCAGAAAATCCAACACGAGGATCGGATCTTCACCGGAGAACTTCTGCTTAAGCATCGTCACATTCATACGACGTATGAGATCCTTCACCCGACCGGTGTCTCTCGAACTTCGAGTGCCCGAAGAGTCTTCCAATCGGTAATAACGATAGGACAACAGCTTCCTGTAAAGGGGATTCGTCGGTTTCAATTCCTTCAAGCCGAGATGATGGTGACCTTTCTCCCGCGCACGGATTGCTCCATGGGAGGTGTAGGTAACCCTCGAACTAGGTTCTTCTCCGCGATGGCGGCCTCTCTCTTCACGCGATGATCTCGAAGACGAGCTACTCGAACTTGTTTCCGAGTCGGAACTTGACGAAACTTCATAACGATGAACTCTCTTTCAAGGGTGACGGGGGAGGGGACTGGAGCGGTGTTGGGTTGAGATGACCTTCACTTCCTCCTGTCTCGGAGCGTTCAGGTCTTCTCTGAGCAACGCTTCCAGCGTGTCCATACGTCCGGTTACCCGCATCATATGGGTTTTAACTTCTTCCACGAACTCCCGATATCCTTCTACGAAGGCAGCCGGAGTACCCAGACACTCCAGAATGGAATTCACATCAGCTCTCAGGAGACGAATATCTCCCGAATAATCCCGAGCCAGGGAGTCACTCCATCGCCGTTCCAACTCGGTAACTTGCTGCGAGAGGGAGGCGTGGGCCACATTGGCAATGTCGATTCTCGACTCGAGGAGATGGTACTTAGGCGACCCGGGTCTCGGGGGGACAGCCGACGGCGTTTCGACCACCGGAGGTGGCGTAGTTGCCACAGCTGTCACGGCTCGAGGCACCGAGGTTGCCGATGGGATTCCTTGGGATTCCAGACTGACGGCATCGGTAAGTAGTTGTCCCGGAACGGACCTTCGTGATCTCGCCGCTGCGGCGTTCCGTTGCGGACCATTCCTGGGGGAACTCGGAGCTGTGGGCAGCATACTGCAGATAGCCGTCCACGGCTTACTTCACCAGTCCCACGGCTTGGGAATCTCAACGAATGAGCAAAAAGGGATAAAAGGAAAAGGGGAAGCGGACTTCCGACAGGCCGGATTGAAAGCCAAACCCGTTCTAGGTCGGGAGACCACTTGTGGTGCAATCCCGGTGTGGGAAAGGCACCCAAGGCAGCTCGAAGCCTTGCTCTCTTGGAGAGGTAGGCCCAGCTGGGTAGAGCCCTCCGTGTCCCGTATGACGGGTGTAACTCCGTCGGGAGCCTGGATGTACCTCGGAGGTTTAGGGATTAAAACGGGTCGGAACCACGGCTGGTACGGAAATAGCCTGCGAGCAGGGGAACAAAAGAGGGAAAGGGACCACCCAACGGGGGCGTGCGGAAAGCGGGAACAGACCCCGGAGGAGGGTGCCGATACACACGCACGAACACGCACCGCGCGGCGGTTAGGGGATATGAGGGGAAGAGATGGTCTGACGGTCTCACGACACACGTCGGTAATATCAATACCCAAAACTGGGGCGGAGATAGGGCCTGTACGGGCGGTCACACGACAACAATGAATACCACGAGTGGTCACAACCCACTGGGTACGACGAGCACGGTCTCCTCGGTGGTGCGAGTCGGGTGAAACTACCGGGCAAGCGGTGTACCTCCGCGAGGAGTTAGACACTTCGCATGGCGAATAGAGTCAGAGCCGAACCCCCGGTCTTCTTTTCTTAGTGAGCTCGCCGTCGTGCGGCCGACGCTCAAGTACTAGGTCAGTGCAGTACAGTAGGTAGTGCACTAGCCTAAGTAAAATTAACCCCTAAACTACACTAAAATAAGTAGCCATTTTGGGCCCCCTGGCCGGGGCTGTAGCCACGTGTCCACCACCCTTGCCAGGCAAGTACCACAAAATATGAATGTTCCCATAACCCCCCTGGGTAACCCGACCGCTAATTAGCCCGGCAAACGGGGGATAAAATTCATGCATCCCGCTTCATCGCTCGCATTGAGTACACCTCAGATATGAGTTTCACCATCGCCCGTACGCGGGAATGTATTGCACTACAAACATCTTTTCATTTAACAAGCTATGATGAAGTAAATTTTGAATAACCATAACAGAAACACCCACTTTCAGTTTCAAATGATGGTTTGGGACTCCATTTGGAGCCTACCTATACGTCAGCCCACTTCAAACTATACTATTTGTGTAAACGTTTTCAACATTTTTATTTCTATTTGGAACGATTGTCATTGCAGACTTCAGGTCAAAAATCTTTCCTGCGAAGTGCTCCAGTGCTTTTTGGTTATGTTCCTCCGCTAATTAATTTGTTGGCGCTTCAATCACTCGTTTGAGCTTGACATCTTCCATCTTCTGTGTTTTGAACCATTTCCACTGCAAGCTGTACGCTGCGTTTATACCTGATGTAGACATGAGTGGAAGCCTTGCAGATGCTGGAAATGTCCTACGACCAATATTTAGCAAACCTTTGGAAAACATTGGATCATCTTTTTAATGAACCTGTTCTGTAAGGCGAAGAACTTTGCCTCATCTGTCCCAGAGCTCCCAAAAGTACCATAGAAGCTGCGGTAGGAGGCATTCTAAGATAACACCAATCAGGCCATCTCTTTCGTATACTGTTTTCATTCTTGGAACCATTAGAAGCAGATGCATACATAAGCCGGCCATAACTACGACCATGCCTCTTAAGTCTTCAGTAGAGTTTCTCAATTCCTACACTACATTTTTGATAATCTCAATGAGCATTTTTGGGCACATTGAAGCTTCATCAATTATCAGCAAAACAGTCTTTTGAATTAGTTCTGCTCTCTGTAATCGTTGTGCGTACTTGGAAAATGTCCCACGCTCTTTACATTGCGAGAATATGTTGTCACCGACTCCCAATCCAAGAAAACTATGGAAATTCTTCCGCACTCCTATAGTGCAGCCGCAATATCTGTCGTGGCTCTCATCTGCACCGATAGGCCTTCGTGCTCAATAATATATCTCAGCAAAAATAGGAGATAGGTCCTCTCAGTTTTCTCTCGTCCTTGTAAGAAAAATCGCTTCCGTGTGTGTTGAGTCTTTTAGACTCTCTCATTCTCTCTCGATATTGTACGTCTCTCATTAGTTTGTCAATAACTTGCTTCTGGCATTTTTTCAGATCATCACATCGCTCTTTCAACTTTCTTCTGGCCCTCGAAGAAGAGATGCAACGTATTACAGCTCATTCCTGTGCTGATTGAATTTCGTTCTCTCTGAGATGGAGTTTTGATACAGTTCGATGAAAGGATAGATCATTTCTGATAAGCTGACCACCATGTCTGTCTGAAATCTCATTGATTCTTCGAAGTAGTTCTTCTCTTCTTTGTTCTCTGTTTCCCTCGGTTATATCTTCAGTTAGAGATCATTCGTGCTTTCAATCACAGTTTTAGGATTGACCCCTGGTTGAAAGGAAGTGACCATCAAGTAACGCAGCTCAGCTGAAGTAGAATGATATCTTACTGCGTCATCACGAGCCGTTTCGTACTCTTAACCGTTGATATATAGTGCAAGGGCTACTGCCACTTCTCTATAGGTTGAGTAATGTTCGCTCCCAACTCGTCCGAGATCATCAAAGGAACGGAATGAATAGTTCATAAGCAATATTCGAAGAGCAAAGAGTTCAGGATTTGCGGGAGAAGCAAATCTAATTCGAGTCACAGTTGGACCATTGTCGGATGGTTATACGACGTACATTCGTGGACTTCCTCCATCTCGAGTAGATTCAGACTCTGATACAGAGCGGTATAGCTTATTGTATACAAATACAGTCTCTTATTATGTCATGTAGTCCAAATACATGTACCGGGAGGGGCGTTTGAAATATCTTTCCAGTAGAGAGGACTTCAGACGTTTAGGCAGTCTTACAATTCGAATCAAAACCGGTCGCTCTCCACGAAGATGTGTGTTAAGTTTCTGTACAATTCGATTGATGAGAACATGCCTGAACTAAAAGAGGTTCCATGCAGCTTCAACCGCGCCCACCACTCTCGCTCTCATGTACGTCCTGATCTCATTTTGAAGCATATCGCTCTATGCATCTGATTGGCTTTCCGCTCGACTTGATACAACCAATTTCTGTTCTTTGGCACTTTTGAAAGCATAATTCATCACATATGCAACAGCGCTGCCACTTGGGGTTCTTTCAACATTGATATGAGCCTTTTACTTCCTTATGACATCTGGATTGTTGTAGTGCAAACCCCGGAAATGGGTGACACTGAAGGGTGTCCGAGTCCCTGCCCTCTTGCGAGGTAGACTCAGTGGTTGAGCCCTCCATGTACCCAGGTGTCGGGTGTAAGACCGACGGAAGTTCGGAAATACCACGGAGGTAAAGAGGAACGGTAAAACCGGGAAACGGTAGAACACGCGTACGATGGACCACGTCGGTGTTCTCGGAATGCTAGATAAGGGTGCTAGATCGCAAGTTTGTTAGGCAATCACTCAAAAAAACTACGAAAACGCTAGATTCTGCTAGTTCGTGGTGGTTGGCAAGCAAAAAAAAAAATTTTTCGGAAATCACTCTTTCATATTTTCTATTGTCATCCGTCCCTAGTACCGCACTTCGCTAGTTTCAAGTTTAGAGCAAGTTCTTTGCTCACTAAACGCTAGTTAGAGGGCTCGAAATGGCGCTGGCCGCGTAGCGGCCAGCGGCCCCACCCCCATGCAACCCAAATTAACTTACATATTTCCATCTCGTGGATTTCAAACTTCAAATTGTCAAAGTTTGGAGCCCAACTGTTCTCTCAGCCTCACTGGGTGGCACCCACACTCTTGAACACCAAACATAAAACCTCCCTTACCATCCTTACCATCCTTCTTCTCCTTATCCTCTCATTCCACGCCTCCTCTTCAACCGACTCTCACCTTCTATTCCTTCGTCGTCCTTCTCCTCCAACCTCTTCCTTACAGCCCCTCGACCGGGAGTAACAGGAGTGCCTTCCCCGACAACAGCTCTCCCTTCCGCATCACACACCTTCTTCTGCATTTCCTCGATTAGATGCACAGCCCTACCAACCAGTAAAAGTTGCTTCTCCAACACCAAAACCCGTCTACGCATCTCCTCGTTCTCCTTCCACAGTCTCCTCAGCTCCTCACCCACACACGCCACAACCCCATCGACATGCATTTCCGCCCACACCCCAGCCTCCCTTGCCCTCCTACGCAGCTCAGCCACAGCACCCATAGGCACCCCTTCCTCTGAAGAACTCAGCACCATCCCCCCCATCTCCACCACAACCTCCTCGATACACTCATCCAAACGCTCCTTAAGCCCTCCGCCCACGCTCCTCACCAGTTTCTTCACATCGCGGTAAAACCGACTCATTCGCCCCGCCCCACCTCCTCCTCCTCCCCGTCCTCCTCGACTTCCCTCGCCCTCACTTCCCTCCCCCCCATCCCCTCCCATCATCGTCCCAACCCCAAGCTCCCCGAACCCAACAACGTTCCTTCCCTTGCCCTCTTCACCATCACCCTTCCCTTCCTCCTCCTTCTTCGTCCTTGGAGGCGTCTTGGGGACCTCCCTCTTCTCCGCTTTATCCAACAACGCCAGTAGCTCCTCATCATTCACGTCTTCGCTAGACATGGCTACTACACGCCCCACCACAACGGCGCTCCCGTTCCTAACCCAACCACCAAGCGAGCACTCCCCAGGTACTTATCCAACCGCATTTTTTCACTCGCCCGTTTTCGCGCCATTTCCCACCGAGTCGTGTCCCACCAATAATCTGAAACGAAAAATTTAGAACGACATTAGTTTAACACTTCCTTCAGTTTACAACTCTATCACACTAACTTAGGTATGTACAGGTAGAACTACGAACGTGTCTAAAGAAATGGTTCAAAACGAGAACCAACAGGCCTACAGTGCTCTCCTAGATTCGCAACATACCTTCGAAAATGGTACTCCAAGTCCATATCCACAGCCATACCCAAAAGAAGCAGCACGAAAAAGATAGTATTCTCCACTACAGGCGCGAGTTCCCTTACCTTGTGCAAAGAAGTATCGCTCAGGAACGTGAAAATCAAGTAGGTAAACACAACAGGGAACACCCTTCCGATATAGAGCCTCATAGTAGCCACACCATCTCTAAACCCAAGCACCTTATTCAAACCACCGTATACGGTCCTGCACACATCCAAAATCAGCCCAACACTACCTCTCTGCACATATGGGAGCTCTCTCTCATTGTTAATGCTGTCCCTAGTCACAAAAAACATCGTTAGCCGTTCAACCACATACGACATACACCCAAACATGAAACGACCAGTGAAAAATGCAAGAGCACCAGTCCTAAGTTCCATTCCAATCGAAATTGGCGCTTCCAAGAAGTGATAGCCAACAAAAATACAAACATTCAACGGCAAAAGACCTGCCATCGTGAATCCAAGTAGTCTGTTTCGAATCACAGAAATCCGTGCCATTCGCTGGCTGTCCCGCAAAGGTACGTATGCCAATGAACCAAAATGCCTTCTATGCAATGCAAACACCATATCGAAGATAAACAAATGCAAAACAGTCTCCAGAATTACCACAATCAACATCTTCGGAGACATTCGAACATCCCCTACCACATAATGCATCAAAAGCGGTTTCAATACCCCATAAAGAGCACCAATGGCTAATGAAAACAGAAACGCATATGCGCACCAAGCCCATGCTTTTCGCTTTTCCTCGCGTAGTCGGCATTTCTATGTCAGGCCTTCGCAGCGAAGCGGATTTCCTGGGACAATGCTTCTTCGTCTTCGTAGAACTCTTATTCCGGCCGAGAACCACGCTGCAATCTTGAAGCGTTCGCGTGATCAAGTTGTCGTGGCACCCAGTCGCGTAAGATGCTCTCGTGATCACGTCTGCTCGGTTCAGGCGACGTGAGCATCTATACTTTTGAAATACATGGTATTGAAGACGTTTCCTGACAACCATTAAGTTCATTTAGGCGGCGCTGCAATGCACCTGTAATGATTTTGCATTGGTATTCGAAGTTTGTTTTTGGGGGTGGAGGTCCGTGGACCGGAGTGTCGTGGCGCTTCATCAGGCGCCTGATGAAGCGCCACGACACTCCGGTCCATGGACCTCCACCACGTGGCGGCCAGCAGTTCCGAAAATCAAAAAATTAGTTTAAAATTAGTGTCTGGAATGAACGGACATCTGCGGTACGACCTAGTAGGTCATGGGCGGAAGATGCATGGTTCATTTTACACTAATTTTTTGATTTTCTGAACAGCTGGGTGGGGATAATGAGGTCGAAGAGGTGGTGGAGAGTGTGGCTGCTCCAAGAGCTACTACTGGTCTGCAGACAACGACATTGTCTCAGAGACTGACGTACAGCGTGAAGGAGACTGGTGTTCAACCTCCACCGTATCCGAAGACTTTAGATCAGTTGATGTCGTACGAGTACTGTGAGAGGCAGATGTCCCGCAGCTTCCGTCTTCACAACTGCAGTTTCCAAGACCTTGTCGAAGTCGACGACAACAAGTCCGGGGACAGCGAACTATCCATTGAAGGAAGGGTACAGTTCGTGCTTTCGGATCCCCCATATGGGACTCGTGCGGAGCGTAATCGGGAGAACAGTGGTCATGATGTTCTCACCGAGAAGACCATGGCCCGGGCAGAGAAAAGAATTTCAAAGTTGCTACGTCCCGGTGGGCATGTTATATTGTTCTGCTCGTGGGATCAGATACAGAAGTGGCGGGAGATGCTGCGGAGTGTTACGTACACAGATGACTCTGGCACAACTCGTTTTTCTTTTGTCGTGGACGAACAACCCCTCCAGTTCGTACGATCCATGGGGAACTCGATGGGTAATCCGGGAAGGCGGAGCTGTCAGCTGTACCAGACGTCGGAGTATGCCGTACATGCAGTGCGCTCTGGGGTCCCGTATTCCCAACAGCACAGAATGGTGAACTATGAGAACTTTAATTTTATCCCTTCACGCTACCCGGCATATCACGCAATCATAGACCAGGTGCCGCCTATGTCTTATGGCGAAACTCTGCTATGGAATGTGACAAACTCGGAGAGAATCACTACGAGGAAAAAGGTGCGACCGGAACAGAAGTGTAGGGCATTGCTGAAGGAACTCATTTGCAGGTTTAGTCAGCCAGGAGACCTAGTGGTTGACCTCTTTGCGGGGACGTTCTCTACAGCGATGGCATGCATGGAACTGCCGAAGCACCGGATATTTGTAGGATGTGAAGACGACAAAGCTTGCTTTGAACACGCAAAGCATGCTGCTATTGTTCGTTTTGCTTCTATAATCCGGGAGGGAAACACCAATCTTGAGAAGAACCAAGAGCTCAGGAAGATGGCCCATACTGTTGTCATCGCATTTCCAATGGGCAGATTGAGGCATACCTTGTCATGGAAGGCAGTCAATGGCTTTTCTCCGTACCAGATGCTTCCCCCACACGTCGTCCAGTTCCTGTCGACGCTGTGGAGAAGTGAAGAGGTAGCCAAATTGGGTAAGAGCAGGACCTTCGATCAATGGCCTAGCGTGCTGCAGGGTAGCATGAATCTGGAGAACATGAACTCGCTGCTGGCAATGGAAGCTGTGCATTATGGACTACGAATCAGCAAGTCTACTATTCGCCACGATAACGCTGGTGTTGGAGTGTTTGCAACTCGTCGAATTGCTGTAGGGGAGGTAGTGTGCTACTTCTATGGGACACTCGTGTATCATGATCTGACGAACCGTAAAGAAGTGCACAAGACCTACGGAGACGGAGTTATGGGTGTGACGAAGGATCGCTTTCGAAAATATGCGGTGGAGGTGGATGTTCATGGGCATCAGTTCTCTGCACTACCTCATCGGAGAACACTGAACCATGGAAAACAAACCAACCCGATTCTTTGGGTTGTTCCAGCTCCGTTTTGTGTTGCAGGGTATATTAACGACCCTAAGTATGTCGAAGGCGATAAGGACTTAGATGCTACGGTAGATGGCCTTGTGAAAAAGCGTGAGGCTAACGTGCGGATGAAACGTTCACCTGGCCTAGGGCGGCACGGGAAAAGTTGTTTTCGCTACTTGGGTATGACTTGATAGCAAGACGTGTGAGACCTCAGGAGGGGACGGAGCTTGATGTGGAATTGAAGAAGCAGTTAGAGGAAGCGAGAAGCAAGTTAATGGGAAAGGAGGTAGAGAAGAGCCGAATCTTATGTGCATGGAGAATGAGTGCGATTGACGATCTTACATATTCTGGATTTCAAGTTGCTCGAAGGTTAAGGGACTTTGGTGGGGAGGACATGTACTTTAAGAACGGAGCTGCGGTAGAAGTGCTGGCAGAGTTTATGGGATATGAGGTGGTACCGGGAGGCGAAGGGAAGACAGATTATGTGGATGGAACTGTGATGCATTTGGCACGCTTGGATGCTTGGATCAGATGCGTTTTGACTGCGTTGGACACGAATGTGGGCCGTGGAGGAAAACGGCAGTTATTGTTTTCAAAGTTGTTTGGTGAGTATCTCCCGCTTGCTCTGGAGAACATAATTGGGGTGGCATGGGAGAGAGTGAGGGAACGGCACCATGAGGAATTGGAGAATGTTTGGATGTCTTGGAGTAGTGAGATTTGAAGAGGACGTGGGCATGTTCGAATATGCCTGCGTCGTTGAAGTGCAGACCTCCGTATCTACGTATGTCGTCGACGATGTGATCGAGGAGATGGAACTTGAGGGTACCGAGGTGCGAAGAGTGGTAGGGTCCAAGGACGGTGGTGGCTGTGAGTTTGAAGGATCTGATCTGTCGTTCGAGTGATTTGAGAGAGTCTTCGGTCCATTCGGAAGTGGAGTTGTATCGCATGGCGTAGAGAACGAGATCTGTGTACTTGGTGAAGACGGAAGTGATTGGGGAGGAGTCGATTTCGTTGCAGCATCTGTCGAAGAATGCTCCGATGAAGGGGAATACCATGTCGAGTGCGCGGTAATCTTTTGCTTCGAGCATTCCACGGAGTCCTTCTGTGGTGAAGAAGCCGTTAAGAGCTTGAGCGTTGTCGGAGGTGGAGAAGTCTATGTGGAGTCCAGTTGCAGGGGAATCTTTTTCGATGGCCGCAAGAATGGAGTTGGAGTGTTTGAGGATGGAGGTGCGGATGGATTGGAAGGATCTCTTGGATTTGCTGGGACCGACAATGGAGAAGAGGGAATCGGATCGGAGACGTTCGATTGCGGTGGCTTTGATGAGTTTAGAGACGCCGAGGTGGAAGTTATGCAGTGGCTCGAAGGCGAAGATGTTGTAAGAAGAGAGAAGCGGATATGGTAAGCGTCTTGGGTTTGAAGAGAGAGGGAAGCCTGTTGAAGTTCATATGGATCATCATCGGTGAGGGGGACGTTGTCGGAAGGACGGTGAGAGGGAAGGGGAGGAGAATTGATGGAGAGGTTGGGAACGGATTTTCGCTTCTTGGTCCTGGGAGGGAACTGAACTGGAGCGGTGGCTGTGGAGGAGGAACGCTTGTTGGCGGTGAGGCGATGGGGGCACCTGCGTTGGTGACTCTGAAGAGAGTATGTGGTGCGGCCGTGGAAGGAGCAGCGAGGGTAGCAACAGGGGAACATGGTGCGGGAAGGAGAGTTGAAGGATTGGAAGGAGAAAGGGGAGCAAAGGGGTTGTTGGAGAGCGAAATGCGGGAGCGTAATTATTATGGCGCACGGGGATGAAGTGGAGCAGGTGATGCCGAGCGTTTTGCGCTGGCTCGTGGACTGGTGCATGCTATGCAAGGCCGCAGACACTGACAACGAGTGAAGGATAGCGAGGGCTATCATGTTTTGTAAACTCTAATGTATTTCCTATATATGTATTTATCTGAGCATCCTATCCTTCTATTTGAAGGGGCAGTTCCGGTGGTCCGGTCAGATTTTCAATCTCACGTTCACATGTGAAGGTATGTAGTAGTGGAGTCTGGACTCCACTTCGCGGAGTCCGGACTCGGTTTTTGGTCCGAAATAACTTGGAAATGTGAAGTGCTTTACTAGTTTATACTTTCAAAAAACTAACAGTGTTGAATGTGTGAAAATATTTTGATGGAAATTGATTCATTCAAAAGTGGGTTTTAAGAGTCGATATCCGTCCATTTCAATTCTTTCCCTTTTGATTGTCAAACTAGCATTCCGAAAACACCGACGCAGTGCGAACCCAGGAAAGGGGGCTATCCAAATACAAAACGGAACCACCCGACGGGTCACCGCAATCGGTTTGTACTATCTACACGCTTGGTACGACTACAGGTATACTGTGTTCACTAATCGTCGTGTGACTTCTATTTTCTCTGGGTTACAGATATCCAACCTGTATTGGGTATACTTTTGTTGTTTCTTGTTGCTCTTGCACCCACGTTCGGGTCTGTTCCCGCTGTCCGCACGACCCGTCGGGTGGTTCTGTACTGTCTTTGGATAGCACCTTTCCTGGGTTCGCACTGGTCCACCGTACGCGTGTTCCACTGTTTCCCGTTTTTACCGTTCCTCTTTACCTCCGTGGTATTTCCGAAGTACCGTTGGTTTTACACCCGACACCTGGGTAGACGGAGGGCTCAAACTCTTAGTCTACCTCACAAGAGGGCAGGGAATCGGACATCCTTGAGTGTCACCCATTTCCAAATTTTGCACTACACTTGTAAGGAACCACTTTAAAATCTTCTGTCCTTCTTCTTCGATAGGTCACTCGGTTTGTGTACTCATTTATGGTTGTTTCGGGAACAATTTCTTGTCCATCCCACCCAAATCGGCACCTCCCGTTAGAAATACGACCACGGCAATATGGAGAGTGTCTGTGCATATTGTATTTTTCACCAATTTTCGGAGTTGCTGGTTTCCAGGCGAGTCACCCCGAGGCGGTTCAGATTTTAACATAATGTCACTGATATCAGGATCTTCAATTACGGCCCTCTCTAACTAAAGAATACGATGATATGGTGCATTTCTCTCCTGTAATTCAAGTTTGGTGGCAATCCCAATGCGTGTAAGGCCAAAAAGCTCTTCTGAATTATTCTGTAGATCCTTCATGACTGAATTTGCGTACTGGTTGTACAATCTTGCAATAAGATCCGGCCTATCAAGGGGGCAGCTTCTGTCTCCCTGTGGAGCAAATACTCCAGTGTTTTTGTTATCCATACTAAACCTTTTCATCTCTTTCAGCCAAACTTTCATTGTGACTGTGACGAAAAGCGTCGGGGAGTCTAGTCGAGCGACCATTGCTTGCATACGCAGTTGTTTTTGTCCTCAGTATGGCGGGGTCTTTTTGTGATAACCTGGAAAGAATAAATTACCCAAAGGGCCGAGTTCATCTGTTTGGGTATGGGTTCCAGCCCGCAGCTCTCATTCTTCCATCATCCTCATTTGTTCTGTTTCCAAGGGACGAAGTCTCAATTCTTCAATTTTTGTGCTTGTACGTGAAAAAGAGTGCCAGAGTTCAGCAGCACATTAGCGGTATGCAGTCCTGTCTTAAACTGTTCTGCCCATGTTAGGCTGCTTTCGTCTCGGTTTTTTCACATATCTGGATGAAATATATGTTTCTGTATCATACAAGGCAGGAATCTTACCTTAAGGGTAGAGCAGTAGGAAAGCCCCTTTCTCAACGTCCATTGAATCAGGTGTTAAACGCTTGTACTTGACAACTCGACGTCGAAGATTTCTGGTAGGTATGCGATGCGATTCTTTTCCCCAAACCAGCTAGGCAACTGGGGCTTCCTACATGAACAGTGCACTTGGCTCTATGACAATAGCTGTCATTGCAAAAGGTCTGCCTTGACTGTCTTCTGGTAAAGGTCCAGCACCCGAGCTTACTTCGAGTCGCGCTTCATGGGCACTTCCATAGTTCCGGGCAACTATTCCTTCCTGCAAAGCGTCTGCAGAGATTCCTAGAGTAGACTCGTTCAAGTTTGATCTCCTTCGAACACTTTTTTCTGCCTGAGCAAATGTCTATACCTCTGCTGTTGGACAATGTTTGTCTTGGTTGCACGGGATCGTATAGCATCGGAACCAAGTATCAAATATTCGGGTTACACACCATTCGTCTCGTTAAAGAAGATGAATAATCCCATGAATGAAGACTGGGAGGATCTTTCGACCACAAAAAGATGTAGCACACGTCTTGGCCTGAAACAGAAAGAGACACACTGCCTTGAATTCGAAGAAATGACAGACCTCCATTCCGAACTTATTTCATTTCCGTGAATGTAATAACGGTTTCAAATAACTCATTTGAGTGTGCTGATAGCGTTTGAAAAGAACGTAAGCGATATATGTCCTCAAGTTTTGAATTGATATGCACTCGTCTGAAAGAAAGTCCAAGCAATCTTGAGCTTTTATACCCACTGCATGTTCCCTCCCTCTCCGCACCAACCAGAACTGCGCCACAATACTTGCACGTGCGAATACGAAGCACCCATCCCAAATCTTTGAGAGAACATCTAGATGCTCGATAACCGTTTACACCACACGTTCCACAACACGCTGGAAGTGTGCCAGTGATTTGTTGGTACTCCAGATGTCAAGAACTTGAAGGTGCAAGGCCGTGACAGATATTTTCTGCCCTTGCATCCCAGACATATTTCGCTGCATATCGAATGCCTTGATGAGGTCTCCCATCAAACAACAGCATAACCGTCCTTTCTCGTTCCTGTTGAATGCTGGAAGAAGGGGAGGATTTCAAATACATCTCCTCAGGGTTATGAGGTTCCATAAAATTTTGGGGAAGCTCTGTTCTAGCTCTTAAGTCCACCTGCGGAAGCTTATTGGTTATGTGTCGATGTTGCACGGACTGTACATTCTCTCTTGGGCGAGGGCCTGCTCCCAAACAGGGTCCATGCCGTCGTGACGGTGTTCGATGCGAAGAAGAACTCGTATGAGATCGCAGGAACCTAAGAGGGATTGAGAGATTTGTTGATCCGCTTTCGATGGAACATGTACCGTCTTTGCCGCTTTAGTAGGAAACTGGTGTTGCAAAAATAGTTTCCTGCATGATATATAAATGTACGTATTGTCCTAATTGTAGTGCAATTTCCGGAAGCGGGAGCGCACCGAAAGACGTTCGGGATCTTTCCTCGTTAGAGGTGAGCCCAGTTGGGTAGAGCCCTCCCAGGAGTGTCACGACTATGTCGGGTTGTAAAGCCGAGGCCACCCGTCGCGACTTGTGCAGGGAGGTTGAGGCAAGAGTCGGGTATCTGCAGGAGTGGTGTATGGGGGTGGCTATCCTCTAGAGAGGTGAGGGTTTCACGTTAGTGGCACGCGCGAACACGAGCCGTGGGTAGCGGGAAAGCCACTCTATAAGGGGAAAAATAAGGGGGAGCTGAATCACGAGTGTCGTGTCGAAGACTAACGGCAGTGCCAGTAAATAAACCCTATACAAGGCGAACACCAAGAAAGCTGGAATAACAGTCCGAATACTCGGGTCCTTTACATAGGCAAGGGGGTTAGATTTCCCGTATGCGACGGTGCTTCCCTCCAAAGAGGAGTAGAGAACACGCGAAGGCGGTGAGGTCTAGAGCCATTTTCCCAGGTTGGGGTCCCTTGTTGGGGAAGGTTTACTGGTGCGGCGGCAATCCGTAGGCGCACTAAGTACTAACCATCCCAGAAATGGGTGTAAAAATTATAAATAGAATTCACTAAATTACTCCACTTTGGTGGTTCATGCCCACTACTGCGGCCAACCGCCAATTGACTCTTCCGTGTCCCACGTGTCAAATCCACTATTAGTGTTCGTAGTTCATGCAATCATTTTATTACCGAAACATTCGGGAAATCAACCAAGTACCAAGAATCCCTCTCTGAGGGCATTGCACTTCACTAATGGTCTCAAGAATCCTAACACTAGAACTACATTGATAGTTTAAATACGTAGTACTTTACTAAGTAAAAATTCATCGCATTCTTATTTAGTATTGGTTTCAGACATCAATATATATCGAGGACGGTCTTACCTACCAATGCAGCGTATAGCCAATTTCTATTCTTATTATAGGGTTCTACGTTTGTAGTACTACGTGGCCTACGTATGCGCTACATTGATTAAAACTATTTTTGTTAGAACGGTAAACGTTTCCAATACTGTGCAGCCTACTTTAGTGTGGGAGAGCGACCGTACGGAGACAGGACGTAGGTAACGAGAGATGCATGCGTAGGACGGATGATGTAGGATGGGGTCAGAGCACAGGTGAACAGCTGGGATGGACAGACCGGGTGGAGCGACTGGGAATTGGGGGACGCCACACACGTGGCCGAGCGGTGCGCGCTGCAGGTATCTGGGCAACGGGTACCAATACTTCCGCATGGGCAGGATATTTTTTAATTAATTCTAAAAGTACGGGATGATTGTTCAGGAAGGTCATCGGCCAATATTTCCCGGAAATACAAAGCAGCTGGGAGGCAGCCCCGCGGACCGACGGGTATATGTAGGATAGTAAGTGCGCCAACCATCTCGTTAAGTAAAGACAGACGTCTTCCCACCAAACCGACTAGTATATTGCTTCAGTTGGCAATACCGACTGCCCACTAGCCTGTTGCCTGTTATACTAACCCGCACGATAAAGCAATAGCGGTGCACGACTGCCAACGCTCTACGCGTATTACCTGACCATGCCTGATGAAGTTGGCCGTCTGGTCCTGCAGCCTTCGACTGGCGTCTCGTGACTTCGACCGTTTGGAGCATCGAACCCATCATCCGTTCGAGCTTTCTAGAAGGTCACTCTACTGACCGCTGAGGTACGTACGACCGGTCAAAATCTTTCAGTAAGCATTGAACTTCTCCACATTGACCTCACGCCCTAGAAGAGCAATCACGGACCGATAATGGAATCGAAAATTCTCAAACCACCGAATCAGAAGGGTTCGCATGCCGAAGAACTGCCCCGCCCGTTACGGAGTCGCAGACTGCTTCGGTGGCGGTCTGTGACACCTCTACGGTCTCAAACAGGAGCAAGAGAAGTGCCCCGGCACTCCACCTGTCAGTCATGGAAAACCACGAGTCAGTGCTACGCACAGGAAGCGCCATAGCGTCCTCATCTAAACCACCCGGACAGCGTTGGTGTTTTCGGGATGCTAGTTTGGCATTCAAAAGGCAAAGAATTAAAATGAACGAATAACGACTCTTCAAACCCAATTTTGAATGACTTAAATTTCTCAAAATAATTCCATACATAGCACAGAGCTAGTTTGCTTGGGACAAAAGACTAGCAGTATACTAGACATTTCCCAGTTTCTTTGGAGGTAAAACTAGCACCAGACTCCACTAATACCTACCCTCTCAGGTGCACGTGGAATCCAAATCTTACTGGTCCTGAGCGAGTGCCCCTTCAAATAGCAAAATAGAATAGATAGAATAGATAGAATAGATAAATAGCGTTTACATAACCAAATAGCTTTGGCTTTCTATCACCCGTTGCCCGACCTGCTCCCTGCATCGCATGCTCTACCCCACGCCCTACGAAAAGACGCTCGGCATCACGTGCACCACCTCATCTACATCCGCCATAATATTACGCTCCCCGATATCCCACTCCGCCACCACCCTCCCTTCTCTGTTTCCAAGCATTCCGTTCTCCGTTCTCCTTCTACCGCCATGATACCCTGTTGCCATCCCCGTTGCACCTTCTATGGCCCCACCGCGTTCTCTCTCCAGAGTCACCAACGCAGGTGCCCTCATCGACTCACCCCCGACAAACGCCCTTCCTCCTCCGCCAACGCTCCCGTCCAGTTCCCTCCAAGGACCAAGCGACGAAAATCCGTTCCAAACCTCTCCACCATTCCTCCTCCCACTCCCTCACACCGCCCCTCCGACAACGTCCCCCTCGCCGAAGATGAACCCTATCACATCCAACAGGCCTCCTTTCCCTCTAACCACAAAACGCACACCACATGGCAAGTCACGCCCTCTGGTCAGTCTCCTCCTCACACCCACCTCCCCATATCTCGTCCCAATCCCCCTCCCTTCTCCTCAGCAACCCCCATCTCGAGCAACTCGTCCTCTGCATCTCCTCCATTGCTTCCTCCTTCAGCACACGCAAAGCCGACGAACTCATCTCCCTTCTCAACCACCCGGACTTCTCCAAGTCAGCCTTCCAGAAATTCATCTCCTCCGCAAAGCAGTGCCTCGCACTCCAAGAACACCTCCTCAAGGAACGCATCAGCTCCACTGGCTTCCTCCCTCTCACACTCACCGACGAGCACAACTCCTTCTCCGCAACACTCTTCCAAAAACGCGCCACAGACGTCCTGAAGCAACAACTCACTCTCGCACACTTCAACAACACCTTCTTCCAACCCGTCTCCCAATCTTCCCCTTCCTCCTCTTCCACCCCCGCCTTCACCCATCCTATGGCTGCAGCCTTTGGAAACAAATTCGTTCCTGCCTTCAAACAAGCCATCATGCAGTGCCACATCAACTTGATGTGGCACTGCATGATGGCTTGTTTGAAGGCAGGAACGACTTTGTTGAGACATCGTCTGGCACACCCCTGAAAAAACTTCCAAGCGAAGAGCCACCACCCATACAGAAACCATCCGTGCTATACACCGCTCCAATCTCTTCAAAGACTGGAATCCACTTTCCGCAGACCCTCCCCTATCCTCCCATGCTCGACCTCAAACTCAACCGCCACCACGCAAACCCTCCTTCGTACGTAACAAAAAACCCATAAAAACCCTCTTGCACATCAACCACATATTTCCTACGCCCTCGCAATTTCTTTTCACCTTCAGATCCCTTTCTCTCCCCTCGTCTCACCTTCATCCCTTCCCGTAAGCTATCTATCAGCAAATTCTTCTCGCTCATCTCTTCTCTCATCCTCTTCAGTTCCTCTTGCGTCAGGTTCAGCGACATCTTTAGGCTGTAGTGGTCCCCTTTGATCTGCCCGAGTTCTGCCTTCAACATATTGACCCTCTCAACTAACGAAGATCGAGACATCACACCGATGTCGTCATTCCCTGCATCTCCCAAAATATTGACATGCAGCCGTCGCTCCTCAGCAGGCTCACTTGGCGACCGATGAACACTTCGTTTCCTCTCTCGCATTCCTTCCGGAGTCCGCGGCGTTCTGCTTCCTTTATCACTGTGGAGCAACGCTTTCACGTTAGTGAGGAAGGACTCCCATTCATGGGAAATGTCCGTGACCGGAGTGATGTAATACCCCAGTTATGAAATTGATCCCTCTCGGGACGTGGCAAGAGCACCTGAGTGCAATGGCAAACCTGAACAGGTGGCATAGTTTACCTCTGGTGACAGATGGCACGGTTCCAATTTTGGATGGTTAATTTAACGGTTGGCACAACTTGTGGCCCAGATAGTGGGAACTCCACGTGTATGGACCTCGAGAGGTGTGCACCAAATTAGTTAATTAGTTCAGTTTATTGTCGTGAAACCTACTTAGGTAATGGCGGCTCCGCCATCAGCTTCACCAGTAAATGGCAACCATGGTTCTCGTTCGAGAAATACTCTTTGCAGAGGAAGGCTCTGGTACGATAGGCCATCGTAGGGATTACGAATCCTTGCGGAGAGTATCCACGAGTGGATTCCGTCTACTATCCCCTTGGGAACACTCAGGCGTCACTACTGTTACAGTATCACCGTGTTCGGTATTGTTATCTATTCCACTGTCAGTCTTGCACTCCGCCCCGTATCGGGTTCATTCTCGTGGTGTGTACCGCCACTTTCCTTTGGGAAACACCCACACCGCCTGTGTGGATTCGCTCCCGTCTCCGGGTCTGTTGCCGCTGTGTGCACGCCCCGTCGCCACTTCACGTCGTGTTTCTCTTCCCTTTTAGGGCCCCCTTTCTCCTTCGCAGGATCCCCCGCTCAACACTCTCGTGTGATCCACTCCTAGAGACACACCCCATTTTCTGGGCCATTCCCGAACCTTTAGAGGTATAGCCAGAACCACTTTGGTCTTACACGCCAACTCGTACGTGGCGCAGAGGGCTCACCACTGAGACACCATCCCCAAAGGGAGCGAGGTCTCGAACACCTTGAAGGTGCATCTCCTGTCACCGGGTTTTGCTCTACAATCACTTTCCAAGTCTTGAGCCATTTGCACCTTTCGCGCCCGTACCGGGGTGCTCGTACGTTCTCCGCTTTTCGATGCTTCCTGTATTCCATCCGTCGCTCTGACCACTTCTTCCACTTCTCGCGTTTCCTTTAAATCAGAGCGGCGTCCCACTCCTTCCTTTATTCTCTCTCTCGTCCATCTCCCCTTCACAATGTGATCCTCTTCGTCCCCATCACTCTCTACCAAAGGGACATTTATCTCTCTTCCATATTGATTTCCCCTTGGGGCCCCACCTCTTCAGCGCAACTGCCTCTTCCATTTGTTCCCTTTCCGGCATTTCTTCACCTTTATTTCGGTCTCCGACCCGCGCATTTGCTTTCAACCCTCCCTGATCTGGTACCTCTTCCCTTCTCCTAGCAACCGACCCTTTCTTACCCTCCACCCCACCACCAGACCCAGGCATAGATCACTGTCCCCAAACCGAATCTCTCCCGCGTGCTACATGCGCATGGGCATCAGCCTTCAAAATCTTACTCGTCGTGCGCTCACTCGTCGTGCGCTCGGATCCGACGAAAACCAAAAAATTATCATATTCTTTTTGCAATGCAAATAATTGGGAGGGGAATTGCAGGGATGCTACGTTGACGACAATGGATGTCATGAAACGTCTTGAAAACGGTATATATTGCTTACGTCCATCTTTTTGGAACCAAGCATACGTGATCATGGGAGCACTCGACGTTAGCGGGTGCCAAGAAAACGCAAGCGCGAGCTGTGAAGTACTCAGCCATGGATTCCACCGGGAATAAGATAAACGCGCCATCACGGAAACGGACTCCGAGGAATCCTGTTTCGCCGAAGAGACGTGTTATCGACATGCCGACCACGCGAGGCAAAGCGAAGAGCCGGGGCGCCACCCGAACTGCAAGCCACCCTGAGCCATCAATTGGGGGCAATACGGGTCAGGTGCTTAAGGGCGATGCGGAGGTCAGTCTGTTCGTACGAGTTGGGAGTAGTGATGCGAAGGTGAAGGTAGGAGAGGCGAAATTGCGTGGTGTGGGGGTTGCTGGGCGGCCGGGGACGAGACTCTGTCGTTCACTACACAACCATCCCCTGTCCTCTACCCAGAGACCTGGAGAGGACTTTGTGGTTATCTTTAAGAAAAATATTTCGTCATACCAAGATGAGAAGTACCCTTATCGTTTTGGGGGTCCCGAGGAACCGCCCGCAACTTTGAAGGAGATGGTTTCAGCGGGTTTATATGCATGGGACACTGCGATGATGAGTGTCAAAAATGAAGGCGGAGAGGGGAATGAGTCGGTTCCACCGCAGTCAGGAGCAAATGTGAAGACTGTCTACATACGCACAGCTTCAAGGACCACTGCAAGACAAGTCAAGCACCTTCCCGCTGTTGCTGGTACACCATCAAACACTTTGGTGACCAAAGCGCCGGTGAAGAGCCTTGAGAGCGCTGTACTTCGATTCAAAGTGGGAGGTCTGGTGCCGTTGAATGCTTGTATTATTGTTACCTATCATTTCTTTGGAACGCCAATGTCGCTTAGAACGGAACTTAAGACTGGCGCTGTTGCATTTTTCAGTGGTGGGTTCATGTTTGGGGCTTTGTCATATGTTGTGGAGCGGCTGAAGATGTTCTTTGTGACTGGGGACAGCATTAACAATGAGATAGGGCTTCCATATGTGCAGAGAGGTATTGGTGAGCTGATTTTGGGTGTTTGCGGGACTGTATGCGGGGGTTTGAAGAAAGTGGTGGGGATAACAGATGGTGTGGGTGCTATTAGGCTTTTTATTGGAAGGGTGTTCCCTGTGGTATTTACGTATTTGATATCTACATTTGTGAGGGAGACTTCTTTGCACAATGTAAGGGGACTGGGGCCTGTAGTAGAGAACACTATCTTTTTTGTGTTGTTGCTTTTAGATATGGCTGTGGATATGGACTTAGAGTACAATTTTGAGAGGTATGTTGCGAGTCTGGGAGAGCAACCGAGGCCTTTCGGGTCTTGTTTTCGACCATTCCTTTAGATAGCATTGTAGTTCTACCTCTACATACTTAGGGGGACTGAGTTGTAAAATGTTGTCCTAGATAAGCTGTTTCTGATCATTGGTAGGACACGTGGTATGGCGGTGGGAAATGGCGCGAAAACGGGGGATTGAAAAAATGGGGATGGATAATTAGTTGGAGTGTGCACGCTTGGTAGTAGAGGGTTGGGAACGGGAGCAACGTTGGGGTGGGGAGTGTAGTACCCATGTCGAGCGGATCCGTGAATGATGAGGAGCTCCTGGCGTTGTTGGATAAAGCGGAGATGAAAGAGGTACCGGAGAGGCCTCCGGGGAGAAGAGGGATGAGGAAGGGGATGGTGATGGTGAAGGGCGCAAGGAAAAGGCGGTTGTTGGGCTCAGGGAGCTTGGGGTTTGGACGATGATGGGAGGGGATGGTGGGGAGGGAGGTGCAGGCGATGGTGGTCGAGGAGGAGGGGTAGGAGGAGGTGGAGGGAGACGAATGGATGGGTTCTACCGCGATGTGAAGGAACTATTGAGGAGCGCTGGGGGAGGGCTTAAGGAGCGTTTGGATGAGTGTATTGAGGAGATTGTCGTGGAGTTGGGAGGGATGGTTCTGAGGGCGTTGGAGGAAGGAGTGCCAATGGGTGCTGTGGCTGAGTTGCGCCGGAGGGTGAGGGAGGCTGGGGTGTGGGCAGAGCAGCACGTCGATGGGGTTGTGGCGTGTGTGGGAGAGGAGCTGGGGAGGCTGTGAAAGGAGCATGAGGAGTTGCAAGGACGGATTTTGGAGTTGGAGAAGCGGCTTTTACTGGTGAGCAGGGCTGTGCATCTAGTCGAGGATATGCGGAACAAGATGTATGGAGGTGGAGGGGAAGGTGGGGTGGGAGGTGCTGTCAGGAGTTGGTCTCCGGTTAGTCCTGGAGGTTGAGGGGTCGTGAAAAGGAGGTTGGAGGAAAAGGACGAAGAAGGATTGGAGGTTAAGAGTCAGTTGAAGAGAAGGCATGGAAAGAGGGAAGAGGGAGAAGAAGGCTAGTGATGTTTAGGAGTGTCGTTGAGGCTGTTAGGACGACGGAATGGGTGGTATTGGAATCTGATGCGCAGTGCGTTGGGTGTGTGAGAACGGAGACAGCTGCCCAGATGAGTTCCTGAGGATGGGTTGGAAGTCAAACTAGGGCAGTATGAAGTTTGAAATTCAAAAAATGGAAATAAAAATATTAGTTTTGGTTGGGTGCTCGAAATGGCGCTGGCCGCGCAGCGGCCAGCGCCATTGTGAGATCTGTATCTAGCTTTTAGTGGAGAATGAACTTGCTCCAAACTTGAAACTAGCGATGCGCAGTGCAGGTGAGGCAAGGCTCTGTAAGATATGGAAGTATGAATTCCAATAAAAAATGTTTTATTTAGTTGGCAAGTGCCAGAAACTAACAGAATCTATTATTTTCGTAGTATTTTTGAACTTTTGCCTAAGAAACTTGCGATCTAGCACCTCTATCTAGCATTCCGAGAACACCGACGATGTTATTTAGTCAATTTGTAGAAGTAAAGGATACCGTCCGAAACGGTCATTGGCCCCTATTTCCCGGGTATACACAGCAGCTGGGAGGAACTCCGGCGGACCGGCGAGTATATGTAGGATAGTAAGTGCGCCAATCATCTCGTTGAGTACAGGCAGACGTCTTCTCACCAAACGGACTAGTATGTTATTTTCGTTGGCAATACGCGCCCACTAACCTGTTCTACTTGCCTGCACGGTAAACCAATAGTGGTGCATGACCACCAACGCTCTAGGCGTATTCCCTGACCACGCCTGATGCAGTTGGCCGTCTGGTCCCGCAGCCCTCGACTGGCGTCTCCCGACGTCGAACGTTGGGAACATAGAGCTCATTTTAGGCCCAAGCTTTCTAGAAAATACCTCTACAGACTGCTGAGGCACATCCAACGGGTCAGCATCTCTCCATTACAAGTATTTGTTCCTGTATGAGGGGGGTGTTCTTGCTTGAATGGAGGCATTGCGCCACAAAATCGTCTTGCACGCCCCCGTTTGTGCATGCAAAACGCCCATTTGGCGCAACGCCTCCCTACCATTTAAAAAATTCAGCAGCAGCAGCAGCAGCAAAGCTTGCTGCTTACTGGCTGGCACTCCCCTAATGACTGCAGTGCCACCCAGTTACACAAAGCAACGTGTCGCGCTTTCTCAACAATGGCTGGCACTGCAGTCAATTTAGGTACCTAAACACAAACCATCACGGCTCCACATACTCTATGCACCGCGGCGCCCCGTGGATCTACGAGTGCTATTGCGAGCGCAAGCGAGCAAAGTGCTCGGAAAGCCTCCGAACGCTACTAAATACACAAAGCTACATAAACAACGCGGCGCGCAGCGCCACCCACTGCCGAAGGCCGTTTCCACTTGTCTTACAATAAGCATTGTGCTTCTGTACAGTAGACAATACATAGATTGCAACTATTTTTGTTAGAAGGGAATGCGTTTGCAGTACTGCGCTGTACTGTTCTGCTTACGTATTGACTACGTAAAATATAACTTTTCTTTAGAAGGATATACATAGTGGTATTGTACGTAATTTTTGTTGTTGTTTGAATAAGATACGTTTCTATTCTATCTATTGGCAAATGTGCTAAAGATTTTCTAGGTGAGCTCAAATGCACTCTAAAGTTGCAGAAAACTTTTTACAAGCAGATACCTACAACCTATTTCATTCTACTTGCTTCTTCGTTTCAACTATCATCTAAAGCGACGGTCGATATGTCCCAAACTGAAGTTCGCTACCTACAACTATGCCGTTTTTGCCACCATAAAGATTATATTCTGCCGCTCTTCTGCACATTATTGGAGAAATTGTGCATTACACAGGTTGCATTGAAGCACATTGATGTGCATTGTGGCACTTTTAATTGTTTATTTGCAAAATATTTGCCCCTCCGTTGGGCCAAAGATCGATACGATGTACACGGAATTGAAAGAATACCGCCTGATTGGACGCAGCAATGGTTTTTCTGTTCGTTGGTTCACATAGATATCCACATGTGAGATGCGATCGACGGGGCTGAAAGAAGTTGAGGCTGTCGAGAGTGAGAGATGTTACTCGTGCTCGACCGATTCGCGCCAGTAAGGCAAATGGTCTGATTACCATTGGCTAGTCGTTTGGAGATAAATGAATGTGCGTTTATCCATGTATTACAAGGAGTCAACTTGTCTTTATCAGAGCAATCCTTAGGTTGGTTAGATACGTGGTTTTAATAGTGTGCTAACAATCCAAAAGTTCTATTTTGAAACAGTTATTCTATGTAAATGTGCCTACAAATTTCATATGCAGTTTCCTTTTTGGCACATACAGAAGAACCCCAAAACAGTATTTTCCGAAGTACGCGTTTCTCGACGAACTGTTACGGCCATTGTGAGAAGCATTGATGGCAGTTTGTGATACAAACGCTTTTTTCGAAGAATCCTATCTGTACTTTAAAGCAAAAATCAAATAACCCATTTATTCAACGTGTACACAATTCTGGGAATACATTTGGTCAACTATGACTTCAATGTTACTTATAGTGCCATTTTGAGTGAGTTCTTAATAGTTTTGTTCACCATTGCAACGCCTTGACTTTTCTCTTTAAGTTTCAATATACATAACTGGTTGTTTAGAAGACGATTATTAAAACTTACCCTGAAAGATCGCGTTCATGATCCTGGTAATTGAGCCCTGGAGGTTTTATGCATGTCACGAGTACCGCCAAATCTGTCGGAGAAACAACAAATGTTTAACAGTTCTTCTCTCTACCAAAGTAAGCCCTTGTGATGGTACACTTCTAGTGTCTAGAGGACCACGAAAGGTACTCATATGAGTCCGTGAAACAAAACAGTAATCAATTACGTTACGCAAATAGCTACAAACCATTCTTAGTTTACTACATATATCGTAAAGTTAGTGCAGCGAGCAGAACACCTCTGGGGCTTCACAGCCACACGTGAAATAGAAAAGAAGTCATGACTTCAACTTGCTGCGTTCATCAAAAGGCCAAAAACTTCTATAATGAAGGTCGACGTTTCTGCTAATGTTACTGTTTCAGTAAGCTTGACAGCCCCCACTAAAGCATGAGAAAGATTAAAGTGACATTGAATATAGAGGTACTACGCTTTAAACAGTTAACTGATTCAGCAAGTTAAATGCTGCAAATAAGATACGTAGATGGCTATAGTTAAGACCCACATCGCTTTTGCTTTTTTCAGTAAAAATCTCAGAGGATGTGACACGAAAGCACTTGCATACTATTGTACTGTTTGAAATGCTTTTCGACAAGATGTTTTTGAAAGCAGTCACTTCCCGTCTGACTGTCACATATCCATACTTCTATATTGAGCTTTGAGCATTCAGAACATAGATATTTACACTTCTTATCCATCTTGCATACTTTGCCTCTCGCTTGATAGGTGGCTTTAGAGATAGAGACATTATTCATCTTTCGTTTCTTATTGGTTGCAAGCAAATGTATTCCAGTACCAGTGACCATTAAAGCCTCAGATATTTCTTCATCAACATTGTTTCTTTGTCTGATGCCAATCACATCGTACGAATTGTCAATCAGCTGTTCTGCAAGCGTGGCGTAAAAATATTTCTCCGTCAAACAATTTCTTGCCCTCATAGTTCCGTTCTACAGCAACCAAGAGTTTACAATACAAATTGAAAGCAATGGAGTCTTAAGCTTCAGTGACTAGTCCTTAACCTCGATTTTATTTTGAAGATTAAGATTGTCCTGGCGGTATCGGTTGTGTCTATCAGTCTGGGAACTTTTCTGATAGTAAATGTCGATAACCTTTAAAACAGGTATTTCTATTGTCAAAAACTGAGCCTAATTTCCAATTGATCTCCATCTGGACTTACCAATTTGCTGAGACGCCAGCATTGCGCCACTTATGGTCACGAAGTAACGGCGTTCTCTGTCCATACATAATGCGGCCATAACAGATGGGCAGCTATTCGTGCCTTCACATACCATGACAATGTGATCCTGTCCCTGTGACAGCTCCTGCAGGGACAAAAACGTCATTGGATACTGTTTGGTAGCGGTTTCAAAGACTCCGGTAAATTGTAACCCATAATTAAAAAGACAGTAGCAGTCGTTACTGACGCAAATCTGGAGTCGGCTCATACAAACCTATTTGTATGAAACCAGGGTTCTGTCAGACGTAATAAGATAGCAGTACCATGTAGATGATGCGATTCATAACGTCTGTCAGATGTATCTTGAGAGGAAAGTACGAGTTCCATGCCAAGAAATATTCCGCTAACACCGCAAAAAACGGTTTTTATTTCACAGCCATTTTCCAGCTTACGTTCTACTGCCACGTAATGGGGAACGCCTATTGAGATTCAATCTCCGCCAAGTCCATACCAACCTGACATGCTTTCATCGACACATAAATTATGTAACGGCACCACATGGACACGTCAATGTCTATTGATGGCATCGACAAACTGGGTCACATGCGACCATCGCTTGACACAGTTTTCGCTTTCTGTGAACGTACTGAAAGTGATGCAGTACAAAATAGCCTCAAATCGGTTATGAGACATTATCGTTCCAAACTTTGGCGTGGGAATGTATTTGGAAACCGATTGACTGGACCACAGAGACCAACGACTGGTGATCTCGAGTAGTGACATCAGAATCAATATACAAAAAAACCTTAGCATTTCTCTACTGCTCATAGCAACGTGACCGACAGACTCCAGTTTTATGTTTATGAGCTGTGTTATGGTCTGCATATATTCAGGCAAAAACATCCACATGAAAACGTCGTATGGTTGCATGGCATATTGAGTATGGTTTTGTAGAGTTATATCTCCAGCTGGACTAATCACCTTCGATTATCGGTACGGTATAGATCCATTTAAATCAAGATGAACGTTCTTACTAGTGTAAACGCCTTCATGCACTTGAATGCTCACCACTCTTCCTCCAGTAGCAGATGCGCTGTAATTCGCGGGAAGAACGGCATTTTCCATTTCGGTCACTGTTTTTGTATCATTTATAGCCTGAATGGTGTTATCGTTTATCACGAGCAGTATTATTTCTTGCTCAGGTTTACCCGGTTTTAAACTGCACAGTTTGATACGGGATCGCTTAGTACGCGTGGGTAGGTTCCAATCAATAGTCATTTACGCTTGGCGACGACCAGATTCAATGGAAACCACAACATTGACGACATTTCCAATCAAGTGCTTTGTCTTCCAAAGAGAGCCAGACAAACGTTTACATTCTGCGTCAGAAGTGACCATTGTGGCCCGAGTATTCACGACGTTACCAACAGTCAGACGTGGATCTGACGGTCTCGGCATTATTTCGGGGATTTAGAGTATATAAAGCCATAGTTTGGGAATGTTGGACTCATGTGTTGGAACAAAGCTGTGGGTTTTGCTTGGAACTGAAGGCAGGGACTTTGCTCTGGAAACTGGGCTGAGAAGGTTCTCATATTGGCGAAGAAATTTTAGTTAAATATTGTTTTAAGTTCCAACTCACATGAGTACATTTGGACACATGTGAGTACAGTTGTCTTGTAGACACTACATCCACCAGCTGCATACAATTTGGTATTCACCCTGTGAATGGACTGACTATGGCTGCTCATTAGAACGAGCCACAGGGTCCACACACTACAATTTTGGATATAGAATAATTAGACTGATCATTCTCACTCCCCCAAGAAGAAAGAGGCGGACAGAGCCACAACCTCTACATGGTAGCATCACGGCGGACATACGACAGGCCTGAAAGCGATTATAGAATATAAAGTATCGATAACAGTGTCGATAAGCACACCGCAGCCACCGCCGCAACAGCACACGCAAGAAGGTTTACCGCTCAAGGACGCTGCAGCACTCAATGCTTAACTGCAACCAATCTATGAGCGCAGAGAAGCTCGTCGCACTTCTCTTGGAATGCCCGGCTTCCCTAAACGCGCTTTGAGCGCGCCCCGCGCGCTCTATCTTGACATTCGCGCCACCTCTCTCATACCATCTTTCTGCGCGTACCTCGCCCACCTCTACGATAACCGAACCTCGGCTGGAGCCTCTGGTTTATGGTCTCTCCCCCACTCCTCCTGCTTCTAAAGCACTGGACAACGACTCTCGGTTTTGGCTTGCGCCCCTCCTCACTTCGACAGGATTCCGCCATTGAACCCCCCCACCCGTGGCTTCCGCCTTTTGCCACCCCCCCAGGCGGCTTCCACCTCAAACATCCGCCTTCCTCGTGAGCCCATGCTTCTGCCTCGGGCGTTCCCGCCCTCGTGGACAGAGGCTTCTGTAATTCAACCCCCTGTGGCTTCCGCCTTTGGCCCGGCCCTCCCCCCGTATCTACCGTCTTTGGCCACCGCCCACGCGGCTTCCGCCTTTGGCCCTGCCCCTCCCGTGGCTTCCACCTCGAACCTCCCCTCCTCGTGAATACAGGCTTCCGCCTCGGGTCTTCACCCCCTCGGGGACACAGGCGTCTGGAATTCAAACCCTCCCCAGCTGCTTTCGCCTGTGGCCGCCCCCGCTGCTCTCTCTCCGCTGGACACTGGCTTCCGCCTTGGGCCTTCGCCCCCCGTAGACACAGGCTTCCGGCATTCAAAACCCCCCGGCTCTCGCCTTTGGCCCCCCCCAAGGCTGTTACTATCCGCTGCCTTCTGAGAGCTCCTGAACACAAGGCCTCGCCTTTCATCCACCTACCAGGGACTTTGACTGTAATGCGAGATACTAAGTCCCGAGTAGGGCCTTTGCAGCCATTACCAACTGCGTGGAAGGTGGCAAATGCTCTCTAAAGAAAAAGGCCGCAAGCTGAGTACCATAAGGGACCCGAAAGAGAACTTGAACTGATCCGGCGCCCAGTAAGCGCACTTGATAACTAGCACAGCTGGGGTGTGGCTGAGAACCATTGGTGACAGGGTTTCTCATCGTTCAGCATAGAATCTAATGACACATCAGCGAGCGAATCTGAGCTCGTTTGCCGAGCACGTAACCGAAAGGGATCGGAGGAGGTAAACTGGTGAACACATATCCTGCTGTTAGTAACCTCTCCTGGACATCTTTTACGTTACATGCACCCTCGTTCTGGATTGCACAGAGCTTGGGCAGGCTGTTGAAATCGCATCTCACCGAGAGAGTCTCACTCGGAGCCAGGGGTCTGACCTTTAGGGGTTCAGGGATAGCATCTCCCGCCAGTGGCCCCAAACGTTCAAGAAGTAAAAGAAGGATCCCTTCCCTGGTAGGAAACCGGTGAAGACGTTTTATCTGCCACCTTATCTGCGTCTCGCGTAGAGTTTACTCCGCGATGGACATTGGTAAAGAACACGAGAACAAACGTATACCCAGACTAAAGGGGAACGCCGAATACTACACATGGCACATATAAGTGAGTGACCTAGTGCATAGCTTGCAAGCACCATTTGTTCCCACAGGACCACGCCCAACTGATGGTAGCGCGCAAGCACGCAAGCGATGGGATGACGGTGATCGAAATGCAAGATCGGCAATCGTACAGAACGTCTGCACGCAGCCTATGGTCGCTGTCTCCTGGTTACTAGAACGGGAGTACTGCTCTGCGTTGGAGGTGTGAACGAAACTTGAGTCCACATAAAAGAAGTATAACATGCAAGCCAAACTAAACTTCCGGCAGAAGCTAAGCACCTTAGTGTTTAAAGATGGTGAAGACATACAGAAACACCTAACTGATTTGGAAACAACATACTTGGAGCTTGTCAGACTTGGTGATCCACTGACGGACAAAAAGCGAACTCACTCTGCTCCACACCTTACCTGACTCACTCATGACCATAACACTACTAGCAGATGCTACGAACATGTACTACAACTAAGTAGTATCATTTGTCCGTTTTGACATGGATCTTCGGACACACAGAGCTTCTACGTCTTCCTTAAGGACTAAAGTAACCAACAATGACAGAATTCACCCATACTATGCATCAAAAAGGGCTACCATTCGGGGCAAGCAACCCTCTCGAAGAAGAAAGACAGAAGTACAGTGCTGGAAAGGTGGACGAATAGGACACATCCGTTCTGAGTGCTGGTCCCGAAAGAAAAGCCATACTAACAACGGGAGGCTACAAACTCACCGAAACTCTAAGTGGAACATGACACACCACGAGGACCGAAACAAAAACGCAAGCAGAAACTGGGATACGCAGAGTAACCCACGACCAGCGAATAACAATCGTAACAACAGCGAGCAAAGTGGTCCATACCGAGATTTCATTGTCATAGCAAATGCAAGTCTTCATTATGAATACGGCATACCAACATGGCTAAACTCAGGCGCAAGTCACGTCTTCGTCAACGAGAGAGACCTGTTTTGGGACTACCAACCCAGTACACCACAAAAGGTAAACACTTGTGACCACACGTCTGATAAAATAGGCTTTGGAACAATAAAACTACCGCTTGGGAATGGGATACTGTTACCTGCGAAGCGTACGCCATCCTCCGACTCTAACCGTGTATCCCTCTCCGTGCTTTGAAGTCACGTAGACTTAAAATTTTCCGACAGCCAAGAGATTTTGATGTCATCATCAAAGATCGCTCAACTGGAAAAGAACTTTACAAGTAAACGCCAAGGGACGGACCTTACCCTTTGCCAAGTCCTGCACCTCCCTCACGCACACAAACAGCGTCACACTCTCCAGGCAACACAGTCAAGGACGGGCATGAGAAACGTGGACACCCCGGTCGCGATCGGCTTCTATCTTGCATCGGCCAATGTGATGGAGTACCCACACTATCCGCGACAGAAGTAAAAAGTATTTCCTGTACCCCGTGCATCGACGCTGGTAATAAACGTGCTCCACTCACACAATCTGACTCGATCGCGGAAGAGCCATTGGAACTAACACACACGGACCTCACCAGCCCCATAACCCCGAGCTCCTTACAAGGTTCTAAGTACATGCAGGTACTTATTGACGATAAAACCAGGGTAAGCTTCGTTTACTTTCTCGACAAAAAGACTCAGTTCTTTGAGTCAGTACGTTGGTACAAGGCTCGTGCAGAGAATGACCTCTCTCTAAACCAAATATACCGCGTTCGCCTTGACGGGGCGGGTGAGAATAGGTCCGACGACTTTGTCACCTATGCGATGGAGAACGGAATGATACTTGAGTTCACTCCACTGTATGCGAATCAATCAACCGATATCGCGGAGAAAATCATCCAGGACTTGTGGAAGATGGCGCGAACTTTCCTGTTCACTGCAAAGTTGCCTCATCAGCTATGGGGGGAAGCCATCTCTCATGCCCACTACATACGGAACCGCCTACCAAATCAACGAGTAGGAATGAAGGTCCCCTTCAAACTATGGTTCGGACGAAAGCCTGACTTTACAAATATCCTCAAGTCCGTACAATAGGGACATGCGTATATATATAGGTCCAGGACAGTGGCAAACAAGAAGCTGCTACCTCGTGCTGTTCAAGGCCAATTCGTTGGGATGCATAGCGCACGAACTCTGTTAAGAATTTACGTTCCCTCGATGGGAAAAGTAATAAAGTGCCGCGAGGCAGACTTCAAAATGAACAAGGAAGCCCTTCCATTTATAAACGAACTAATAGACTTCTCTTCAATTCGTCGTCACGAAGCCGAGAGAAGGATAGAGGAAGATGACGAAAAGCGTTTGGATGCCTATTTAGTGCATTGTTTGACTGCAAACTCTCGCTTAAGAGATCTTAGAGATGATGGCAGAGTTCCTAAGAGCTTTGAGGAAACAAGAGTAATGCCAAGATAGGCAGAAGCAATCGACAGAGAATACAACGCCCTAGTGCAACGAAGAACGTGGAGGCTTGTAGACAGAAAACCAAATATGAAGCCCTTACCCTTCCTTTGGAAATTCATCACAAAATACATGAGCTCGGATCCCCCTCAGATAATTCCGAAAGCACGCTGCGTAGCACGGGGCGACTTACAATGTCCTTACTTGGCCTTCAACCGCGACGATCTGTACGCCACCGTCGCACGACAAGAAACTATCCGTCTCATCCTTGCCAAAGCTGCAGCCCAAGGTCTAATGTTGGAGGCGATGGACATAAGCAATACGTACCTCTATGTGGATCTCGACGATTCTTTTGTAATGGAGCAACCACAAAACGCCTCTGGATCCTCATTCGTCCCTGGCTGAGTATGGTTGCTGCTCAAATCTTTCTATGGGGCACGCCAAGCCGGGAAGATATGGGGTTCACTACTACATAAGGCACTATTACGACTAGGATTCAGACAATCTAGTACGGATAGTCGCCTTTACATATGTAAATCCACAAGTGGTACATTGCCATTAGTGATCGTTGTGGACGACATCTTGATGACATGTGATTCGCATCCTCTACTTAATGAAATCAAAGTGAAGACGCAGAAGCTGTTTGAGGTCCAGCTTCTTGGAGAAGGTAAGTCATTCATCGGAAGTGACATTGAGAGGAACAAAACCGGTATCAAGATCCGACAGACTAGGTAAGTCGAAAAGATCTTGAACGAAAACGGATTGAGCCACTCAAACAGTGCTCGGGCACCATTGTCTTTTCAATGCGACCTCATGGGCCGAAGAGTAGAAGAACGCAGTCTTGCACCAGGCATTAATAATCGGTACTGGAAGATGGTTGGCAAGTTAATGTACTTGGCAGTGTCTTCCAGACCATACATATTGTTTGCAGTATCTATCTTAGCAAGTGAAGTACACAAACCATGAATAAGGAGCGTGGGGCTTGGAGAGTACTTAGGTACTTGAAGGGTACAAAGGGTCTTTGCTTGTTCTTTTCAACCCATATTACATCGCAAATGGAAAAATATTGCGAAGCAGATTAGGCAGGATGTCGTGAGACAGAAAAGTCTACGATTGGGTTGTTAATCAAAGTGAATAAAGCACCGATCATGCGGACAACCAAGAAACATACGCTTCTTGCGTTGTCGTCTGGAGAAGCAGAGTACATTTCACTTTTGTATTGCATTAAAATGCTTATGTGGTTGCGGAGATTGTTTTTGGGAACGATGAAACGAAAAAGTTCTAATCCTCACCGATGAACTGGAAATGTACTCAATATTGTGGTGCAATGCCCCAAAGGGGAAAAACACCGAAAGACATTCGGGATCTTCCTCCCACGAGGTGAACCCAGTTGGGTAGAGCCCTCCCAGAGGTGTCAGGGCAAAGCCGGTTTGGAAGACCAGGGACACCTGTTGCGACTCGCGCAGGAAGGTGAAGGCGAAGAATCGATATCCGCGTGAGCGGGGTGTGATCCTCAGTAGAGGTATGTTGTGGTGCAATGCCCCAAAGGGGAAAAACACCGAAAAACGTTCGGGATCTTCCTCTCACGAGGTGAACCCAGTTGGATAGAGCTCTCCCAGAGGTTTCACGGCGAAGCCGGTTTGTAAGACCAGGGACACCTGTCGCGACTCGCGCAGGGAGGTGAAGGCGAAGAATCGGTATCTACGTGAGCGGGGTGTGATACTCAGTAGAGGTATGTTTCCACGTAAGTGGGGGTGTGTGAGCGGATGCGCACACGAGGGCCGCGGATAGCGGGAGGTGCTACCCTAAAAAGGGGAAAAAGGAAGGGCGAAGAGGAGGAGGAGAGGACGAAGTGAGTCGCGAGAGCGATGAACAGATACGGCAATGCCGGTGGACAGGACTCCCTATACAGGGCGAAACACCAATACAATTGGAACAATTATACTCCCAAGAATGGGCTTCTTTAGATGTGCAAGGGGGTTAGATGTCCCGTGGTTTACGGCGTTTCCCTCCAAGGAGGAGTAGAGTACGCGCGCAAGCGGCAACAACTAGAGCCAATTCCCCAGGTTGGGGTCCCTTGTTGGGGAAAGTTTACTGGTGCGACGGCAGTGCGCCGTCCCACTAAGTACTAGCTTCCCAGAAATGGGTGTGAAAAAAATAAATAATATTAACTAAAATACTCCACATTTCGTGGCAACATCCACTACTGTGGCCAACCGCCAATTGACCCAAAACCGTGTCCCACGTGTCCATACCCACCATTGTGGGGCGTAGTTCATATACACACTACACAACCCATAATATAGGGAAAACGATCAAGTACCAAGAGTCCCTCCCTGAGGGCGTTGCACTTCAAATATCCATTTTCAAAGACAGTATGACTGCGTTTTCGATGGTTAGGAACCCTAAGGTTTCGGAAAGAAAAAAGCACATTGTCTTTAAATTTCATTACGTCAAAGAACTGATGAAGAACAATGTTTTGGATTTAAAAACAATTAGAACTGAAATGCAAGCTGCTGACGTGCTTACCAAACCTATTTTCTACGACTTGCTCATGCGACTATTGTTGCTTTCCGGCTTGATGTGTTAAACTAAGTATTATTACTACCGAAAATGAATTTTTTTTATTTGACCGACAGTATTTTTGATCTCTCTACTTTTATATCTCTCCTTTACTGGATTTTTTGTTGCAGGCGGCTACATTTTTTTTACTTGCAGGATTGCGTAACATCATTGGAAAGAGTGCTATACCTTTTTTTTTCAGATACAAACTTTTCTTGAGAGGTTTTACTGTATTGAGGTTTTTAACGGTAGCCACTACGTCACTTAGATATAGTATAGCGCAAGAGGATTCTAACGAAGTCGTTCGCGAGGGACGGTGTGAATGGACTGACTGTGGCCGCTCATTAGAACGAGCCACACGGTCCACATACTAGACTTTTGGATGTAGAATAAATAGACTGATCGTTCTCACTGCCCCAAGGATGAAGAGGCGGACAGAGCGACAATCGCTACACACCCCTGTATCTGTATGACGGTACAAGCGTAGCAATCATGAATAACCCGTAGTATTATTTTTCACAGCGGGTTCACGGCAGGCTTTGCCAAAAAATGGCAAAAAATAAACTCAGCTTAAAGTTTTCCACAGAAGTTCTATGACAGTTTCAAGTTCGCAGCACTGCCCCTTCGTCCTGTGAGTCATGCGATTGCCCCATTGTTGTTGGCTAAGCTTTCGTCGTGTGCCAACCGACGTTTTGAGTAGTGTGTGACGTTCAGTTTCAGTTCTCCAGGGTCACCCGTCAGAAGAACGTCAACCGTTTGCCAGGTGCAAATCGCCTATAGTGTTTCCGCAGAGCGACCAAGAACTACAATGCCGCCGAAAAAGAAGAAGGCTGAGGAGCAAAAGAAGAAAATAGTCGAAGACAAAACCTTTGGGCTCAAGAATAAGAAGAAGAGCCGCAAGGTTCAACAATACGTCGAAACTGTGAAGAAGCAGGCCAGCCAAAAAGTAGATGGACCACGTAAACGTTCAGCGGGAGCTGGTTCGTCATCCGCAGCCAACAATGCTCGTCTGGCTCAGATGCAAGCTAGACTTGCAGAACTTGAGCTTATGAATCAACCGGTGAAAGACAAGCCGAAGAAATTGTCAGCTGAGGAAGCTGAATGCAAGCGTCTTGAGGAGGAGGCCGAGAAGGAGAGGATTCGGATAGCGAACCTCCCGGTTGAAGACCAAATTGAAGAAGAAAGGGTGAAGCTTACGACGCGCACACCAGTAACCCTGGAGCGATTTCTCGAGTGGAAAGAGGAGAAAGTCAAAGAGAAACTCGCGGCGGGAGAAGCAAAGAAAGCTGCATCTATGAAGAAAATGAGCAAGGCCGAAAGAACGAGAGGCCAGGGCCTAACAGGGCGCCAACTCTTTCAGTCTAACTCTGAACTCTTTGTGGACGACGATGCTGCTGATGATACCGTACTCAAAGCTAATCTCGACTACACCGGATCCGAAGACGAGAACGAGTCTACAGTACAGCCGGATGCGTCCTTGTTCGGGGGAGACGCAGGGGATAGTTTACATGAAGCAGGTGAGGTTACAGTGGGTGATGAGTCCCTGTTCACGTAAACGCACGACGATAACTTGGTTGGGCAGCGAAGACTCTCGTGGTCTCGTCTGCTGGCATGTCCTGTCCTGTAGTCCTCTTATGCCGTAGTACCTCTTTCCCATGTTCACCCCTCCGGAGGCGGAGGTGCGACACCACATTGTAGAAGTCGATTTAGCTCTGTGCGAAGTCTCGACCTTGAATCGCCTGTCAAAATACTGTCAAGACTCGCTGTCACTTCCCATACCCTATTCACTAGTTCTGCTCCTTCGAATATACGTTGTAACATTTCTGTGTACAACTTAGCAAACTCTTCCAACCCGGCCCGAACGATCTCAGACTCGTCAATTTCTTTTCTATGGACGCCCCTGGAGATTCGCTGCATGCACAAATACATTAGTTTAGCACCAGATGCGCTGCAGAACGTTGTCAGAAAGGCGTCGGGGCGAGATGCATGTGTCGCATGAAAAGAAGACAACATGGTTATACAATCAAGAGCAGATGTACAGGAGTCGCCTATAGTCTGCATGCTCCTTGACATGATATCACTCTCTTCAGATAGTCTAGCCCGGCGCGAGCGTTGAAGGGAGTATAGCATTGCCCCAAGACTTTCAAAGACAGAAGGGATTACTCGAATTCTCTCAGATATATCAAGAATATCGAGCACCCGTGCCAGGTAACGTCGTCCTTTCTCGAGAACGCAAAGAGTACCGAAAAAGCGAAGTGATGGGGTCCCACTTATTGGTGCATCTGCCTTGTCGCCCTCCTCTTCGCTTTGCGTGTGAAGGGTCCTGAACAGCAACCTAATTTGCTCCTCCAATACCTCTGAGCTTTCCCCTCTCACGATATCGTGAATAACTGCAATAATATCATATCCTCGTTCGATTTCATGCCGTACTTTCACCCTCTCATCGTCACGAAGCAACTTCGAATTCCCAGTTCCTGATCTTTTCTTTCTTTCAATTGCGCTAAAGTCCATGACTCGTCGTGGTGCCCTTGGGTTCCACGTCTGAACAGAGCCAAGTGCGTTGGCCAACGGATTCTTTGTGATATCACTAGATTGTGTAGTTGTCGTTGGTTGTCCTGATTGATGCGACGCACGCTTTGAACGACGAAGGCGGTGTAAGCGACCTTCGCCTCCTCGCAATCGATTTCTTAGTCGAATTTCCTGTGTTCGTTTCGCAAGATCATCGTACAGCTCTCCAACGCCAAGCTTTTCGTTCCTCTGATACATTCCGTGATAGTAATCATCCTTATACGTCACAGCAGATTCTACTTGTCTCAAATGAACCCTGAATACTAACTCCTGATCCTTATCAGTCATAGATTCAAGCCGTCTTCCCTTCTTGACCTTCTTAGGTCCCTCTTCTGAGCTTTCTCCGCTCATTCTCATCATACCTTTTTCATGTACGCCGTGTTTCTTTGGTCCCCTTATGTCTATACTCGACTCGCGCATACGGCGTTCAATCTCGGTGAAATGATGATTGATGTCCCTTGAGGCTTCTCGTGCAACGTTGGGACCTTTGCGTAACAAAGCCGGTGCAATTTCCGGGTCGACCTTAAGGCTAAGTGAGGTACCCGGAGCATGAGCGTTGGTGGGAGATCCAGCGTGGTTGTTCCTGAACGCATCTGACATCAAGTTTCGTATAACGTTATCTTGGTTCTGAGTTTGGAAAGTAGCCAAGGTGTTTTCACTCTCAAGCTGAGGACTAGTATTCTGCATTTGCACAGGTTCATTCTGCTGGGTCATTTGCCGCGTTTGAAGCCATGTCAGGTAGCGAATTTGGTAAACTCGGGCGTAAAACTCACTGATTATTCTTTGGCGTGCGGCGTTCTGATGCTCATCGAACTTTGCCCTGTCAAAGACGACTCCTGCACGTTGCGCGGCGATTGCTTCTCTGAGTTGTACTTCTGCGGTTTCCTTGTGTCGGAGTAGTAATTGTCGAGTTTGCTGTTCGTAATAGGCAATCATAGCCCGTTCATACTCTTGCGCAGGGAGTTGCGGCTGTTGAGTTTGAGTAGGCGGTAAGGATCGCGGCGAATTCGTGTTGAGCGTTGGAGGCACTAAGGGTGGTTGAAGAGGCTGAGAAACTTGAATCTGCTCTTTCTCAGTTTGCAGCTTTTGCTTCGGTTGGATGGCCTCAAGCAGTCGATTCCAAGTGGCATCGGAGGGTTGGTTCGAAACTTCCTGTCGATTAGGTGGATGATTTTCATAGAGATCCGCACGAGTGAATTGAGAAGAAGGCGGAATGATGTGCGATCGTTGCAGCGCTTCTTTCTCTTGCTCAATCTTCCTCGATAGATTTTGATGATCTGATTTCCACATAGCGTCGGATGCATCATCACCTGCTTTGATGTCACCAATATCTCCAAACGTTAAATCATTGGCCGCGTCCTCGTCCGCCTCCTCAGCCGGTACCGCGATGTGGCCAAAGTAGTCTTCCTCTGCCATCGCAGTTCAGTATCGCTGCTACGGAGTACGCTTCACCTATCAAGTTGCAGCTTGGGGAAAAATCGGTGAGACGCGCAGCTTGGTGTTTGTATCTGTGAGGTTTGTCGAATGGTTTCCAGATTAACACAATTCCAAGAGCATAAAACAGGTACACCTGGTACCTCCGTGTGAAAAGAGACAACGCGGTATTAAGTCCGCTTATCTGCGCGCGGCGATATTGCAGACTAAGAAACAGATTTGCGTAGGAATCCGGTTTAACGGCAAGTTAAAAGAATGCTTGTTATCGTTACAAGCACTTGCAGCCTAAGAGTTAAGTGAAACGGAGACGCTTCGGAAGAGTTGAGCAGAAGAAATCTGGATAAAAGGGTAGGACGGGACGCTTATGCCGTTGAACATCCAGGTTTGAGTTGAGAACTCTACGTACCCTTGAAACAAAGCTACCTGTACTTCTCGCGCACCAGGTGCCCAATAGCCCGAGTGCAGCTGATTTGGATATCCTTCTAGTATCCCTCCACTCCTTTCGGGGTTACAAGGCGCCCCTTGATCAGCATGAAGTAATCAAAATTCAGGGTCAGGAAACAAAACGCGCCATTGCAGAACCACTGAAGCAGACTATACAAAATAATGAAAAGACTTTCGTCATTTTTTCTGCTGGACTTCCTGGCGCCGGCGGGCGCCCCGTGTTCCGCACATGCGTACTCTCAGAAATGCGAATGGCTCTTCTGTGTACGCCTGTACCAAGCGTACAAGGGTACGGGAGACTTGCTCGGAGCAGTCGGTCGTGCCTTGGCTTACGACACCCGCGTTCAGCACTATTGAAACTTGACGTTACCTTTGTATAAAGGAAGAGAAAACAATGTCTCAGGTTCACGCAATGAAGAACGTGAAGAAGTAACACTTATCGGGAAAGCATCGCGAGAAAGCAGCTCATCTCACTATCAATCATTAACTCGTCATACCTGGAGCTGTTCTTGCGCTTGCGACTGAACTAAACTTTCGACTTGATCCACTGTTATCATGGATTCAGCAAAGCCTTCCACGGAGGAGACCGTGGAAACCCGCCCACTCGCTATACTTGTTAGAGAAAAGACCCGTTCATTCGTCACCCAGTTTCCTTACGAGAACGGGACAGAGGGAAAGTCGGGTACATTTCCAGAGAGCAGGGATACCCAGTTTTCCCCAACTGGGGACTTCTTTTCCAACATCGAAGGAGAGGATCAAGCTGCCGTTGTACGTGACAGTGTCAAAGGGGATGTAATCTGTTCTTGTGGCGGACTGAATAACCCCACCACCCCTCTCAAAGTGAACTTTGCTACTTTCTCTCCTCTGGGAACCTATCTCCTTACATGGTCGAGACCTGTCGATGGAGTCTCGGTGCCGAACTTGATCGTGTACAATGCCAAAACGGGGGAAAGCCTAGGTGGCTTTTATCAGAAAGTGTTTCATTATGGCATTTGGCCAACAATCCAATGGAGCGATGATGAATCGATCGCCGCTCGCTTTGTCACAAACAATGTGCATTTCTTCAAGGCTGATGCTCTAGACAAGCCCCCGTATGCTATACTGCGAATCCCGGGCGTCTCGAAGTTCGCGCTGAGTCATGGACCTGCTCCCTACACAATTGCAGCATTTATACCCAGCTCCAAAGGCGCTCCAGGAAAACTATGTGTTTACAAACATCCGGATGAGGGTGGGGATGAACTAGCTTCTCGTTCAACATTCAACGCGGATTCCGTTTCGTTTAAGTGGAATTCCAAAGGCAAGGCCTTGCTCTCCATTATCAGTACAAACATCGACAACGAAGGCAAGAGCTATTATGGAAACAGCGAAGTGTACTTCATGGACAGCCTTGGAGTTGTGAATCAACGGGTTGAGTTACCTCAAGAAGGACCGACGTATAGTGCAGAATGGAGCCCAACCGGAAATGAGTTCATCATCATATACGGCTTTATGCCAGCGCGAGCGACAATGTTTAACGAAAAGTGCGAACCGGTGTTTGACTTTGGCACAGGTTCTCGGAACGAAATATCTTTTTCTCCGCATGGCCGTTTTGTTGCTCTGGCGGGCTTTGGAAACCTAGCCGGTGCGGTTGAGTTCTGGGACAAGAACAAACAGACACTTGTTGGTAGAGCTCAACTCCCATGCACAACCATGTGTAGCTGGTCCCCATGTTCGCGGTATTTCATGGGAGCGACAACGTTTCCGAGGCTCCGTGTCGACAACGGCTTCAGGATAGTTCGATTCGACGGAAAACTAATTCATGAATACAGCGCAGAGGATGGTCAGTTATATCAAGCGTTGTTCAAGCCGGCCATGCGAGGCGTTTACGCTGATCCAAAGCTTACTGTGAATGATATGCTTGGCGGAGCTCTAGAAACTGTGGATAATACTAATGGACATGGGGGTGGGGCACAAGCGAAAAGTGGAGTGTATCGCCCCCCCAGTAGTAGAGGTAATGGATCTACTTTTAAGATACATCAGCACATTGCCGCAGGTAAGGTTGACAAGGCAGCCTTCCTCTCCAGTGGAGGGGTTATGTCTAGATCTGCAACCCTCCCATCTGGAGGCAGGAAGATTGTTCCAGGAATGGATCCGGACCTGCTGGACAAAGGGCCGTCGAAAGCAGCTCTCGCTCGACGAAAGAAGAAAGAGCGTGACCGCCAGATGAAGGCTAAGCAATCTGCAGAGTCGGCTGCTCCTGAGCAGGGTAACGCTTCCATCGTTATCGATCCCCAAAGCATATCGAGTATTCAGGATGCTGAAAAACGAGCGAAAAGACTTCGGAAGAAGCTTCGCGGAATCGAAGCTCTAGAGGAAAACAAAGCGGAAGGAAAGGAGCTTAATACAGAACAGGAAGAGAAACTGAAGACTAAGGCATCTGTGAAAGATGAGCTTTTGCAAGTGGAAAATAGAATTGCGGAACTGTCGGTTGCATAATCCTATGGACCCACCTGTTCAGCAAGGCGTTGTTCGGCAACAAAGCGTGGACAAGATTTTGCGTTTCCTATCATTCGAGTGTTGGTTTCTCTGTCGGAATATTGCAGGTGAAACCGTTCTTATGGGAGGGCACAAATCATAAAGACGAGCTTTGTCGAAGAGCGTTCTTTGCAATTCCGTCACATCCGCACCGTCTCTATTATCCAGTGGAACAGACCCATTGAGGTTCAAGATCATTGCTTATGGTTTGTTTAAGTGAACTCCTAAAGCATCGTATTCAAAGTTACCACGGTCGAACAGCCATAAAAAAAAATGCATTTGTTGTGTATTCGCATTCCAGCTTGAACTATCTTTCCCTGTAACCAAGAGGTGCCGCGTAGGACAAATCACGAGCAGTTCGTGAGCGTCTGAGACAGCGAGCTGCCGTTTTAAAATGTACTGCCTCTTTCAACAGCTGGAGAGCAGTTGAGGCAAACCTAAGTGTACACTCGCGTAGGACTCTTCGTTCTTGGGGAACGTCGAAAAATTTACGGTATCAACTCCATTGTCAGTACCAAACGTACTAACGATGGCTGCAGTGTGGTCTTGTGTGTGGTGCTGAGCGAGGGTGGCTTCTAAGTGCTCACTGGAATTTTTTTCTGCTTCTCTTGATAAGTATCAAAGCCTTCTTACATGACCCGTTATGCCCATTGACTCTTTAAGGAGGGCGCATACTGCCCTGTCGCAGATATTTACAGGTCGGGTACAAGCCGATCCGCCTTCACGAGGTGTACCCGTCTTGAAGACGACGGCGTCTTCCTTCCGCCAAAGAAGGAAGCGAAATGGACAGGCGATTGGGTCTCTCACGGAGACCAACAGCTTTTCAGCCATCAAAAAATAAAAAGATCAACAAACGAATAGTGTTGACCATTTCGTCCTTTGATGCCGCCGAAGAGCGGCATCCCGGCGTCGAGAGCTCCCGCCTCTCCGACAGAGGCAGGGCTCTGACGCCGAATCAATAGTAAGGACATGGCCAGAAAAGCTGTTGGTTTATCTAGAGAGAGAGGGATTCTTCTCAACGTAACCCCTACCGTAGTCTTGGAATTAGAGATGCGAGCTCATATAAACACACACACACACACACACACATGCCCGTTGTGCCGTATCTGGCAGGGCTTTCACTTGCTCACCTCGTCCATCGTCCGTTTCAGAGATGTTTTAGACAGCAAAAATGCATGCTCTCAATCCTTAAAGCATGCGAAGCGTTATCATGATCGCAACAAGCTCAAAACTTCTCTGGCGACTTAGAAATGTCTTTGATAGACTTTCCCTGAACTCGACAGCTCTTCACGCCGAATTTTGGCTGTAGCCACTGGCAACGTAGCACGCAGAGATCTACATCTTTCTTTGCCCTCCTAGAGCAGTCAAAAAGGACGAGCTTCTTTTCGGGGTACTTAACTCTGTACCCAACAGGCTGTAGGGCACAAGCGTGCATTCAACGCTGCTGTGATAACTCGCCACATTGTAGTTGCCTTCTTCCTCAAGAAGTCCTATTTCCACTCAATTAGGCTGTGGCCAATTAGGCTGTGGCCAATTAGGCTGTGCCCAATAACTGTTGCCTACCACGTCCTTACCTAAATCTGGCTGGACGTGTGTCGAACTGCTGTGATTTCTGTTCTATTTCCTTTCTGATGAAGGCCGTAAGTATCGGCAGTCAGCAACTTGCTAGACAAATTTGCCAGAGAAGCATTAGATTTGCCGATTGAGAATCAACTGACTGTTCCAGTGAATTACGCAGATGCTATGAGAAGAGTTATGAAAGAAAAAGTGTTTGCCGCTAATTCAAGGTAGACCGCTATCCCTGATGGGCTCGAAAAGAGTGTTTCGCTGAGAGAAGCAGAGGCAGACCGCTAGCTTTAGCACAGTTGGCAGTTGGACATACGCCATGTCTACATCCCTTGGGAACATATTTATTGAAGCGAAGATTGGTGTGCAGATGTAGACCGGGGTTATTGAATGACGTGGACTGTTATGTTCTCAGATGCCCTTTGAGGGGTCGATCTCGCAGATTATGCTTACTGAGTCTGCGTGAACGACAAGGACTTGGAGTTAACGATATCATCCGAAAATGGCCTGAACGAGTGCTGGTTTTCCTCGCGAGAGAGCGCTACTTTGATTTGAAACGGTCTGCGCTACGTAGGAATTAAACTAGTGGACAAGGGTAAAGGGTTAGACCGCCAGCAATTGCTAACCTAAGCCTTTACCCGCAAAGGAGAGAGAGAGCAACTTGCTACGAGGGCATTTTGCGGGGACAGGTTGCATCCCATTGGATACACGTATCTCTGATGTGATACAAGTACACTTTGTTTTTTCATGAAATGTACGAACTTCGCACGACGAAGCAAATGGAAAACGACGTCACCTATCAAGCAACATATCATTTTAGATCCCAAGCTAGACGAGGATAAATCTTGAGACTCTTAAAGCTTTGGTTAAGAAACAGACTTCTGAACTCCAAGAGCCGTAAACACCAGCTTTTTCTTCTTCTTCTTCTTCTTCTTGTGGTCAACAGCTTTCTATTACTAAGCTGAAGGAGAACTTTCAGTAAAAGCTTTCTTTCTTCAGGAAGGCCAAGAACTTCTGTGGCTACCAGCTTTTATTTCTATCGCCCGCAGGCGGAAGATCCAACGGTATCGTACGCGGAAGAGGAAGAAATGGAACGGGGAACCAGGTTTCCCATAATTGAGGTCAGTGCACTCTTTGGAGCAGCATGCGGGGATGACAGAGAACGGCTTGTAGGTGAAGAACTCAAAACTGCGTTTGAAGGTAACGGTATGGCTTATCTGCGTTTCGATGGGGAAAGCCAAGACATGCTTCAACGTGTAATCTCTCCGGCAATGCAGTCACTGAAGGCATTCTTCGCTCAACCAGCTCACGAGAAACAGAAATCAGTTTGCACTGAGCTCCCTCCTGGTGTAACTCGTGGTTACCTGGCCCCGGCAGCCGAGTCGGGCTCAGATGCAATGGAATGGAAGGAGGGGTACAGCTGGTCGTGTGAATGGGTTGATGGTAAGCAGCCATCGAACTCTTTCGAAGCTTATAATGTTTGGGCAGAAAATCAACCGCATATGCAAGAGCGCCTTGGGGAAGCTTTTGAGTTCATGCATAAATTGGTGACGACGCTCACAAAAGCACTGATGAAGGCCTTAGATGATTTCACACCTGACCTTGAATCGATGTGCGTTGCAGGTAAGTCTATTTCCTTAATGAGAGGTTTTCACTATTTCGAGAGGGATGAGCTTCGAAAGGCAACCGGATCCAGTCCACATACGGACTGGGGTTTCATGACTCTTGTAGCTCAGGAGGACGCAACAGAAAATGCTCTACAAGTTTATGTCAACGGGATTTGGGAGAACCTTCCGCCTATTCCAAATACACTGGTTGTGAACTGTTCCGACTTCCTTTCATTGATAACGAAAGGGAGATTACGCAGTCCGCTGCACCGTGTGGTTTTAACTTCAAGAGAACGAACAAGTCTGGTATATTTTCAGTACCCGGGCTATGACACATGCATGCCAAGCACGACTTTCGTCGAAGGCATGAGCATTCTGAAAGACCAAAGTGCAGGAGCGAATGGAATACAACTGTCGACCGAAAATCTGCCATTTGGAGATTTCATCGCGAGGAAATGGGCTCAAGTTAATCGGGTGCAGTAATTTTCGGGAACGGGGTTCGCAACGGTACTACTGTGAGCCATCTAGCTGTTCGACGAGACAAGATGCACATGAAGCACGGAGGTTGGGGGAGGTTTTCATTGTTCTGCAGCTTTGTCAAGCGACGACACAGCTTCCGAAAGACACGCCAACGCCAGACGAGTCCTGCGATCTTCTGTGATCGATGCTCAAACGATACTTGTAAGCTCTCAGGAACGGTGATGATCTCTAGACGAAGTTCCGGAATAGAGGATAGGCGTGATTCCCATTCGGACTTGTTTGATAGGGTAACTCTGTCTCCGACATCAATGATTACACCCTCATATGCTGTTGGTGGTCTGACAAATGGTCTGGGTGAGGTGGGATAGAACCCTATTAATTCACCCCTAACGATGTTGTCTTCTCCAAGTCGATCAGGTATATCTTCTTGTATGCCGCGCAAACTAACTACGTCTGCGACCTGAACCATTGTTGGGGTGAAACTGGGCTGAGCATCGGATACGGGAACAATCGCAATTAGAATATCAGGCAGCCTCTTCCTGTTGATCACGACCGGTGCGAAAACCCCGATCTTTGCCAGGAAATTCGCTATGAGGAGGAGAGCCACGAGAATGACTACCTTTAAGAAAATATCAGAGTAAGCAATAGCCCACTTCTCCATGTTGGGCTGCTTTGGCTGTTCAGACTCAGTGGTGCTTGACGTATTCGGAGCTTAAATCTGCAGAATCAAAGCGTTTTACAACACGTCTTTGATCGGTCGCAGCTCGAAAAATTCTGAAGCTTCTCACAGTTATATCCTCATTACCCGATTTCCTTCTCAGGATCAACGATAACGATTCAAGAAAATGATGTAAATGGTGAAAGACGGTGTAGATTAATAGGAGGGATGGCGTTGCAGACTCCGGAATGCAGAGATCGTCGCTCTCCCCGTGTATGCTTCTTCCGCACATCGCAGCTCTCGACGTGCACTGTACACGTACAGTTTCAAATTTGATTAGGCTAATAAATGGCCTGATATCCGTGGACTGGGCTGGGGGACGTGAATAGCCGTATTCAATTAGCCTTCATGATGCTCTGGGGTTTTCTAAAGTTTCGGGTTCCCTTATACATTCAATGGTTACAACATGCAAGCTGGTTCGAAGCAAAACTGTTTTTAACGTATAATACTTGTCTTGTTACGGCGGTAGCGTTGTCCCTTAGTTCAAAACTGTGTTGGTTCGACTGCTCAGGTTGCTTAAAGAATACTTCGGAAGGTGGAGCTTGTCCAGCATCTGAGAGCAGTCCGGAGAACCCTTAAACCTCAGGCTCCTTGTTAACATGGATGAAGCAAAATCTGCGATGGAGAGAGTTCCTCTCATGGCTAACTCATCGGCCAACGATGTAGTGATGCCGAGCACGTCTCAGCATGCTGCCGACGATGAACCACTATCAGAAACAGAGTTCTCATCGCAGAACGAACGGAATACCAATCCCTCACTGCTTGACCGAATCTTGGATCGCGTCCACGCAGTGTTCTCAGTACTCTGTCGCTCACTAGGCTACCTGTTTCTCCGCATGCTTTCCATAATCATGCTCCATTGCGGAATTATTGGCGCAGGTGTCCTACAAATGCTCGCATTCTACTACACCGGGGTGCTGAACTCACACGTCCTACTAGCGTGTCTTCTTTATGCCCCAGCTCTCTGCGCAATATCTGTAATTCGCGAGGAAATCGTGCTCAACGGAACCTCTCATTCAGGTGCCGGACCGAGGATAACGCAAGAGGTGGCCGTAGCTTATCTGATTTTGTCAATTGCCGGCATTTCATCTGTTCTTCACCCGCTTTTCATGCATGCAGAGAACATGATTTCGTACAAGTCGATGTGGACCAGCATCGGTGCGACCACCTTTTATTACTACTGTTTGCTTATCTCCGAAGTGCTGTTTGCAAGTGCTTCGAATGTTCAGAGGTCAAGAGATCGAGAGGAGGAACTAGAAAGGCAAAGAGCGAATCAACCATTCTGGATAACGAGATACGAGGCCATTCATTCGAAAGATAATGATGATGAAGCTGCCGTTTAAGTATCAAAGAGATATGTATTGTAGACCATTTTACCCGTTGGGTAGTTGTCCTCGAGATCCGAGTACATACCTTTTTTGCTACCCCGGATACGTATAGCGTTCAGCAGCACGAGGAATCGTTTCTGTAACATTATTGCTTTCTCTTGTCGTTTCTGTAACATTACTAGGCGTCTGGAAACCGTTAGAACGACGAAATTGAAAACGACACCAGTGGCCAGAGTGAGCCTGCTCCCTCGATACCTACTGCCATTTGCCGGTACTCCAAAATCCAGCCTTAATCCATGAAGTCGTCAGGCGATAATCTACAAATGAACAGATTCATGAGCCGATTAGTTAGTTTCAATAGTATGGCAAAGAGCTAGAGAAGCCTGTTCTTATACCACGACAACGACACTTACCTGTCGAGAAACCGTGGTTGGATTCCAGATCCTGCACAGTTAAAGCATTTTATACGCCCCTTTCCGTCACAATATGTGCACGATTTCGAATCATCCAGTGGATCTTGCTTGGAGCCGTTGCAGACATTGCATACTGTCGTGGTTTCCCCTTGGCACTCAGCGCAAGGTTGCGTATTCTCTCTCAGTTCTGTTCGCTTTCCCTGTGATTCAGTCCAAGCTACCAGGGCAATGCCACCTCCCATTCCTGCCAGCATAGTCGCTATAATGGCGATTGTGCTTTGCTCGATCATTGTAGGCTGAAGCCGACGGCTCCCATGTTGTCTTTGGACAGCACATCTTCGTCGACAGAGCCGCTTCGCACCCAGAATTGGAGAAGGGGAGATAAGGGGATAGGTTTGAGCAGAGAGGAAAGCGGCCATTGTGTTGTGAACTACGCGTACTAATGTGTCAGATGAAATGATTTATCTCGCGTCGAATTGTGCGGTACGACAGCGATTAGCGTAGAGAATTCAAGCGCTATCTCCGCGCTTATACGGAAGCTGGGCTGGTCTGTGTGCCTGTGAAATGGAGCGTGATGTATTCGTCAATTGCCGCACGTCAATCGTGGACAGAAACAAACGACGTCTCTTCAAGCCACCGCGCCCGCGTGGGTCTTGAGAAGCGGAAGGTCGCTGTGCTGAAGCAGAATGAATGAATACAAGGAAATGATGTAGCTACCGAACATTCATAGCGAACGGTGTGAAAGAAATGCCTGGTACGAACGAAGGGTACGTACGAAAGGTAAAGGGTTACATGCTGTACAACGAAAGGAGAGGTCGAGTTGATCGATGACGCGTTCTCGCCACCTCCCTTCAAAGGCAAAGACCTCGCCACGTCGTCCAGAAGATGTGGAAACGAGAGCAGATCGCACGCTTTGCGATGAACGGCTGTACGTTGGCGAACAGTGGTATCGAGGTGCGTTATGAGGCACATGTGGACGTAGTAGGCCAATGAGAGCTGAGAGTAGTGTGAATCCGCCGCCACAGACCACACCGTTTCGAGGTCGCACCTGCCATTGGCACAACTGTGCTGTGCCAAATTTGCCCCGAACCCCATTGTGCTCTGATTTTTGGCGAAGCATAATGACGCTTCAGCTGCACCCTGCATTGGCGTATATTTGACATCCGCGTCCAACGACAGCTGATGCGCAACATTCAAGTGCACTGACCTGTTTCTCTTCAGTCCGACCCGCACCAAACCCTAAGAGTGTATCCACAGCACCATTCTATCATCTCGACAGCACCCGCCCCACAACGCGCATCTCTTTCCCACTTCGCTTTAACAGTTTGACGCTCGCTCTACTCGCCACTCATACCTAACTATTCACTGACTTCATAGCTTTGGACTTCTTGGACGCAGTCAAGCCACGGGAAAGCCACGAGATTGCCACGGAACAACCATCCTTGTTGAATTTTCCACTTGCTACACCGCTCTAAGATTAGTTTGGGACTTTTTCTTTGAAAGCACAGGGGCGACTCGCGGTTTTGCAGCAAGCAATCTGGTACAAAATTCCCGCTCCCTCCTGCCCAATTATACCCAAGATCAATGGCTTTCGCTCCGGTCTCAACATGGGTACAATCGAGTCGTACGCTCACCCATCCCAATTTGTCACTATGTCCGATACCCTCACAGATTCAACGAAAACCTATGTTTGTTCAAATGGTAATGCAAAAACCCATGGCTCCTGGAAGTGGTCGCAGTCTCAACAATCCACACCCAGAAAGTTTCGATGCATTGCACAGCAGACTCGGTATTGACAAGTTGTGGGATTCTGACCATAACGCTGATCAGATGCAATCCTCACACGATCTCGACAGTAGCTCCTCCTTCACAGAGGATATCCCAGTGGTAGGCGATTGTTCCACGCCGACTGTAATGCCATGGGACACAACCACCGGTGCACGAGGTATCGGTCTCCTTGGACGTCGCATGCAATTCATCAGAAGACAACAAGAGGTGCTCCGCAAGAGTTACGAGGAGTGTCGTCGAATAACGGCTTTGTTTTCCAAGACATTCTACCTCGGGACCACCCTGCTCTCCCCACAGAAACAACGGGCTGTCTGGGCGATATACACGTGGTGTCGCAGAACTGATGACCTTGTCGACGGCCCCAGAGTACAACAGCGAAGCGACCAACTACGGGCAGTGCTGTCCGAATGGGAGAAACGTCTTTACGACATTTTTGATGGTCGTGCAGTGGACGCTCTTGATCTCACCCTGAAGGATACCGTTTCGAACTACCCCGAGCTTACCGTCTCTCCATTTCGTGACATGATCAGAGGCATGTTGATGGATGTCGACCAGTGTCGTTTTGAAACCTTTGACGACTTGTACGTGTACTGCTATCGTGTCGCTGGTACTGTTGGTCTCATGACCTTACCTATTATGAGTACTGTTAAGCCTGGTCGCGAAGGTCTTCGAGAAGCTATGGAGCCAGCGGTAGCGCTTGGTATCGGACTCCAGTTAACGAACATTTTGCGCGATGTTGGAGAGGACCGCCTTCGAGGCCGTATTTATTTGCCGCTGGAAGACTTGAGACGATTCAATTATAGCGAAGAAGACCTTTTCAACTGTGTCCTGGACTCTAGATACCGAGAATTGATGAAGTTTGAGATTGCTCGCGCAAGAAGTTACTTCGAAGAAGCAAGAAAAGGAGTTCCCTTACTGTCTGAGGATTCCAGACTTCCGGTGCAAGCGTCTCTTGATATGTATTCGCAGATTCTCAATGTGCTGGAAGAGAATGGCTACGATAACTTTAACAGACGTGCATACATTTCGAAATCACGAAAGCTAGCCACTCTTCCGGTTAGCTATCTTCGAACAAGGACATCTGAAGCGTGGAAGCCTATTCGAATCGTGGCAGAGTTTATGCTTGGGACGGTACAAGTTCTCCCTTCGTAATGGTCGGATGTAACGGAACCTCGTTGTATGCGTAAGAGGCCTTCATATCACGGAGGTAGACACAACTCAGCTGCTGTACATGAAGTGAAAACGGACATGTATCTTTACATCCTTGTGTAGAGTGTATTGTCCCTGGGCACTTTTACAAAAAGAGCTGATTTTGAATGCAACGAAGTGTGTATTCTATTCCTCTCTTGAAATAGAACACCCAGCCCATCCCCGGCAGCAGTGTCTTGTAAGCTGTGGTTTAGAAGGACTCCGTGAAGGGCGCATACATGTTCTCTCCTTATCAATAGCTGTAATATTTTGTTATACAAACCTACATTTCTATATGCCGTTTCGAAGTATTTAACTTCATAGTACTCATTCTCCTCTTTGCCTCGCACATCCTTTTCTTACTCGTCATGAATTGCTTGTTATGTAAGAAGCATGTGGCCAACCGTCCACCTCATTGCTTTCAGAGACATGTTCGGGTTATAAGGCCAAAGGCCCTGGCCCACAGCACACTCGGACAACGGTATTCCAGCTTCGACAGCTTTCATGCGTCACAACACGTAATAGGCGTTGAATTCATCTCAAGTCAAGATGCTTAACTGACCTCAGTTCGAGCAATTATGTTTAGTGGACGTGCATCACCCGCTTCGGTTTTGCATATCTTCTTAGCCCGATTTCTTTGCTCTGACACCTAAACAAGTTCAGAAAAGAATCGGCTGAACAACGCCCCCCCAGCAATTGTTGCTTGGTCATCGTTTTCATTTTCAAAGCTGATATCATTTTCAATTTCCTTGCAGAACTCAGCAACACTGCGAAGACTGTCGTATCCGTTCGAGCTTTGACGAACCTCTTGCACGATTTCTAATATTTGATCCACTCTTCCGCATTTTCCCAGCTGCAGCACTATTCTCTTTATTTCTGTTCGGATCAGGAACGAGTCCTCCACGTCCTTGGTCTCCATGAAGACAGATAAACAGGCTTCAAACACATCACTTCGAAAGGAATCTACGCGCAACCATGCCCATTTCACCGAATCAGACAGAACTGTGAGTACGTGCACAATGTCTGAGACCTGAATATCCCCATGTCTCGCCATGTTTGCGATTCGTTTTGCAAAGTCTGATAAAGCAGTAAGCCACCCCATGTGACGCATCATCAGTTCTTTCAGCAGAGGTGGAACCAATCCAGCAAGTTCTACAGCTGCCTTGGCATTCGTTAAAACGAGTGCGTGTTCTGCATTCGACGTTCCATTCTCCCGAGTCTGCATAAGGCGAACTATTGTTTCAACTATTTTGGAAACTGCCGCAGAATATCTTCGCGCTTGTGAGTCTGAAATTCTTGTTCTAGGTAAGAGTGCTGCTAGCAAAGGGATAGCCGTCATCAAAGTCGGAGCATCATTCCAGACAATTGCCGATAGCAATGATTCGCAAGTTTTCGAAGGCTGCATTGAAAAAAGCGGAATACGAGACGACAGAAAAGACATGGAATAGAGAGCCTGAACCCTTATATGTTCTTGAACAGCCTCAGCTAAATCTCTCAGTATTGCTAGCACCTCACCTGCATTGTCATTCAAATTCTGATCCGTAGCATCACACATCAACCTGTGCAGGACATGGGATGTTGGTGCTATGCAATGTATATTGTACGCTGGCTTTAAGGTGTTCAGATCTACTTCGACAGCTAGACGAATTAAAGGTATGACGGACTGAAATAGTGAAGACAAAAGATCTGCTTTCCGTTCGAATCTTCGCATACGCAGGAGATGTTCGAGAGATTCTTCACAAACAAAGCCAATTCGTTCCGTTTCCCGGTTTGGTAATCTTTCTCGTGATAAGAGGAGACGGGTAGTGGCAAATATGAGATGCGCTGGGGCCGTGTTCGCTGCTGCGGAGCGCCTGTTGTCTTTGGCTGCAGCAAAATCGAGAAGCTTAAGTCCAGTACTCAAAGAATCGATCGCAAGTTCAATAGGCTTCGCAGGTGGTAATGGAAGTTCAATGAGGTTGCGGGAGGCACGAACCCAGTGAAGGTGAATCAGAGAATCGATATCCGAAATTGGAACCTCTGACCACATTATTAACTCTGGAACTCCTTCAGAGTGAAGAAGTTTAGAAAACGCCAGGAAGGTAGCCTCAACTTCATCGGATGCAAAATCAGCAGCTAGCAAGCCGCTAACCCACTTGTTGATCACGTCGGCCAGTTTTTGAGATATAACTCTGCGTTGTGTGCCATCATCATGCTCACCGAACGAAAGTCCCAATAGAAGAACTATCGCTCGTTCAATGAACTTTGAGGGTAAAGCTGTTGTCCTAATTGTGCTTGGAGACATTCGAAATCAACATACATGATAGAGTATTGAAGTGCAGTGGTCATGCAGATTGAGCCGCAGGAGCACAACTCATACGAGATGAACGACAATCAAAGGGTTCCGTCCCTTTCTGTACCTGGTCTTTCACGGAAAACGGCTTGAAGTCTGAACGCCGAGTTCTACGGAACTTGCAGTCTGCGAGAAATGCGGTGACAGTGAGGCTTATTCTTATATACAGGGGTTCTGAGTTGCAAATATACCACCTGTAATATCCCTTGGCATCCTACAAAGGCTACTGGATTTGGTACCTCTGATATCCTCTCCGTTTTGTGGATTCCCCCTGAGAGCATTCGCCGTCTGTCAAGGCCACTCCAGATTGCCAACGTGTAACTGTGGTACCGGGGAATTCTCTCTGTGTCGCCTTCATCAGCAATTGTAGATAGGGCAGTCTTGTCCTGCACCAGAGGTCACAATGCGATGAACAGGCGGAAGGCGTTTCAGGAAGCCGTACCCGACCATTCTTCTAACCGTGAAGGCGATGCTACAACGCTTGTAAGAGCAGAAGCATAGTTTGCAGAGTAACTTTGTTTCATTCGATCACGGAGAATATTGAATAGTCACCGCAGCAGTGGCAACGTCCCATATCGTACCACGCCATGTCTGTCATGCGGGGGATAGGAAACCTCCGTCGACTTGCTCCGCGAGCCACCCGCTTGATGTCCACGAATTCGGACCATACGATTAACGTTCTATCTGGCATTCCAGACAAGCACGCCGCCAGACGTGTACGCATTTTTAGACCTGCAAAGTAAGCTGATATGATTGTGTCAACTGTTTCAAAAGGCTTTGCTTTGTCACCTAGCATACAAGTTCTAACTTATGCTGCCTACTATCTGATACTCTCCGCAGAGTTGCCACACAACAAGGCCGTGGCAGCATTACACAAATGTGGAAGATGACATTTGAAAAGATCGAAGGAGATGATAGATGGACAAACCCGTTAATGGTGCGTTGGCTAACAACTTTATTCGTTGTTCTGATTACAGGATAATTCACACTTTTCTGACAAATCTTTCTACGTTATGATGATCTTACCAGGGATGGACGAGTACTGGCGACCCTCTCTCAAACATGGGTATGGCTTTTCCCACAAAAGAAGCCGCAATCCAGTATGCGGAACGCAACGGATATGGTTTCACCGTTGTTGAACCCGCGCAAGAGAAACCGCATTTGAAACCAATCGCTCCTTTCAAACGTGCCATGGTTCACCACTGGCGCCATAGTGGAACTCCGGTTTATGAGGGCGACACATCAAATTAAAGCGGCACCACTGTGGAAAATGCTCTGGTGCTCACCACTACGAATGTCATGTGACGGCGGACGTTTCTTTTTTCAGTTGAAAGCCTCCGTGGAGAATAATCTCGTCTTCCGTCCCGTCGTGCGCATCATGCTTGCGTAATTGAGAGTAAAGCGAATCACTATGACTCAAAAGCCCCCCTCTGTTCGTCTCAACGTTAGTTTCATAGTTACCAATTCTTTTTATAGAGAAACATGAGTGCAGAGCATAAGCGGGAAGGCGCCTTCGTTTTCATGTCTGAACGTATGAAGATCCTGCAATGCATGTGATCCAGAAAGATTAAGGAGAAAGACACGTAACGGAGACCGCATCCGAATTCCGTCAACAGAAGCAGAAGCAGGACGTGAGAGAACTAAATTCCGACCATTTTTCCTCTTGATCCCAACCCAACCATCGGCCTGCCCTTGTGCTGTGCCGTCTCGCTCTCGTCATTACTGTCGTAATTAGGCCTTTCTACAATACTGTCCACATGGATTCTTTGGTACCTTTGGTACCCGTGGTATATACTGTCCAACATGTATTGGACAGTCTACACCAAAGAATGGATTAGAATCTTTTGGGTCTGTGATCCCACTTCCGTTCCCTACAACATGGCAGTACAAGGGTAGCTGCCAACTCGAGTTAATGTCGGCTATTCAGGCCTTGTCTGCACACCGTAGGATATTTTATCAACAAATAGACTTTTGATTACAACAACGCAGCAATGCGCAGGTCCGTGGTGCTTTGCCCTTGCACTGCAAACACAGAGATAAATATGCGTCTTCAACGCGGTAGGTGCACGCCAGTCTTGCTTTTCTGAGCGCGAAAGAAATCAGTTTTGTGCCCTTCGTCACCAGGCTGCCCACCGTACTTTTCGTCAAGGATCGCGTCACCACTTTGTGTGCTTATGCGGCACAGAATCCGTCAGGTACACCAATCCATTAACTGAACGGAAACGCACAATTCCCGCAACGCTACAGCGGCATCCCTGCTTCCTGTGCCTAAGATTAGAGACGTGGTGCGCTTGGTTTGCACTGGAGTTGTTCCCAAGTAGTCCGCGGAGAACAGCCAGACGGAATGGACAAGAGCAAGAACCTCACCGAGCTCCTTGCTGCTATAGGAAATGGCAGCACTGCACCGAAAAATGCGGCCCCTCGTGGAACCTCGTCCAGTGCTCCTGCGTCAAACCAACCATCTGCCTTCCCGCAGCGTCCTGCAATATCGATTCCTACAATCCCGCAACCCATCAGTCGACCAACAAGTACAAATGTGGGTGCTGCACCAACGGCACCAACGGCGGCGGCGCCACCCACAGTAGACGGGCACTACAAAGAACTCGTAACCCTTCTTCAGAGACAACCGGCAACCGCCGTTAATCCACAACTGCAACAAGCCGCTAACCCCAATACTCGACGAGTAGCAACTGGCAATCCCATGCCCTTAGTCCCTCCTGGCAGCCAGATACCTACCCAGTCATTAGACCCGAAGGCAGTTGCAGCTCTGAGACGACGACAACAGATTCAAGCAGCGCAAGTTAAGCAACGAAGAGAGGCATACGCAAATATTAATCGGTCGACGCAACCCGTTCCACCGAGTTTTCCCAGATCAACAAGCCAGGGAATCCCAGCAGGAATACAATCAGTTGTGGGCACACGGAGTGTCCCTGGTAATGGACGAATAGAACACACACAGGAGGGCATGAGAAATTCCAGTAACCTCGTCGCTCCACAGCGCCCTGCTAGCGCTTCTCAATCAGGACAATCACATGCGTCCAGCTCACGATCAATAACGCAAGAACAGGTTATCGTGGGTCATTTCTGTCGCCATGCCATCAAGACCGTAACAAAGCTTATGGAAGGCCGTCCTTTTGCAGTCCAGATTGAGGCACGTCTGCGCGAACATATCAAGGTGGTATGGTCTCAATGGGTCAGGGGATTGATATCAAGGCCTCAGCTCCTTCAATCTGTCGCCACCTTTGTCAAACAGAGTAACCCAGCTGCCAAGGATGTTGACGTTATTCGCGATTTCAAAGCATGGTACGAACATGAGTATGAGATGCAGAGGCAGAGAACTCTAGACCAACGAAGACAGGGGCATCAAGAGGATCAGAACCAGGTCCCTTCACAAGAAGCACCAACCCAGACAGTTCCTCGCGTTGCCAGCCACGCTGTTCACGGAATCTCCCAGGCTGTGCGCCCGAACGTCGCTCCGCAGCATATGGTCTCTGCTAGAAGCCAAATGAAGGCCGAGCAAGCCGTAATTGGCGTTCCTCGCCCAAGTGGAAAGACCATTGGAACGAAACCAGTCGCAATACGGGGCGTTGCTGTCAATAGAGTACCACCTCAAGCGCCTGGGGTGGGAAGAGGACCTGGCAAGAGCATTGCAAATAAGTCTATTGGGGGAAGCGGTTTGCAAGGAGCTGTCAATGTTGCAAATTCCGTCAGCTCTCACGCTATGGTACAGAAGACTACCCCCACCGGACAAAGCGCGAACAAGCAAACAGTGGCTTCAGCGATGCCCGTTAGTAGGACCGAGAGCTCCCCGAAGGGACCTCAGCGAGTGATACCACAAGCAGGTAAGAGTATTGGTGGAAAGAGCCTTCTACCAAATAAGAACACCGCTCAATCCAAGCCTAAACCACCTAGAAGACCAGCTCAGAAGACTACACCGAAGGGACCAGTGAAGACCCCGCCAAAAGGCGCTGGGAAAGGAAAGTCTCCAGCCGCTTATCCTTTTCATGGCGGAATGCCATCTAGTAGTAACCTTCAGGTCGGCTACCATGCTCACGCGCAATCCCATCTCCCTGGCAAAAGGGTCCTTGACAACGCTTCCTCATCATCACCTCCGAACGCATTGAAGCGGGCAAAACCAGCACCAAAACCCTCCAAAGCTCCACTCGGCAAGAAGAAGCCGGCTGCAGCAGTTGGGAATCCAGGTCCAGGGAAGGGGGCAAGGCCCCCTGTACCTAAATTAGATCCGAAGAACCGAGCTGGAAAGAGGCCCGCCGCTCCAGGAGCTGGTCTTGTCCACTCAGGTGGAGCATCTACCGCACCGGGCGTACAAGTTCTGGACGGTGCAGGTCAGAAGAAGGTGAGACGTCATGAAGACTTGAAGGAAATCAACTTAGTTGATAATGTTGTTGATATTGAGGACGAAGAAGTAAAGCTGAAAGTGGACGCCAGTGGAAAACCTCAAACCGTTGAAGATGTTGTTCAGTACAGTTCGGACATGATTCTAGCTGGGCCCAGGCTTCGCAAGAAGATGGGAACCATTGCCAAGCGCACGGATATGACTGAGGGTTTTACAAAGGAAGCGATGGAAGTTATGTCTTTGGCAGTAAGAGAAAGGCTGGCTTCTATACTCGAATCGTTGAAGCCCATTGCGACGTCACGTCTGGATTCAGCAAAAGAACAATGGGGAACCGTAGCAACAGGCATGAATATCCGAGAAAAACTGGAAAGAATGCGACAGGATGAAGAACGCGCCCTTCAAGTTGCTGCTGAGATGAGAGTCAAAAGGCGGAAAGAACAGAAAGAAGCCGAGGCTAAGAAAGCCGCTGGCGAAGCTGCTAAGAGCGATAAAAACTCCAAAGACTCAAGTGCAGCAGCTGAGGCTGATCGTAAGGAGAAACTTGCTCTCGAGAAGAAGAAGAAGGAAAGCAGCAGTCAACGAGACGCAATGTCCGGATTGATCCGCGAATTCGATCGTAGAAGAAGACGTGCGGCTAAGCCTCTCGCGCCACTGAAACCTCTTAGCAAACCGGGAGGTTTACCACCTATTCCCAAACGACCCAACTCTGAGAGCTTTGGGAGGCCTGGACTAAAGCCGTTGGGTTCTCTAGACAACCTGAAAGCCGCTGGCCCACTCTTTAAACTAGGGCGGAGCAACAGTGCAGTTCCGCGCGGTCTGGGAAAAGCTCCAGTCCAGACGAATGTCAAACTGCGTGTTACTTTGCGGGACTGTTTGTTTTTGTTCGAGTCCGACAGAAATACGAGGAAGAGCACCCTGATTTACAAATGGTACGCCCGTCTTCAGTGCGGAATGTGACAGGCATCAACACGTGCAAGTCAGCGTGAAAGAAAGGACCGAAGTTCAAGAGGTCAAGTGTTGGTACTGCCCACGTTTATCCAGCTCATGCACAGTGGCTTTTTGCCCGGTGTATACCAGAACAACGGTACTCTTTAATCTGTGTCGTAGGAAGTGTTCTCGTTCTTTCGAAGACACTGCCTTGTACTTGAACGATTGTCATGAGTGCCGCGTACATCTTTAGTGAGACCATTGTAAGGAACATTTCCAAAGCGTTTGGAGCGCGTACTGGCTCGTATGTAGTTGGTGCTCAAACCATGAACTCTCAGTAACACTTGCAATGGTTGTCCAAGGGCGTGTTCTTTAGCCTTAGTGCGGGTTCCTCTTAGATGATTTCATGCCTTCGTAGATATCTTCATACTGTTGCATAGTTAGTAAATGTCAATAAGACGCATTGAAGAACGCAGGGAATCATCACTGTCATGCCTAGATAGTTTTCTTGGCCTGGACAAAGGAGGGATACGTGGTGTGTTACGTTCTCCATACGCACAAAGAACTGGGCGCTGAGATTGGTTCTGGCGGCGAGATTGTGTGTGCGCATGCGTATTTCTTTCGCCGGAATAATGTTAGTGCTTCTCTTTGAAGAAGCCCTGTTTTTCGAGAGCGCGGCAGTCCCATTTCCGAGGTAGCCTATGCCAATGCCAGATTCACCACCCCACTCAAAGGAACAATATTTGTCGTAGCTAGGTTTATTACCCCTTGTAAACACATGCCAGGAGAGTCTCTTTGTCAGGTGAGTTGATAATAGCATACACACTATGATGATGTCCCATGTTGGCGACGCGAACAGAGCGCTGTGAACTCCTTGCCGATGTGCACCTTCACCCCGCCTCGGGTAAGCCTTGTTCCTAGTACTTGCAGGACACATCATAGTGCGGTTGCCGATACAATAACTCTAAATGAAATCATGCAAAATGTTGTCAGTTCTCATTCTGTACGATGCTGTATCAAAGCAATTCGCTTGGTCAGCTACACGGAATCTGAACGAACTAGTTTCCTTCTTGATGGCACAAACGTGGTACATTGAGTTCCTCCTTTTCGTGTTGTGGTGCTCTGCTGGCGTTGTCTGATGGAGGTATAAAATGAAGAGGCGGAAGGAAAGAAAAATAACAAGACGAGCGCCAGTAGCGAATTGAGTCCACCGCCGGGGCTTCCTGCAGAAGCGTGGTGCTGATTTAACTCTGTCTCGGTACAGTTGCTTGTAAGAGTGAAGGTGTTATGGAAACGCTATAGGCTACAACCGGACGGTGGAAGCTATGGACATTGTTACAAGGATGTGTAAGTCTTCAGAAAGCCCTCGAACTGCGTCTGAACTAGGCGTTCAGTTGAGGTACCTGGCCACACAAGGGTACATCAGTGGTAAAGCAAACAAGTCAAAACAGAAGACAGACAGAGAGAACTGCGAAGAAGCGGCTACGGTGTGTTCCGAATTAGAAGCGTGTTCCATGAAGGTACATACATACACTTCGATATTCCAAAGCTGGGTATAGTTTTAGCGACCACGCTCTCTAGCTTTCCAGATCGACTACCATTTTAAAGTATGGGGGAGCGCTGTTGATTCATGTGCAACAAGCGCTCACGTGTATGTTTTTGTTGTTTATGGGCGGCGAAGCCTAATTCCGGACCAACCAAGTTTGTTAGAATGTTGTCCCTGGCGCGAAGGTCAAGTTCTCGAGGCAGACGCAGTTGCGGGTCCATTTTGCTTCCTCCTCATTCGCATCAGCAGCAAGGTCGGCACATCGCGGCGGGCGGATTAATGGATTGTGCGCACCTTGAAGGCACAAATCTTTGGCTGATTGAAAGAACTGATAAGGACGCGAGGGGAGCAGGGGTAACCCTTCTCCATGTAACTCGCTTTCAGCGTTGTCTGCACGTATGGGTGCCTGTTTAAGACATGGGTCATAAGCCTGCACCGAAGCCGCCCAGTCCCCGCGAGATGAACGACAATCAAAGGGTTCCGTCCCTTTCTGTACCTGGTCTTTCACGGAAAACGGCTTGAAGTCTGAACGCCGAGTTCTACGGAACTTGCAGTCTGCGAGAAATGCGGTGACAGTGAGGCTTATTCTTATATACAGGGGTTCTGAGTTGCAAATATACCACCTTTAATATCCCTTGGCATCCTACAAAGGCTACTGGATTTGGTACCTCTGATATCCTCTCCGTTTTGTAGATTCCCCCTGAGAGCATTCGCCGTCTGTCAAGGCCACTCCAGATTGCCAACGTGTAACTGTGGTACCGGGGAATTCTCTCTGTGTCGCCTTCATCAGCAATCGTGTAGCAATCCACTTATCCCCGTTCCCGTAAGGTGACCAATTTTGGTCATTTTTTCGCAGGGTGAAATCAAGGTGACAAGGTCCCATTTCACCCTATCAGGGTGACTGGGTCCCAATATAGGGTGAAAGTCAACCACCAACGAGGTGACATCACCCACGCTATCACCCAGCGGAACCTATTCATCACCCTCCCACTCCCTTGCGGAGCCAAAAATGATCACGTTCAGCGCCATCCTCATTATGCCAAACTGTTGTCAAACGTCTATAGCAGTACATCACTCCATCATCATTGCAATGAATAGCATGAACCTACTCGACTGCTATCGCAATCTCGCCGACATATGGAATTCAGGGACCTTCCTCATTGCAATAATCTACGTGACCATTTCTGCTTGTCGTGCTCTGTTTTTGAACCTTTCTCTCTGTATTCGTACCCCGGAATCGAAATAAAAACCATAAGAAAGCTTTCTAAGGTTTTCAACATCATAAATAGTACGATCATGTATGAATACATTATCATGGGAATCGATGAGATCAACAATTACGCCACGGACGATTTAATGTTGATTACCGAGACAAAATGGCATCTATAATGTACATTACGACCTCATCGGGGAAAAGACCAAAGTTTCTTTCTTTTCGATCGTGGGATAGAGACGACCAAGTGTCGTTTGGTAAATTCTCCAGTCTGTGAATATCCTGCAATCGTCTTACGTGGTGTTCCTTCGGATGTTCTTTCGATGGATATGCATGAGTCATTCACTGAGAGAAGCAGCTACTGATTTTGACTGAGCAGCTTATGGAGCTCATTTTCGGGTATTTCTGCCCTCTTCGTAGTTTCTTCTGAATGCCACAAATCCCAACATTATGAGCAGATGGCCTGTCGGCAAACGCTGCACCACTGTCTCTGCCTCGAACCTCCTTTCTTTCTGTACTTCTTTCCGTTATTGCTGATAGTATCATCGATGTAGGTAAATCGGGGACAATGTGGTAATTAGGGACGGAGTTTTGGTTAAAATTGAAGGCATTTACAGCAAACTGTCGACGAAGAGAGAAAGCTTATCTTGTAGCCAGCAAACGGCTCATATGATTCAAATTCTGGCGCCAGATTCGAACTCAGCATCCTCTCTTATTGCCAGATACCCCCCACAAACCAATCGGGACACCATTTTCATATCCATATCCCTATCTCAAGACTGCATTTCCACCGTATTATCTTTCATCATCCGAGGCTAATTCTCATGGTTTCCAAACGTGTTTTGGCCCAGAACAGCAATCGAGGCTACACGCCGAAGCTTCAGAACGCCATCGACTTTCATAGACAAGGTCACACTTCACTGCGAAAAAGCGCCGATCGCTTCCAGGTCGCTAAGTCTCACCTCCACCGCTCACTATGCCACAAAGTGATCAAACAAACCAGGGGAAGACCACCCTCCCTTACACCCTCAGAAGAACAAACAATATGTGAAGCAGTTCTCCACTTCTCCAACAGAGGAACACCACTCTCAAGAGAATGCTTCAAGGACATGGTTCAGTGCTACGTGAGAGTTCTCCCACAATCCAGACGTCTGCAAATCCTATTCAAAAACTACCGCCCCGGTGAGTACTTTGTTCGCAGGTTCTTAAGACGCCATCAAGAAATATCCCTCAAGCGGCGTAGCAACCTAGAAAAATTGAGAGCGATCGCGATGTCTCCGGAAAATCTTGCCTCCCACTTCGCTCGCATTGTGCAAGTGTACAAGGAGTACAAAATAAACAGCCCCGAACAAGTCTTTAACATCGACGAAAGTGGCTTTTCTGTACGTACAGCAACAAGAGCTCACTCGAAGGCCTTATTCAATAGTAAAGGCCGAAGCAACTCCGTTGAATTGAAGTGGTCCGGAAATGCGCAGCATGTTACGATAATGCCCGTCGTATCTGGAGATGGACGCGCATGGTCTCCCCTTGTCGTACTTCAAGGTGCCCGCGCAAAATATCGACTCCGTGCCGATGGAACCAGAGAAACACCCTCTTGCTATCTACCAGCTAATGCCATTACCTGTTACAGGGACCCGGCAGGCGTCGATACAGCCGTCTTCTTCGAATGGGTTGAGCACTTTGTACAGGAAACAACGGAAATAAGAAGGAAGCATCGCCACATTGTCTTGACGTTCGACGGTTACGGGGCGCACTGCTCGTACAAAGCCTTAAAACTTCTTGATGATTATGGCATAATAGCTCTCTGTTTGCCTGCACACACAAGTCACAGAACTCAAGTTCTTGACTACTCCGTTTTCTCTCCCTTCAATAATTACTTCCGTAACTATCTCAACGAGCGAACCCTTTGCGCGCAAGACGATTCGCGAAACGATGTGTACACCATATGCGATCTGTTAACCAAAGCCTACATTCGAGCTGTAACTTACAACAATATTGTGAAGGGTTTTGAGGCTTGCGGGTTGTGGGATCCGAACAAGCAAACGGCAAATCCGGACGTTATCAAGAAGACGGATATAGCAAACATTGGAACAGCGTCTTTTCAAGAGGTTGCGCATGAAAACTATCTTGCTCTGGTGAAAGATTATGTGGAAAATCGGAACATGTTGAGGTCAGATGGTGAAGTAGTTGAGAACGGAACGTTGGTTACGACGGCAGGTGCATTACTTACTACAAGGGTTGTATTGGATAGGCTGAAGGCGAAGGAATTAGAAAAGAGGGCTAAAATTGTAGAACGTGCGGCCAGGGCGGCCGAGGCCGAAGCTCGACGAGAGCAAAGGGAGCAAGAAAGTGTTCGCAGAGCAGAACAGCGGGCTCAGGCACAGAGAGAAAAAGAGCTGTTTGCGCTTTGGCTGTCAAATCGTGGATTGCGATGGGAGCAACTTAGCCGTTCACGGGCCGATCGGCGTCAGTGGGCGAGGTTACGGGCGGCGCATCGTCAGGGAGCTACTGAAGTTTGAAGCTGTTTTTGGGCGCCAATGGCGCTCGACAGTGCTTGACAGTGTCCCTTTTTTACCTCAAAAGGTGTACTTTAAGGGGATACTTTGTCGTAGCAAAAATCTCATTCAACAATAGTTGTTTGACACCGTCTGACCCCAAATCTTGGCTATCCCGTAGGATATCCTCCAAGCTTACATGTCACAAAAAACCAGATTCAATGGAGTTCGAGAAGTTATATTCATTTTAAATTTGTTGAAACTTTCCATTATTTACCTACCTGCTGATACGACTATATACACACTGAGCAATACGTGTGTTTTCCGCTCACCTTCTTATGCAGTTCTTTGTTTGCTATTCTTCTTTGTTTTCCGTCTCCCCGACTGTACCTCTCAACGATATTGTGGCGATACATAGGCTCTATTACAACCGGCACGAAGTCTAGTCTTGACGTTGATGCGTTCCCATTCTTACTTGCACAGCTTGACATCCTTACCTTCGCCTCGGCATTCTCAACGTACTCTTTGGCCAAATGTCGCGCGAATTCAGCAAATGACGAACATCTGGCGACATTTTTTCTCAGTTCACGGTAACCTTTCAGACTGTTCTTATCATAATAAAATGGAAGTTTCCCTTTCTGCCAAGCCAAAGATAATCGATGAACAATAGCTGCATTGTTCACTTCAGCGCACAATAATCGCCTAATTATGCTCACGATCGGGTTCTCGCCAACATTGGTGTAACAAAACCTTGTCATAGCTCTACTAAATTCATCAACACCACCTTTGAGATAGTCCCAATAAACAAATGCTGTAGGACGAATCATTCGCGCAAGAGGAAGTGTGCCAGTGCTGCGTGCGAGAGACCGGTAAGCCTGGCTCAAAATGTAGTACGATGCGAATGAACTCAAATCAGATGCATGAGAGGTCTGCAGTAGATCATCGTATGCGCTTGGAATTTCGGATGCATATCTCCCAATCCACTCAAATGCACCCACACGAACAGCAGCAAGGAGATAACTATAGATAGACGTTAGTGTGTGATTAAAGTGCACTATTGTGACATAAATAACACCACCAACCCCCACATTGCTTCCCTTTGCCTGGACAAACATAACATTGTTGAGATTGAGAGAAACAGCGTGATGCAAACACTGAACACGGTACTCCGGCGAAGGTACCAGCTTGTCGAAGAGCTTGATTGACTCTTCATTTTGACCAACATTCATGATATGAGATATGGCGGCGTAGTCATGTCGTCGCTATTTTGACCCATCGACAGTGTTCAGAGATGTCATGGTTTTTATCTCCACGTCGCAAACTTGCAGCGTTTCATCCCTTTCCGTAATGCATAAAACTGCATCCGGACTGTCAGAGACCATAGAGTCTCTGCGAGATGAAACAAGCCCCGTTGTCCGTATGTACTCAATCCTATACTTCTCTGCTTGTAGCTGTCTGTCTTCCAAATGTAAGTTACTCCCAGGAACCACCATGTTCGCCTCAAAGAATGCAGGTAAAGCCTTCAAAACCTGTGATTCATTGAAGCTACCTTCTTTCATTCCTTGAGTACTGACAATCGGCTTCATAATCCACGATGCAAAAGATGCCCGATAAAGACTATCAAGAAGTTTTTGCCTCTTCGCATCCTTTTCTTGCGATGGAGTTAACCTTTGCGCTGCGGTAGTTGTCAGCTCAACAGTACCAGCCTCGACATGCGCTTTCAGTTGCAGAACTTTGTCGAGCAGTTGCAACTTACGAAGCGCTTCGGACTGTCTGTGCCCTACAGAACTCAGTAGCACGAGAATTTCATTCTTGGTCCTACTCTGAAGGCTTCCGATAGTTGCAGTTGTTACAGCACTAACAGCTTCCTGTTGGTCCTCGGTACTGGGGGCAGTTTTTGTTTGGAGATTCAATGCATGACAGAGAATTATCAACTTTGATAGCAAGCATTGCTTCGTTTCCTCTTCACTATTCGGAAAGGTGACATGACTGTAGTCGACCTGTTTCCCACTCACCAGAAATGATAATGCTTCCGTATTATTCTCATAATCTTCACATATTGCGCAGAGAAATGTTTGTGAAGTGCGCGACGTAAACTGAAATGCTCGGGCAAGGAACCAACCCGGGTCTTCGGACTGCAGCAAGGTCACCTCATCAACATTCGATAATACCTTTCTGACGTTTAACCTTGCCACTGTGTCCATCACATTATATTCACTACTACCGGAATATGTTGGTCGTGCAATAGAGTCATCAAAAACAAAGTGAAAGATCTCTCTTTCAACCGCAGTCTTCGGCGTTTCATACCCTACTTTCGCGATCAATTTGAACCTATTAGCCGAAAACAAACGGTCATTGTTATGGTACAATGCTTCAATGCGCCCACCCAACCTTTCGCGGTACACGACGGCTTCCACAGGTCTCCCTGACACAGTCGTAGGCTTCCGGCGTGCCTTATAGATAGCTCGAGAACCGCGCTCGCTGATAACCATGCCCTTGTGACGCTTCCTTACAGGGCCATCCCCAAAGACAAAGGGATAGTCAAGGCTTCTCTTATGCGTTCCAATACCAGCTGCCCCGATTCTGTCTTTAATAAAGTCGATAGTGGCTTTAGAATTGTACAAGTGGCTCCATTGCGTGCTTCGCACAAGTTAAGGAGTAAAAGAAGCATTAGAGTGAAAGGAGTATTTGGGTAGCGTGTTTTGGGTAATTTGTTAGTAGAATGCAAGTATTTTTGGGGAGTAAGAAGGGAGGAGAAAAGAAAAAATGAAAGAAAAAAGAAGACGTTTACTTAAAGCTATCAAGTTCGTCTACGAAAGAACTTCGGGGTACACTACATTATTGCTAGAGGTGCTACCGGCAGGGAGACAGACCAAGATGTTGGACGGGTTGGTGGTCCGAGAAAAGGTGACGTACAGCTGGCCATGCGTGAAACAGCCATCACGCAAATCCAGTCCGATTCGACCACTATACGACTGACCTTGTGCCTTATTAGTAGTGATGGAAAAACAGACACGTACTGGGAACTGGGTGGGTGTGAATTTGGGAACCGGAAAGTGGTGGTCTCCAGGTCCACAGGGCATGCGCGGCAGGCATAGTGCGTTGCCACGATTTACTCCAGAAGCGAGTCGAAGGAACAGTACGTTGCTTTGCATGTCTTCTACGGTATAGATGGCCCCATTGACGTGGCCGTTTGAGGGATCCAAGTTGCGAAGGAGCATAACCACAAAGCCCTTTTTGAGTTTGAGGTGGTGTTCCGGCAGCGCTGACCCGGCAGTCAGAGTGTTGAGCATCTCGAAAGGGTACTGCAGCGCGGCACCGTCGTCGTTACTCACCTTGTCCGCACTGAGGTACGTGCGATACGCTCCAGGTATCATGTGGCCTACATAGTCGTTGAGCTCTGGTAGGCGATAGTTTCGTGCGGTTATAATCACCGTTGACGTTAGCCAGTCCGCATCTATGTACCTTTGAGCGATACCATGAAAGACCATACGGACCATGGTGCGGAACGACTCCACACATTGTACGGAGTCTGGGAGGGTGAAGGGGTGCTTTGGCGGGACAGTGCCTGGCAGTCTGCCCTCTCCAATCTGTAAGAGCGTGTTTGGAAACTGCAGTGCCTCCTGTGTCGCTGTGGGGTCTCGACGAAGCGCAGAAAGCCGCATGTTCTTAGTCAATCTCAAAGTGAGAAAGTGAGAAAGTGAGAAAAGAGACTTGAGCGTTTGATGCATGCGTTGACAATCACTGATCGAGAGCCGCCACGAACAACGGGGAGAATCTGCCGAAAGTCGCCAGAAAGCAATACGAACTTGCCTCCAAAGGGGAGCTGGGAGCGCTTTATGTCACGGAGAGTGCGGTCTACGGCTTCGACGCAGAAGTGATGACACATTACGATTTCGTCCCAGATAATGAGGTCGACGTTCTTCATCCGATTCGCCAGGTTCGAGGTGACCGGGAGGTTGCACGTGCTCTCAGCGGTGGCTGGGATGAGAATCCTGAACACGGAGTGGGCCGTCTGACCGCCCTCAAGCAGTATGGCTGCTACAGCAGACGTGGCTACCGTAAGGACGGACTTGCCACGAAGGCGTAACGTGGCTTGAATTGCCTTGGAGAGGAATGTCTTGCCGGTTCCACCCGGAGCATCCAAGAAGAAGACGCGAGTGGTTGGCTGCGTTGGCGTAGAAGGACCACCAAGACCTTGCAAGCTCTCCGCGGACACGCCAGGAAGGATGGCCCCCACGACGGTATTGAACGCCAGAGGCTGACGCTCATTGAAGAGAGGGAGGGCAGCGTGCACAGTGTCGTTCAACTCCGACTGGATTTGCTGCGGAGACCGAGCTGGAGCGCGCATTTCGGGTAGGTCCTGCATGGGTGTCGTAAGACCGTACGAAGACAGAGACGGCAGTGTGCCACCCATTTCTTGCAATGCCTTTTGAACTTCTAAGAGAACGTAAGAGCTGGCTCTTTCGTCGTCGGCCAGTGCCTGCATCATGCCACGATGTCGAGCGCGTATATCATGCAGGAACATCGATAGATGCTGCTCCCACAGAAAACAGTGGTCCGAGGGCTCGCAGTAAAGCAAGATGGTGGCAAACAAATGAGTGAGCGGAACAAATGAGGAGCCAAAAGACTCACGTAGTGCCCGTCTCCACTCGCTGTCGTCGGCGAGAAGGCCCATCTTGAGGCAGGCCTCCCTGAAGCTACCACACTGCTGACCATCGACGGTGCGGAGATGCTGAACGGAAGTAGCACCCGCTGTGTGGGTCAAGAGTAAGCGGAGGTAGTACCGCTCACCCTCTCATGGACTGGGAGTGTAAATGCGCCCAACTACATGCGCACCGCTGCCAGTGAAGTCATATAGATCGGCTGCCGCAGCGGCCGCTGAGGAGGTGGTGGGCTGGCTTCGAGACACCGAACGACGTCGGAGACATGCACGCGGCTTCCAGCATTTGTTTGATTTGTTCCAAGTAAAGTACCTCGGGAACTGGGCATAAGGGATATGTTGTGCACCGGGGTACTTTTGGTTGGCCACAAACCACTCAGTCAGCTTGGTTCCTGCCCACTCTCTGTTAGCAGCAGAGTGCTCGTCGCCTTCCCGGAAGAACAACATATGTTGATCTTCCAAGTATACTTCAAGCCGCACGACGGGTGGATTGCGATCGACAATGTCGAACGCAAGCATCCGCCACACTGCCTCGGAGGCTGACACGTACCGTGCGTCCTGGAAGTTCTGGATCTCGTCATGGCGTCCGTTCTCATCTACAATACCCATGGTGACTCTGTCGGAACCCTTGCACACATACTTGAAGAGGTACTTGATACCACCAAGTCGCGATATGCATAGCTCAACGTTTATGTGGCATGCAAACTGGCGGAAAAGCTCTGGGAAATGTGGAACCACCCACGAATTGTCCAACGTCACTACGCGCTGTCGACGGCCGACCCTGCAGCTTCGTTCCACAGACACCCCGCCCTTGGGAGGAGCGCGTCTTCGGTAGCTGATGTAGTACTCATTCTCAAACCGTGCAGTTTCGGAGCGAAACGGCTTCGGAAAGTGTTTCAAGTAGGTCAGCTCGCGCATGCACAGCGCTGACCCCTTGCCTGCACCGCACGGATTGTGAATCATGTGCTTGAGCACCAACTCTTGTAAGGTGGCGTCGGAGGAAAGAGGAATCTCAGCTGAAATGAGCTCGTCAATGTGAGCAGGGTCTCGGAGGTGCTGCTTTGCATCTTCGCTGAGAAAGAAGATAATGTGTGCGTGCGGCAGGCCTCGCTTTTGGAACTCGATTACCCGCACGTGAGCAAGAAAGGCTCCAAAGAACTGTTCAGCAATGACAAACGACATCAAGGCTTTCATCTTGAGACGAAACACTCGAGCACAAAGATCAGGTCGATCGGGAGCGCGCTGACCATCAAACAGCGCCCTGATGATCTGAGGCCAGCTCGGATTGCACGTCATCGTGAGAAAGATATAGGGGTGCCTAATGGTGTTGGATATGGCGATGATGTTGTGCATTTGCTGTCTCATGTATCGGTCACCTCCTACAAATGTGGAGGGCAACACGAACAGTCGTCCAGCGCGAACAGCATCGGCCTCATCCACGCCCAGCAGAGAGTCACCCAGGCTCTCCTGCAGGGGTGTATAGTCCGCAGCTCGAAGTCTTTCCTGGTTGTGTCGTAAGTAAGACAAACGCTCCGACTCAACCTTGCAGAACTGGTCAACCATGTACTGCTGGAAGAGCCGTTTGCCGCGTAGAGTCGTACTGAACTCGGTCGGTCTCTCGAAAAGCTGCCACGAATAATACATCAGTGGAGTCACCTTCTTCTCTCGCGAGGCGCTTGGTGGGCAGTACCTCATCTCAGGGTGCCATCCGTCCTGGCCACATGGGAAGAAAAGAACGTAGCTCAGGGGATCGTACGATCTGTGACTGACGGGGATAGTGTCCAGCACCTCATCACCATTTACAGTCAGCTCTCCACGCCAACGCACAACAATATCGCGCGTCCCAATCTCGCCGTCCTCATTCCCTGGAATGATGGCGGCTACTTGCGACGCTTCGGGCCCGTTGTAGCGACGAATTTGCTCACCGCGGGGCCATCTATCAGCATGCATCACCATCTGATACGTAATTGCTGGCGTATCTGTGAAAGCCCACTCGCGCAGGCTGCAGAATGTCTGCACGTATGGATTCCCCGTGTGCAGCATGGCTGCCAACTGAGACAGAAGTTCCGGTTGGAGTTGGGGCAGCAACCCCGCTCGCCTCGCAGACTGCGCATCATAGTCGGTGCCATGGATGTACACAGACAGAAATGCGGGCTGGACACCCTGAGCGGGAATGAGCGGACCCATGTAGTGATAGATCTGTCCCTGCATGGTGATCGTAGGATTGAAGGTAGAGTCTCCTGAACCACGGCTCACCCAGTTTGCCTTGACGGAAGCCATAGACATAACTGTGTTGTAGGCACGGATTTCAGCACGAAAGTGGTTCTCTCGGGGCCCAGTTCCAGTCAACAGTTGACGAAGAAGAGGTGAAGGCTCCAGAAACGCAGGGAAGCTGAGATGCCCTTTTGCGCAGCACTGCAGGAAAAGCAGGTTCCGGCGAGAGCTATTCACCACTCTCTCCTCTCTGAAGTGCAGTGCTTTGCAGAAGCGACACTCGACATTCATGAGACCAAGGTCCATGTAGCCACTCTCATCGACATTATCCGAGTCAAACAATCGACGGGCGACATTTCGGCTCTTGCGCTCAGCTTCAAGACGCTGTTGTCGATCAGCTGTGCTCTCGACCTCTCGTTATGCCTGTCTATATGTTTTTTCAGAGTGACGGCGAGAATGTTCAGCAGCGGGGTCATCCTGTTGCCTTGCAGCACGATGGGCGTCACGATCGTTTGCCTGACGATTTGCCCGATTATCTGGTGTCTCTGAAGCTCGTGACGAAGCAGTGGCTGTACGGTTGTCCTCACGAACGTCATCAGTGTGCGCGGCGGAAGCTCTAGCCCTTCTTCTTCGCGCACTTTCCCTATCAGCTGCTCTTCGTGCTTCACGCTGTTCTTCAGTTTCATTTGCCCTCCGTATGGCTGTTTGCTCTCTATCACGACGTCTTCTCTCTCCCTGCTGCTCACTGGACTCTGCTCGACGTCTTAAAGCAGTATGTTGACGGTTCTGCTGACGTGTGGCATCGCCCGAAGCAGTGGGCTGAGTTGAAGGCATTGTAAAAGAACTTAAGCACACCACACAAAAGAAAAACTGTCCAAAGACTGGCAAAGCAAAAAAAGAAAAGAAGAAAAAAAGAAAAAAAGGATAGGGTCGAAAACAATTGTGCTACGGGCTGCCAAACCCTTTCATGCACCTAGCACCGAAGTTTTGGATCGTTGCAACGAAGATAAAATATCTTGACCATAAAGAAACCGCCTACATTGGGAACTGACCTGTACAGAGTAAACAGGGGGCCGTGCCTGGAGAGTCTGCCAGGACTGCGAGATTTACAATCCCAAATTCGCTACGCAACTCTGTGCTCGACGTACTTAAGTTCGAAGACCGTTTCCCTTTAACAGTTCCTTAGATCCAGACAGAGCCGCTGTTGCTCGACTCGTACTCTGTTGTCCCCTTTCTAGACTCTTCAAGGGCTACTCCTTCCGCACAAAGCACATTTTGTGGGGAGCTATCATACCTCACGTGAACGCCACCCAGAAATAGTTGCCGAACCAATTAAATCAGCAAGGGCGGAAAATCAGCTTCTGATGCCTTATGTTGCTTCGGCAGGGCCTGGATGACGAACGCGTTATTTGGTGAGAAAGTTAAACTTAACAGATCCCGCCGGTACCGCCATCGTACCTTTTTCAGACGTCCTGACTCGCCCAGAGTGCTAGAACCCACACCGTAGGTTAACCACAGCGAAGGAGAACGCGAGCGCTCAGTGGGCGAGTGCATTGCACGCTTTTGTATAGCGTGCGATGCGATTTGTGCACATGACCGTTGAAAAATAGTAATTAAAACGGTCATGTGCACTGCACTGCAACGGCTCGGCTACTGTAGTGTAACGGGTGGGCTACTTTGGTCAAACGGCTAGGCTACTGTGGCGTGCAAAAGGGGCCAGGTGGAAACGTGTCGCATTATGCGGTGCAAGATGCCTCTTGGAGCGCATAAAATGCCCCGTTTCCACTTGGCAGCCTTTTTGCCGATTTTGTGGCTAATGAGTGAGCGTTAGCTGACCGACAGACACACAGACGGACAAAACTTCCACTTTAGTATAAGTGGGGGGATCCTCGATCAGAAGCAAACATTGCGTCTACCATAGGTCTCACAGGTCCAGCGGTTGGTACACCTTGAATGGGGCTTAATAATCTTTCCCATACGTCCGTTATCTTTTCACCTGGTCTAGAATAGTGACTGGCCAAGAACACTGGGTTCAACGCTGAACACATTGCATTATTCACAGGACCCAGGGCCTTTTGTGGATTATTGACATGAGACATAGTCGTTAGTTGCGCCACAGAGCGTGAGCGAAGTCTTTGATGATCGTCATCGAGACTAAAGATAGTGACTCCTGGCACATAGAGAAGGAGACGATTTACGGCGGCAAACTCATCTTCAAGCTCTGTTATCATGGCATTCGCTCTTTGTGGATAGTTTGACCAGCCTACCCCCATTTTTTCAACTCTTTGTCTCCTTTCAGCTGTGCAAGGGAGCGCCGACCATACTTCCGTATAATTTGAGCTTCAAATGCCCATCTGAAAGAAAAAGTCCTGGTTTTGCTTCGCAGTAATCGTACCAACTGTTGAGGAATATGAAGCCACCAGCACATGTAGAATTAACACTCCATTTAATTCCAATGGAACAGTCTCTTTCTTTCCTCTAATTCTTAGAACTCGATTAACATTTGATGCTATTGTCAGCAAGATGTTTTCTTACAGAAACACATCCAGAACGCCAAGCCTAGACAAATTCTTTGCCACGGATGCTTTTCGTTTATGTTGAACTTCTTGCCCCACTTTATCCAAAATATGGTTGGCTTCAGAAATAAACCTTCATCCCAGCATATTATTAATTCCATCAATATCGAATGAAACTTGTTGAAAAGGGGAACCGTACTTCCATTCCTTTAAACCACCTATACTTCGATGGCATGGGCGTTCATGATTAGCATCAACTTTTACATGGAAGCTACGTTGATTAGAACCCCATGAGTCTAAACTATCATCCATCATTGTATCAAGACTGTCGCAGAAGAGAGATGCCTTTGTCTTCGACAGTAATTTGACGCGCATCCGTCGCGTTACATGGCGTACTAGAAACCCCAGAATGAGGTCGCATTGCGTTTTCGACGTACAATTGACGGAGTTCTTGTTCTGAAATATACGAAGCAATTTCTATGCAAGATGAATCCTGATCCGTGTTATTGTCGTTCTTATCTGATGTTTCCTGGCTGCCTGGAAGGTACAAATTGTCATTATCTTCTCCCTCAGATTGGAATGTGAAATGAAGATTATCATTCAATTTCATTGATAAGAGAGGTATGTTTGATGGGATTGGAGCTGGTGAAATAGCAGAACTGGTATCATTTTGTAGGTGTGCAATAATTGGTAATTGCTGACCTGAGGATACGTTTGCGGCAGAACATGATTCGTTTTGTAACGAGGTATCAGGCGTTTGTAGTTGAATTGGGCTGGCAATACCATTTTGATATGAATGAAGCGATATTGACGGGCTTTGATCATCATTACAAGTGTGGAATGTATCAATATGCGGATGTCGTGACGTGCATGCTGATGCTGAGATGGATTGCGATCCAGACATATGGATAAGCGCTAGCAGGGATCTAACCTGTTGGCAATTTGTTCAGATCTGGAGACTCAAGGAGGGGTGGGGGTGATGATTAAGTACCTCTGGGTGACAGCGTAGGTGATGTCACCTCTTTGGCGGGTGACTATCACCCCAATGTGGGACCCAGTCACCCTGTGAGGGTGAAATGAGACCTTGTCACCTTGATTTCACCCTGCAAAAAGGTTACCAAAAATTGTTCACCTTACGGGAACGGGGTTATATTACTCAGGGCCGTTCCGAAGACAGCCTGATCTGCTCGAATATGTTGATATTTATATTTTAATATCCTCTGTAGGCAACCTAGGCAGCAGTTTTATTTGCGATGCCGGTCCACTTGGTTGTGACACGACAGACAGCATAGTTGTTCTGCAAAGTCGCACCATCTCTGCCTGCGCCATCGTTTGCTGACAATAAAGCTGCAATAGCCATATCCGATAATACCGGCCAATCAAAACAAAGAAAAATGATCAATTTACGCCATCATTATTTCGGATCTCTGTTAGACCGAAAAAGTATCAGCGTTCACCACATCGCTTTAGTAAACAATTTTGCCGATATCCAAACCAAGTTCTATCCGTGAGCGAAATTCTTGGATCTCAAACAACGTCTTAACATTCTCCTTCCTGCTCTATTATGTAACACTTCTGTGAATCCATTAAACTGTTGTCACACGACCCATTTACGCAAACGAAAAGAATCTGTAGACCATTAAAACGCGCTCGTAACCATTTTAACTCGACAAACAGCATAGATACGTAGAACTAGCAATGGTTGAAAACCACACTTGAAGAACCGAGACCTCAGCATCTCCAACAATAAAAAAGATACTTGCTTCACCTTCATTGCTACCAAACACGTCAGCAACTCACGAGCTCGCGCTTTCAATGTCGAATGCTTCCACCAAACTTTATAATCGCTGTCAGGTAAGCACTCCACCGCGCTTCTCATTCTTGTGGTGCCACTGCGCCACCCATCATGCCAGTCGTCGGTGGATGGCAATCGTCACGATTCTCGCCAATGCGCCGCCGCTAATCCATTTACAATTTGAGATGCCGCTCTCCTAAAAGTCTGCGGCATAAGCCTAAACCTAATATTCGCTATTTGCGCATTTTCAAAAGCCATTTTTATCCCTGCAAACAAAAGTCGCCAACCACAACAAAAACTATTTTCTATCCCGCGCATCACAAAGCTCCGTACAAAAATACAAAGCGCGCTGAATTAAAAAAAGGGCATTTTTGAAGACTTTTACAACCTTTAGATCAGAGAAAGCGCTCATATCATTTGTTTGAAATAAAATGAACGCCTGAAACATGTAGACACTCTGTAGTCAGAGATCTAGCGCTATTTGGCTGCATATCTGGTTGTAGTCATGAAGCAAGTAACAAAGCAACTATTCGATCGCGCAATGCTAACGATACATATGTTTGTTCTTCTGCCTAAAGAATTAATATTTGGTGGAATTGCAGCCACATTCAATCAACAATGCTTTAAGCCAACGTTTTGAAAGGGTCGAAGCTCATTCGACGGTCTCCTTAGATTGATAAGTCCCGTACTTTTGGAAGATCTCAATATAGGAAAGCGATCATGTACAACAACTGTTCCTTCGTACATGTATTTAGCGATAAATGTGGGGATGCTAGCAGGAGTCAGCTATCTTGACGTTCTGATGTGCATTCTTGTAGGGTCATTAATGGTCTACGAGATCTTTCATGATACCTATCTTCATTTATTGAAGGTTTTAAGCTACCGGATATTCCGGTGACCTTTTCAGAACTCCATATATTGTCAGAAAAGTTCTGTGGTGCAATAACTCGAAAATGGGAAAGCAACAGCAGGTTGTTCGAGATCCTTCTCTATAGAGTATCAATAGTAAACTGAGCCACCTAAGATGTTTGTGCTAGTCGATCGTTACTTGTGGTCCGTTATCCGAAGAGAGATTAAACGGTGGGCCGTATACCAAGACCCAGCGTCGTACAAAAAGTTCCGCAACACTGTGAGCGGTAATCTTTTTTAACAAAACTGTCCGGACTATTTTAAAAAACCTACTCGTCATAAAGAGCAAATACCTGTGTCCACGGGATGTCCGGATGAAGTCACTGAGTATATCGATATCCACAAATTTTAGAGGAGCCCATGCCGAGAACAGGATCAATTCTTTCGCATGGCGACGAACCTTAACTCGTTCTCGAGCAGAGTGCGTACAACTTGTCACCATTGAGTAACAATCAATTGCTAAAGCGGGACAGTAGAAATTACGACGCAGCGTCGTGTACAGCTTCCTAGCACCAGAGGGACACGGTATCTTCGAGTGATGGGGTACATGTAGAACCCGCAATTGAAGTGACTCAGGAATCAAGACCTGTGGGTTAGAACGAACAGTTCTGACCAGATATCCCTTTGAATTGACTGCAAAAGAAATACGAGCACCGCCATTAATATGGGCGCGTATCTTTGAACAAAACAGATCGTCGAACTGTTCGTGAACTAGCTTTTCGGGGGTATTCAAGGTAAAGCATCCTGACTCCGGGTCTTCCCCGTTTGAAAGGAGTAGGTCATCACAGACTTCGTCTGACATCAGATCCCAATCTTGGTCATCCTCCTGAAGGAAAAAGCAGGGAGTCTCCTCTTCATCCTCAGCAACGTGGAGTGCTTCACCCTCCGTCCCTAAATGAGATAATTCATCCGCCTTGGTGTTCAGAGTACCCTTCTTATAAGACAGTACACAGTCAAACTCAGCGAGCCGAAGCCTCAAGCGCATTAGACGTCGCAAGGGCTCGGTTGTCGACATTAATCATCGCAATGCGGAATGATCCGTGTTGACGGAAAAGCAAGTGCCCAGAAGATATGGCCGTAATGCCTGTAAAGCCATATCATGGCAAGACATTCCATCTCTGATACAGATTAATTGCGTTCGTGAACTTTGAGTGCTCATGACCAATATCCAACTGGCTTGCGTTCAGCATCGGGTTTGGATTGAAACAACGCACAAACAATTTGGAAAGCACTAGAATCCGTGTCTACAGTGAAAGGTACATCCTTCATAGGTTACGATAAAATCTTGGCAGAGGTAACTGCTTCTTTGAGAGAATCGAAGGCGTCCGCTTAAGCGGGTAGAAAGGGGTTCAGTTTTGGCGGCTTTCCTTTCTTCAGGAGTTCGTCGAGTGGTCCTGCGTTCCTGGCGAGGCCGGAAATGAAGCGTCGATAGACGTTGCACAGTCCTAGGAAGGATCTTAACTCCGTTTGCGTGGTCAGGTACTTAGCGTTCTTGAGGGACATAACACGAGGTTCCTCGATCAGCAACCGTCCTGGACGAATAACAGGTCCACCATACTTGACCGAGTCGGTAAAGAATTCACACTTCCCTAACTGCAAGGTAATTTCAGCGCCACCTAGCGTGGCCATTATCTCTTGCAGATGTTCGAATTGATCATCCAGATAACTGGAGAAGACAATTATATCTTCAAAATGCACGAGACAACTGCGCCATGTGAGACGGGTGAGAAGAACATCCCACGCACGCTGAAATGTAGTGGGGCATTCTTTAATCCAAACATCGTACGCTTCAAGCATTAGAGTCCAGAACTACATACGAATGCAGTCCTATTTCGGTCTTCTGGTCTGACGGGTACCTGCCAGTAACCCCAGATCGCATTCAATGTGGAGAACACCGTAGCCCCACCAAGAGAGTCGATTTATTCGTCCATGCGAGGTATCGGATACACATTCTTGATGGGAACAGCATTAAATCGTTTATGATCGATACAAAAGCGCCAAGAACCGTCTGATTTTGGGACCAGTACGACTGGAGACGCCAATTGTGACTGAACGGGCTCAATCACGTCTGCGCGGAGCATGTCATCGACTTGAAATTGTTCCTCATCTCGTGCTGTCGGGCCTGCTCGGTATGGGTGTTGAGCAATCAACCAAACACCAGACACGAGGTCAACGCAGTGTTCTGTGGTTGAAAACTCTCCATGAGAACCATTACACATACGTGTCAACTCACGTAACATATCATGCATTGTTTCGCGGTGGGATTCCGGAACGTGTCTAAGATTCGACTCTTCCAACTCTCTAACAGGGTCGAACTTCTCATGAATTGTAGTAACGACATTCATTTCCAAATCCCTCAAGTCGTTCTCCTGTTTCAAAACAGCGTCCCTACTCTCTCTCTTCTTACAATGAGGAGCCTCGTCTGACGTCGGAGTGAGTCCGAGTATCTCGGCGGCTGACACGTTAGTGGGTATCAAAGCCGTCAGGTGCGTTGGTATACTTCCAACAACTTTGTTCTTCGCCAGATACTGGGCCTGCTTACCAAGATTGGCAATCAAGACCTGGAAACGGTGTTCGCTCAATATTTTGACTACACAATTCGCTAAAGCGAGCTGATATATCTCATATAATGAGTTCAGTGGTTTGACAAATCGTAACGCTCAAGACGTGGCTATGACATCGATCATTACCTCTCATTCAGAAAAAATAGGCACGGGTCGCGTGACACGAAGCTTGGGCGACTGCTTCGAAGTTGTGGAATCCTGCAAGGGAGCTGGTAAAAGGACGAACTATTAAGAAGCTTGGCGCAGGAAACGACTCACAATCGGGAGTTTCGAACCATTTTCTAATTCAATCTCCCGCGACCACGGCCGTATCGAATCGAAAAATCGATCACAGAAGTCACATTCCAAGAAAACGGGTGCGGTAAGCGTTTTGCAAACGATGAATTCCAGCTGCACAACGCAGTTTCTAATCCTCACGACGAGTGAAAGAATACCTGCCGTCTTCAAAGGATATTGTTAAAGTGAACAATGTCAATAACAGGTCCTTGACGAACTTGAGCACGGATGTACGGCGGTAAAAGAGATCCAATAGTACAGTTCGAGCCAGCACCTGTATCCAAGATGGAAAGATTATGCACCATATATTGGCTGGATAGGCCAATGTCTGCGAAGACTTTGTAATTTCGCTCGGCCATAACCATGACTATATCTGGGACCTGGTTGTTCTTGAACTGCATCCACGGGCGACGCAACGCACCAAAAGAGGTCGATTTCATGCCTGTTGTGGCCATTTTACTTGAAAAGATAATGACCAGGGAGCGACGCTTGTACGACTCGGGCGCCCTAGGCCTCAACTCGGACGCCCTAGGCCTCAACTCGGGCGCCTCTCCAACGAAAACTCCCCCACTCAGTTTCCCTGAGCGGCGTGCCCTACGGGGGCGAGATTTGGTGCCATTGGTGGCTGTGGATCAGCCTGCATGGCGGTTTCACTTGCAATGAAGGCAATAAGAACCGGGTTATGAACTGAAGTCACAGCTGGGCTCGAAGAGTGGGCGGTATTTTCATGATATAAATCCACTTTCACGAAAAGGTAGGAAGCTATCCGAACTGATGCCTTCTTTTCGGGAATAAATTCTTCATAACGGAGCACGATTGTTAGCATCTCTTTCACAGTGATACCAAAGCTCTGAGATGTCTAGCCATGTTCATATTAGATATGACATATTAAATTCCAAAAGATTTCGTCCTTATGTCCATTGGTCTAGAACTTCGCCATAGTGCGTGCATCCACCCATCAAGACCTCTGAGAACGCCATCAAGCGGAATGGTGAATTTATGGGGCTCAAACACGAGAACGATCTGCAAACAGCAGCTTAGTATCCTCCCTCTGCGAGGATTCTGTCTATGGAAGCTCCTTAGTGAAAACTGATACCAAATCCTCACGAGCGAGGTGTAAATTATCCACGTCGCTGCGATCGTAGTCCTGGGGCATCATGGATATCGATGACTGGATCGCCTCCAAATGAAGTGCTCTAGACGTCACCTGGTTACCAGAACGTGCACGCATAGCGTCGCTCTCTGCTCTAGTGTATTGAATCAGCTTCAAATAGGTAGCCTTCCGCTTATCCTCGCGTCATTCAACAACAAAGGGTGTGGACAGATTCATCCAATCCATCAAGAAACATGGCTCATTGCTCGAATGACGAGTAAAAATTACCACGACGGTGGAAGGCTTGTTCAGTCGAACTGAATATTCTGTTTCCGTTTCCTTTGGGCACTGCTTAATGTCGCATCGCCCGAGAGTAGCCTCATGAATTGATTTGCGGTCTCGTACGAGCAAAATAAATATTGAACAGCTTCTGACCAACAGGTAACTCCTCCGTCAGACGGACGTGACGATCCTCTGATAGAGTTGAACTGGTCTTCAGCGATACCACGTAGAAAGTACGGTAAAGCCACGAAAGAATGTCTATCATTCATGCTGAGGGTGTCTAATTTCAGTACAAAGCGTGCAAAGAAATCCAAGACAAGGATTGGGTCCTCCCCAGTAAAGAACTGGTTTCGAAATGAAAGAGCCATCTGCTTGATGCAATCCTTCACCTGACTCGTACCCCGGGGTGCCCGATCCGATGATGAATCTTCCAAGCGGTAATACGGGTATTATGAAAACTCTGTATACAAAGGCTTAGTAGTCTGTAGTTATTTCAAACCAGTTTGGCGCCTGTAGAGCAAAACAGGGGGGCGAAAAGTGCACCTCAAGTTGTTCGAAGCCTTGCCCTTGAAAGAGATAGACCTGCGAGCAGAGCCCTCTATTCCACCCAAAGTTGGGGCGTAAATCCCAGGGAGATTAAGTAGTACCCTACAGAGGTTGGGGTCTCGGGAGAGATTCTGTACCGGATCCAGTGTACTCCGTGTCAGTATCAGAAAGCAGGAAAGCAGCCAGAAAACTGGGACGAGGGTCGTGCGCACGGAGGCTACAGACCCGAAGAAACCATGGGAAAACAAGAAGAAATATCCCTATACAGGGTCGGAAACCTGTCTTCGAAAGGAATCACAAACGATAATAACAATAGAGGTAGAAGCCCCACGGGTGGTGTGATGCAGATAACCTGAGCCTTCCCAAGAGAATAAATAAATGGAATCCACTCGTGGATACTCTCCCCGAGAATTCTTAAACCGACGAGGGCAATTGTACTTAGAGACACACTTGGTTGGCTTTACTTTGGACTCGCGACCGCAAGGTCACTCGTCCCTAAATAGGACTCACTACAATGACTTAAAATAATTAAACAAATTAGTGTACATCATCTAAGGGCCTCACCAGTGGAGATCCCAGTGTCAGGGCCAAATTGAAAACTAACTAAGTAGTAAAAGTCCGAAATCAGATCCAAAAAAATTCCCACGCGTACCATGCGTTAGACGCGCACAGGGCTACTCATAACTATTCCATGGGGAATTCCGCCCTGTCCAGTGGCCACCCTAATGAACCTTTTTCTAGAGAAAACTACTATAATGAGTAGCACCAACCCAAGGGGGATCAAAGTCCCATGAAGAGGCCCTTTTTTAAGTCCGCCAAAAGGCGTTGCTCTACATTTCCCCTTTCTTAGGGCAAAACACTACATCCCAATGGCGTCCAGCGACGACGACCGAGCACCTATTTTAGCAATCTCCCGTCATGGGGTTCCTACTTCCTCTCCTTGCAAGGCCGCGACCGACACTGCGTTATGAAAATCTCCTCCGACGTCCGGAAACAAACGAGCTTCCGCTCACACGTCTGCGTCCTCTCAGGAGATGAATCCTTACTCAACAAACCCGCTCTAGGGCACTCCCACGCAGGCCCCATCATCTGCATCTACATGGCATCTGCGTTTGACGTGCCTCCCGCTTTGGGGTACTTCTTTCGCTTCAGGTCGACTGCCCTGCCTCATTGTCCTGCCGCACATCCGGGTCTACCAGTTTCCGCTGCCACTGCAGCGTGTCATCTTTCTCAGGAACTTGAAGCGGATGCAGTGGAGTAAAATTCCGCACAAGCAACGCCGTTAGTAGCAAACCTTAGGGGTTGGATATCGAACGAGTCCATTCGAAGGTGGAATCCACTGTTGGACCCTAGTATCTACTGACATGCTCCGTGGTTTCATCCGGCTTTGGCAGGCGATGACGAACTGATCGACTGCTATGTGAACGATGGAATGCTCCCTGGTGGCACCCCTCGCGAGATGGTGCAGTCACTGGAATGGCGGGCACGCATTCCTATCAAGCCTCAGTTGCTATACCACAGTCGTGGGGAAACTGTGGATCAGGCCCAAGCCGGGGTGACGAAACTTGCTTATCAACGCGTGGAGAGGACTCACAACAAGCATCTAGTACCACCGTCGAACGTGCTTTACGTATCGGACTTCTAAACTTACGGAGAGGTCTCCTATGTAGCTGCTTGGGCCTCGTTCCCTGAAGAGGAATTCCACAGGCTGAGCCTCGTTATCAAGCCAGAAATGCTCCTTTAGAGTTGTCTCATCATTAGTGGAGAGTGTCGATACGTTCAGAGGTCCAATACGCAGTATTACGTCGATAGAAGGGTGCGCTTCGAGCGACGAGCGAGATCCCGACATGGGTACTTGGTTCCTTACCCCTATGTGTACATTGAACGAATCCGTTCTACGTCGAGGCCTAACATGTACATCCGCCCTCCCGCCTGGTGGAGTAAGGTTGAAGTGTCCCGTGGGGTTTTTACTGAACCTTCCCCTTTCTTTTACTACGCGGGGTCACGTTTCATCTGGGATCATAACTCCGGTTAATGGTGCCTCGTCACAGCCGAGTGGACAACCCGCGTTGCAGTTTATTTGCTGTGGGACGCCTATGACCACTTCAGGATATGGTATATCCCACCTCTGTTAAGGAACATCATACTGCCTCTCGATTTGTGCCCAGCGTTGGGGTCCGGAACCATTGCTGCTGACTTGAATTTGATCCTGAACATCATCCACCGAGCGCAGTGGGATCATGTGCCCGTAGAGGACCAACACGAGAGAGTCGATTCCGTTTCCATATACGACTGGTCTCCGGGGCGCAATGATCCGCATTCTGGCAGCTAGGTGTGGTACAATTCCTATGAGGGTGCTCTTATCAACCAAACTCACGCCCTTTCCTTGAGAGTTGTCCCATGCACGGTGCCTATTACGCACCCCAAAGGGTTTGGCTATGCCGAGGGCTATGACTAAGAGCCTCCCACTGACTTGGGTGATCCAACCTTGGATAATAAATCAAATGCCTTCAGCGGGGTGCCTAACGCGGGGGCAGTTCCCCCGGCTTCGGGTAATGCTGGCGCTTCCAGTTCCAGACCAACAGCCCCAGAAGGGTGAAATGGGGGTGCTCCGCAAGGTAGCGTCTTGACACTGCAAGCACAGAGCGTTCGCCAAAGTCTCCTAGGAGCAGAAATCCCGATTCCTACGGATATGACTGACATGAACCAGATGCTGGCCTTTGCAGCGAGCTACAAGCAGTCCCAGGACTACAACTGTGAGCTGGGTATTTTTTCAGGCTTTTCGAGATCCCGAAGGTGGGTGGTAACCAAAACTGGTTCGCGTTTTCCCGTAGCATCTGAATAAATTTAAGTTGTGGTAAATGTTCTCTTCTGAGCTTTCTTCTTCTTCTTTTTCTCAATCCTTTTCAACGTTCCATTGCTTCTTCTTTTTTTCACTTCTTGGGTCCTTCCATACTTCAATTTCTTCTAAACCGTGGTCAGTAGTGTACGAGTTCCCGTTTTCTCGGTGCGAAGCGAGAATCGGTAATAAGTTTCCCTCCTCTCATATACTTGAGATACTCTTTCCAACTGTACTCTTTCGAGTCTCACAACCCTCGCATTGATGTCAAGTCCATACGCATTCGTCACCGGATTACCAAACCTGGGCATCGTCCAGGTTTGGAGGTAAAGCCACCGGAGTTCTTCGCTGATAAGAGAGGATCATAGACCTCGGAGTGTTGGCGGTGGGCTCAATAGTATTGTTCTCCGGAGAGTATCCATACCAGCGGACCTGATAGCGTATCTCTCCCACCGGAGTATAAACATGACGCACAATGCGATCTATAACGAACTCCTGAGAGTATACTTGGGGTTCATCGGTCTCTTTGGCCATCGCTGAGGGTTGTTTTTCCGTGAGAGTGTCTAGTTAAGAAATGGACATGTTTTGGCGGGGTCTGAACTTCTTTTCATCAAGAAATGCAACCTTTCGTGTTACATAAGAGCCGGTATGCTGACGAACGTACTGTACCACACACCGGAGTCAGAATGTCCCGAAGTGGGTTCTCCTCAAAGCTGAGCTCACCTCGATCACGGCGGGTATCACGAAGATCGTTGCGGACGACTAACCACAACGTGCTTGCTTCTCCATTCCCGATTGGGCTGAATTTGCTCGTCGACATAAACAGTCGTGACGGGCAAGCTCCACACTACAATCCCTGTGCCAGATGGCGGTTCATCCAGACACATATTTAGGCAATCTCATCAGCCGGTAGTCAGAGCCTGAGTGCCACAAATTTTTGCACGCGCCTCCAGTGGAGTGACTGTTCCTCAGATGGGCCACGGAGCGGGAGGGACTCGCTTAAGTGCGGTTTCTGCGGCACTGTAAATGCCTCGCGATGGCATTGGGTGGATATCTCTCGCCAAATAGGTGTCGATCCCCTGAGGTGGTTGCACTGCGTACTCTCCTTTTGCATGGTTCAAAAACTCTCTTCTCCTTTTCCAAGTTTTCCAAAGTGCCTCCCTCGGAGTTCTGTTTACCCCAACTCCAAAGGGCAGTCTATATCTGGTCAACATTTTGGTAGTATTCTTTTACATGTGGTTCAGCAACTGTGAGTGGTTCCGGGTCGGCCGAGTCTTACTTCGGTTCTACGGTATTGCAAATGGTGCAGGTATCCAGCGCCTGGGAAGCGTTCGCGGAATCGGGATCAACATTCCCAACAGTGAATTCCCTAATAGTGGTATTATCTTTATTGCTGACGGCATCGTCAACCTGAGCTGCGGTAGCGTTTTGAGCCCGCCGTGGGGTATTGACAGAAGCCGTCTCATAGTTGTGAGTAGAAGTCCAATCATTGGGTAGACCGGGCGACGCTGTAGTAAGCAAAGTGGTATTTCCGTTCTCCTCCCCCTCCAAAGGCGGAGCGTCGGGGGCTTGTAAAACCTCTGGTGGGGCAGTAACTCTCTTAGAGCCAATTGTCTGAGCTCCTGAGAAGTTAGGCTTAATAATCCTTTCGAAGGAACACCCAGTCGTTCGCCGGCATTCGAGGTAGGGGCCAGCGGACCTTGCCATCAAAATTCCGCTTCGAGGTGATTTGAGCTTTCTTCATAGCCTTTAGAGCTCATAGAACCATTTTGGTTAGCCATGTCTTCCGGGCATTGGAATATTACTTTGGTGACGGGTAAGTACACAGCGTTGGCTGAGATTCAATTGCAACCAGCGGCGGAATCCTTGACAGCACCAACTCAAATGAGGACAAAGATGTTACCCGATATACCGGGGTGTTATAAGCATATTCAATGGCGTCCGTGTACACGTCCCATTCCTTGGGGTGATCGGCAACATCAGATCTCAATGTATTCAGCATAGTGCGGTCAAACCTCTCTACCTGCCCATTAACCTGAGGGTGATAGATAGTTACCAACAGATTCCTGATATTTAAGATGCGAAAGACGTCTTGAAAGAACTTTATTCCGAATTGAGATCCTTTGTCGGAGATTAATTGCACCGGTGGTCCATAGAGAAATGCCAAATGGCTTTTAAAGACTTGCGCAATCGCGTTGGCGGTAATCCAATTGAACCATACTGTTCTGAACAGCTTAGATAACCTGTCGATTTTCACTAATAAGTACCTGTTTCTACGGGCTGGTCATAAAAACTCAACTAAGATATCAATAGCAACAAACTCGAGAGGGGCCCGTGCCGGGAACAATGTTAAGGTCTTAGAGTATTTCCTCAGCTTAAAATCATTTTTAGCACAATCATTGCATCACCGCCAAATGGCATAGCAATCGAACGCCATGGCGCGCCAATTAAAGTCTCTCCTCAAGGTGAGGTAAAGTTTTCTTCATCTGGGGTGGGCTCCAACCTTTAAATATTGACAGAGGTGCAAGACACTTTGCTGTACAGCGTGAGGACCCACAATATGCGGTTGAGATTCAACAAACCTTAATAGGTAGCATTGGTCATTGACCTCAAAAGGTAGCTGAGAGCCTCCATTGAGACAGGCACGAATCTGTGTGCAGAATGGTTCCGCTTGTTGTTCGAGTATCATCTCCTCTGCAGTAGTTGGCACGAAAGAACCAGTGGGCGGTTCTGATTCTTCAGTGACGAGAATGTCTTCAAACACGTCATCCGTCAGGATTTCAGCTTCTCCTTCGAGATTCATCGCCATGAAACATGGGATATCCTCATCCTCTACAGGGCCCTCTTCTGCCGTTGTTCCTAGACAAGATAGTGCATCAGTCTGAGTGCTTAACTTCCGCTTCTTATAAAGAATTTCAAAGTCAAATTCCGAGAGAAGGAGACGCTAACGCATCAAGCGACCCGATTGTTCGGAGATTTCTAGCAGCCAACGCAAGCACGCGTTATCCATGTGTACTTTGAAACGCGTTCCAATCAAAAACGGTGTTAAGGTCGCGAGAGCCCATACGGCGGCGAACACTCATTCTTGGAGACCGAGTAGTTTTTCTCATAAACTTTCAGGGAACGAGACCAATACCGAATAGAGTGCCGTTGCCCATCTATTGAGGATTGAAACAATGCACAAACATCCTGGTTCGAACTCACATCTGTGTCTCATTGATATGAAAGCCCAGGATTGGGAAGAGCCAAAACTGGCGGTGACGTTACGGAGCTCACCAAAGCCGTGAAGGCAGACGCATCCTCGTTGCCAAATGGTTCCAGTTAAACTGTTTTTCCCTTTATAAGAAGCCTGTTGAGTGGAGTAGCAATCTTTACGAAGTTCGGGACGAAACTACAGTAAATGTTACACAGCCGTAGAAATGATCGCAACTTTGATTGAGTCTTCACATGTTCTGCTTCTTCAAGGATTTCACTATAACCTCATCGACTGAAACACCACCTGAGCGGATGATATGACCCCGATATTTAACCGAATCGGTAAAGAATTCACACGTCTTGGGTTTCAAAGTGCTTCCCACGTCGCTGAGTACCTCCATTATTGTTGGAGACGACAATGATATCTTCAAGGTAGACGAGACACGTTCTCCACCTAAAGAGGGCCAAAAATATCAATCGCACGTTGAAACGTTGCGCGAGCATTAGTTTACCCAAACGGCATACGCCGGAATCGGAATAGTTCTTGATGATACACAAAAGACGTCTCATCGCGGTCCTTCTCCCTGATATGGAATTGCCAATAACTCCGATTATCACCAACGGCTGTGAAAACAGTTGCACTTCAAAGGGTGTCGATGTATTCATCCATCCGGGAGTTGATTATAAGTCCTTGACAGTTACCGCATTCAAGCATCTGTAATCAATGCAGAAACGCCATGATCCACCCAGCTTCCGAACTACCACCACTGGTGAAGCCCAAGGAGATTGGGCGGGCTCAATGACGCCAGCTCCTAGCATCTTTTGCACTTGGGTATTATCTTCTTCCCGAGATTTCGATCCTGCCCTGTAAAGGTGTTGCGCAATGGGCCAAGTGTTCGGAAGCAGATCGATGGAATGTTCTGTAAGCCCTATAGTTCCCAGGGAGCCATCACACATGACAGTATATTCACGAAGCATGTCCTTCAGCTTCTCCAGGTGAGATTCGGGTACATGTCCGAGGTTTAGCTTCTCTAACTCCTCAACAGGATCTGTCTGTTCTATACCTGGCGCCAGGTTGTTAACCATGAGAGGTTCCGGGTGTCCAGAACCCGACATCACGGTTCTAGCTCCACCGTCTTCTGCGGTTTTAGCGGTGTCCTCCCCCTACTTAGGGTCTGTCACGCCAAGAATCTCTCCAATAGAGAGCGTTGTCGGCACGACGTCTTTCTTTTGTGGAAGAAAAGAACCAATCATCTGGTTTTTGACTAACCACTGGATGGGTGTGCAAAAATCGGCCACTAGAACCTTGAAAGGTTTCTCCGGTTCCGCGGAGACAATCCCATTCGCTAGGGCAAACTGGTGCCGTTCGTAGAGTCACGAAAAAGGTCGAACCATATGCACACCGTGCTGCTTGGTAATAACTGTAACCCAAACTTGGGCTTTCGGTGAAATCGCGACTGATTTTGCTACCGCCTCTTTGTAGAGACTGGGTCCTTCTTCGCAATCTCTTGAGCAACGGGTAAGGGAACACGCTTTCGCGCAGTACCTCTCAGGTGTTTTCGAATTATGGGGATGGTAGACTCATCTTCTAGTTTCACTGTTCCAATCCGAGGACGGATTGCTTCCACAAAGCAGTCACAAAAGTCACAACCCAAAACGACTGGGGCCGTGAGAGATTTGCAGATCACAAATTCCAAGTGTACCAAATAGTTTCCCAACCTCATCATGAGGGTAATTGTTCCAACCGTCTGAAACGGGTTATTATTCGCATCTGCGATATCCAGGCCTGGATCATATTGCATAAAAGCCCGAAGTGTCTGTGAGATCAAATCCACATGGATTACGTTAAAAGCAGCTTCTATATCCAGGACAGATCATTGAAGAACTGTAAAATGGTTGGACAGGCCTAGGTCAGCGAAAAATTTGTAGTTAAGCCTGGGTATGACCATAATTCGATCCGGCATACGGAATTTATTGGACCGTATCCACGGGCGACATAGTACACCAAAGTTTCCCGAGGTAATATCGGTTTAAGACATTTTCCTCGAAAGGATCGTGACTGCTGGGGAGAAAGACTGCGGTGCCTCGGGCGTCTTCAACCTCGTCTCAGAAGACGCTCTTACCGTGGGGGAGACTCCCAAGTCTACTTTTTTGAAGCAGACACCGCCGCTAGCGGTACGACTACTTTGTGAGAAACCGGTTGTTCCCCAGTTACGGGTTCGAGGTTCTGAACCTCTGAACTAAGGGATGCTCGAAGGACCTTCTGTTCCTCATGGAATCTACTTGGAACGCATCCCTTTTGTTCAGGGATTAAAGCGTCGTTCTGAGCGATAATTCGAGAACCCTTCCGTAACGGGAGCATACAGTCTGGCGCCTTATAACCTAAGCGGTACCCTAAAAAGCAAATCAGCGCTGCTAGATCCTCTGGTGGGCAATTGTCTACACAACGGAGTGTGGTAACCCTCCATCCAGTGCGAGGAAACCTAGAGGCACTGTTCGCATATGCGAGCGATGCCGCAGGTACACGTTTTCCCTGAATATAAAAATTGGGGTCTTCCCCCGTAATCAGGACCGCTGTAGACGGCAAGTCAGAAGTAAGCACCGAACTTGGGTTACTTCCGAGAAAATGGAAGTTATCATTTCTTGAGTGGGTGGCGTTACCTTGCAACGGGGACAATGAAGAATAAAACCCTTCAGCGAAGAGTGCTTTTGACCAAGACTTTGATCTTCGCTTTGCACGCAGGGTGTCCCCTTCAGTCTGAGCGTAGTGAACTAACTCCAGATAGGTCCTCCTTCCCTTATTCTCCAGACATCGGGCAGCCAGTGCCCGAATCGAGGGGTCTGAACCATCCCAGAACATGGTAAATCTCTCCTGAGCGAATTATGCATTTTCACACCTGTGAAACGCCTTACTTAACCGGTTTGATTAAACCGTTTTGCTTTCCGTGGGCTTCTGCCGTGATTCGCGTAGAGCAAGAACATTGCCCTGAATCTCATGATGTGTTGCATATGCCCTTGAGAGGTACTGCACCGCTTTGGTCCAAGATGTAACTCTTCCTTCCGAGGCGGGAGAAGTTCCGCGGATGGCATTAAATTGATCCTCTTCCATCCCCTTTACAAAGGAGGGTAAGGCAAGATATGCCTGCGCTTCACTCATATCGAGGATATCGAAATCCTGGACAAAAAGAGCAGGGAAATCAAGCATCTCAATTGGGTCCTCTCTTGATAACTCCCTCTTCTGTAGGGTAATGACCATTCTCTTGATGTAATCCTAGACTCACCCGTTCCACGAGACGAATGATCTCCGGAAGAATTATCCAATGGATAGTATGGGTACGACAGTAGCTTCCGATAAGGCAAATTCGTCGGCTTCAATTCCATCATTCCGAGGTGCTCCCTACCTTTCTCGCGTGAGCGGATGGCCCCTTGAGAGGTGTAAGTAGATTTGGACCGTGAAGCATGGGACCATCGACGTCCATTCTCAGAGTCCGAAGAACTGGAAGACGAACGCGACGAAGATTGATTAGAATCGGAGTCCGATGAATATTCTTGGAGGTGAACTCCCCTTTTGAACTTGCGACAGTTCCGTTTACCGGAGCGGTGAACCGAGTCTTCTGAAACGTCGGATTCTTCCTTTTTGGAGTCAACTCCGTCATTCATTAGGATTATTGTGTCCAAGGTATCCAAACGTGCTTGGAAACTGTCCGCTCTGTTCCGGAAGTCCTCCACAAACGTGCGATATTCCTGAAAAAGACCAGGGGGACTAAGACGTTCCAAAAATCTCTTTATACGAATAGCACATGAAACATCCCTCACTTGGGGGTCATCTGCTTTACGCCGAAGCTCTGATACATCGTTTAAGAGCTCCACATGGGCAACATACGCGATATCCTCGTGGGATGGCAAACGATGGATTTCAGATACTTCAAATGGTGCACGGTTAACTGCAGAGGTAGTTTCCACGACAGGTGGTTGATCCACAGTAATAACCTCCTGAGATGCAGAAGCAACTGAGGTCGCTTTCGGACTGTCCCGATCGATATCCTTATCTTCTCAATCCACGAGTACTGACATCCTTGACCTCTACTTGGCTGGCAAAGCCATGCCGGCAGGGCGGTTGGATCCATTCTCGGAATTGGCGGCAGCCGGCTTCATGCTGCAGTAGACGACCGACTTTTCGGGAAAATGACCACGGCGACCAAAACACTTTCGGAAAACGGGCAAACCAAGCAAAAGCCTTCAAAAACCTGAACACAAGTACAACCAATCCAGGTCACACTTGTGAACTTCGCGACCTTCAAATCCTGGAGTCCTTCCCAAACATGGGCACAAGTGTTCTAGAATCCGAAGACCGAATTAAGTAACGAATTCTGAGACCGGTGTTCTAGGTCGGGAGACCAGTTGTACAGCAAAACACGGCGGCGAGAAGTGCATCTCAAGGTGTTCGAAGCCTTGCCTTCGAAAGAGGTAGACCTGCGAGCAGAGCTGTCTTTTTCACCCAAAGTTGGGGCGTAACGCCTAGGGGGATTCAGAAATAGCCTACAGAGGTTGGGGTCTCGGGAGAGATTCTGTACTGGATCTGGTGTACTCCATGTCAGTATCAGAAAGCGGGAAAGCAACCAGAAAACGAAGACGATGGTCGTGCAAACGCAGGGTACAGACCCGAAAAAACCAAGTGAAGACAGGAAGAAATATCCCAATACAGGTTGGGAAACCTGTCCTCGGAAAGAAACACAAACGATAATAACAATATAGTTAGAAGCCCTATGAGCGGTGTGACACAGCTAATCTGAGCCTTCCCAGGGAGATAAATAAATGGAATCCACTCGTGGATACTCTCCCAGAGCAGTCGTAATCCGACGAGGGCAATTGTAGTTAGAGCCATACGTGGTTGGTTTTACTTTGGACTCACGACTGCAAGGTCACTCGTCCCTAAGTAGGGCTCGCTAGAATTATCTACACTACTTAGATTAATTACTGCACACCTTCTACGGGCCATACACGTGAAGATACCAGTGTCGGGGCCATAGCAAAAACTAACTAAGTAGTAAAATTTCAAAATGGGAGCGAAAAACTCCAACGCGTACCTCGCGTCAGACCTGTACAGCGCTATTCATAACTGACCAATCGGGAATTTCACCCTGTTCAGGGGCCGCCCTAAAACACCCTTTCGTAGGAAAAACTCATATAATGAGTAGCACCAACTCAAGGGGGATCAACCTCCCCTAAAGACGATCTTCTCTAAGTCTGCCAAAAGGCATTGCTCTGTAGCGCTTAACCTTAGAATGGGACAGCATCAAACCATAGGTGGCGCCCGAAAGACGCCAGCCCGCCAAGCGGCTAGAATGATCCGATGAGCAGGATGAATCGGAGTTGTAATTACGATCATTGCCTAGTTTTGGATACTTCCTTCCGTGGTATATGGCATGGCCCTGATGGGTAACTGCAGCCCTGGAAACAAGCTTTGCTCTACCATCACGGATGGTTTTTTTCAACGTCTCAAGACGGGCTAATACGAGACTGAACTTCCAATCAATCCCTTCCATAATGTCTGGGTATCCAAATAAAACCTCTAAAAGATAAATAGCATCAGTTCGTAGCACACGGATATCGTTGGGTACACCACCGACGAGTTCGGTATCAAACTTCCTACAAAGCGTATCTACCTCACTAAACAGGGCATCATAAGAGCTCTGTAAGACAGATATTTGAGTCTCTAAGTGACGAAATTGTGCTTCCATCTCCACAACGAATGTATCATTATACACAGTGGTGGTTCGAAGAACCTCCTTAGGAACAGCAGAGGGCCCAGACACTGGGACAGCTGACGACTTAACGGGTTGTTTCCGATAGCCGGTTCTTTTTCCAGCAGAATCTTAGATACCAGCGGATGACTGCGGTCGTGGCGACAAATTTTCATCTACCGACCTGGGTGGTGAATTGCTCCGAGTTCGGGATGGCTTCCTATTGGAACCCATTGCAATTCGAACGAACAACTTCGAAACGAGAACAACAAACCGAAACACAAACAGAAAAGTCCAACGATGGAATGACGACTCGTAAGAAAAGAAAAGCGACCCAGAGACCTGAGTCTTGTGACACCTTCTAGGTCGGGAGACCAGTTTGTGGTGCAATACCATGAAAAGAGAAAAGGCACACCAGGGTGTTCCAGATCCCCTTCTGTAGTGTAGCAACACTAAACAGAGCCACCTGAGGTAGGCGCGCTAGTCTAGCGTAACTCCGAGGCTCACGATCACGACGGGCATTCAGGTGTACGGTAAATACACGAAAGAGGTCACCAGACAGCAAGAGAGAACAAAACAGAACACCGGTAAAACAAGAGTGTTACTAAAATGGGTAAGGATTAAAAATGCGCAATGCCGATAGAGATGGCAACGCAGGTGCGGTTCGAGATGCAACGAGGTGCAATGACTAGTCTTGCACCAGAAGTTGGCTCTCCAATGGAGTTTACCAAGTGCCAGGGGTTCCTGATCCAGAGCCGGAAACTCGGTTGTTGTGTTTAGCTTTCTGCGAGGTGGGGCCGCTGCACATCTAAGCAATAGTGGCGCAGGCCCACTGTCAAGCGGTCATTATTAAATAGCTAGTTAAAGGTAGAACTATTCCTAATCAGTAGGTGGTAACACCACAACAACTGTTCGAAGAGTTCCAAAGGGGCAAGTGAACTAATAATCATAAGAATAAGTGAAATTATCCTCGATAGCGAGAAATTGAATTTGTTTTCAAATGTCGAGCTTATACGCCGCGGTGCAGAACTCATGTATATGTCTCGCTTCATTCACATGAAAACCTCCGGCGAACGCAATGCAGTACAAGGTCAAACACTCATGTTCTTCCTGTAGTCCATTTTCAGGTTGCATTGGAGCTTTAGATGGTATTTAAATTCCGAACAGGAAGCCTGAGAAGTATCTGAACTCTGCGTCCTTCTACTGTCGCAAAGGGTTCTATGTTTTACCAGTTCATGCTTTATTGGACGGCTTGTATCGTTTTAAGAGCTACTCAGCCAGATGAGTCAGTTCTGCACATGATGCTCTAGCTCATGCAGTTTCAGGTCTAGGCAAGTGTCAAAAAACGCATGGAGTAGGTACAGAACTTTGGATCGTACGTCGCAAAGCATATATATGCACTGAAACTTTGATCACACCCATACCAATATCTCAATCGGTAGGTCCTCATAAATCTGCGTCCAATTATTATCTATCTTCTCTCAGAAGGTACGTTGAACAAGCATTTGAGATGCTGGTTGCTTGATGGAGGATCCTGCAAAATGCGTTGCATTTCTCGGTGTACATTAGTTATAGGGTAGTATACTTATGCATGTAGCTGCATAATTTCTGTTTGGAAAATGGGAAACAGTTCTTACACTGTATAAATTAGGAAGAAAGAACACAAATTAAAATGGAGATGCAAGAATGGTACGTATCCAATAAGGAAGGCAACCGTCTTCAACTTTCACTACACGAAGAGACCGGGTCTTGTGACGAAGTATCAGAGAAACAGGAGGAATTGGATTCATATATCCGCCATAAGTATCTTTGTAGACCCTCGCTGTATGTTGTGCCGTGCAGCCGTCTCGAGTAGCACGTGATACTCTACCGTCGTATGGGCCGGCGGGATCTCGTTGCGCAGATGCGTAAGCGTCGCGAACAAGAGTGAGAAAAAGCTTCGTGAACGCACTGCGATACAATCTCATCCATAGGCTCTCATCGAGACCAGTTGGCCTACAAAACAGCTCACCAAACACCAGGCGTTCAGTGGTTTACTAAACACTTTGCAGAGAACAACAATCCCCTATGAAAGTGAGGGCACAACTGCGAAACCTCATCGTTAAACTATAAACCGTTTAACACAAATTAGTTCTTGTCAAATCAAAGACTTTGCCAGCGTTTTTTGCTTTATGGCTGCCCTCCCAGGTTTGTTCAACAATACCTGGGCAGTTTCCACTGGGAATGGTGTGGTGGCAATAACTTTTGCCTAAAAGCGCAATGTCCATAGTTAGCGTGCAAACATATGCACTTCGAGAGCACTCAACTCTAATCTTGGGCATGAAATTGAAGCCATGTACGGCAGATTTTATGAAGGATGTGGACAGCGCCTTTGCCCCGTTTGCAATGAGACAGGGTCACTTGCTACTAGTGGGTTTGAGTGGAAGAACACTTTGCGCAAATGATCCATGGTTGGTATGAAGTGAACGACTTTTTCCACGATATACAGCAAGTAAAAGCACTTTTTGTGTCGAAAAGAATGGACGAAATGTGAGAGATGAACGTCCACTTTTATGAAGTGCATGGAGACCGGTGTGATATCGCATTCAAGTCGAAGTTCCAGTTTCAGAACTAAAGAACAGAAGAGTATGGGAAGGTGGGCCAGCTACAATTAAGGACATAATAGGCAGAAGGGTTGCAGGAAAATGATTTTCAGCACGTCGTGGAGACAAAACCATACCCAGTTCTAGACGTTACGGTTTGGAACAAGTCGGTCTCCATCGTGAAATAAAACGTTTAAAAAAAGAGGCGGCCTGTAGTGGTAGCTAGGGGCGGCCCAAAAAGGATGATTCCTTTGCTTAGAGAGGCAGAGTTGATGATAATAATGGGTTGGGGAACAGACGTGAGGCGAAGGCCGAGCTCTGTTCACTCCTTTTATACTCAGAGAGAAAGACGCTAGTCGTCTTTCTCGGTAGTTAGAGTCCTAACATGCTCGCATGAATGCGGCATTGTATGCAGACATCACACCATCCTCGGGGATGGTGAGAAGGCAGGACGCTTTCTCACCATCCCCAAGGATGGTGAGATGGTCCACTCCATCTCCTTCTTCCACACCGTCTGACAAGGACGGTGAGCGGAGCTTTATCCTCACATTCCCTTCTCTTTACGTATGACTTACAATTGTCGCATAAAATCACGTATAACTAGTTGAATAATATCTAAAACGCATTTGGAAGTACTTAAAATTTGGTTCATAGCATCACAGTTCTTAACTTTGGTAAAATAATCGGCGGGGTTGTTGGCGGAGGTGATATACCCAACATCGGAAATTTCGTGGTTCGAGTACGCTTCACGAACTGCAGAAATGTCGATCATTAGTCGCTTTTCAGATGTCGTTGAGCTTTTTGTTATTACGTCAAATAAACTTTTTGAGTCAGTAAGCATTGTGATTGGAATTTTCTTCCCAATTATTGACTCGAAGTCAGGTTTGATAACGTAAGCTATATCGAATGCATCAGAAATTGCGTATAGCTCTCCTCCTAAAACGGATCTGGTAAGGTGCCGGCTTTTGTGACTTGAGAAATGAAGAGTATTGCAGTTATCGAACTTGTCCACGAGAAGAAGAATGAATCCAATCTGGGATGAATTGTCTGCATTGTTGGCAAATGATGAATTGGAATATACCTTGAGGCGGAGTGAATTGATATCAAGTTTCACATATTTCAGATTTACATTTTGACTTTGCTGAATATGTTTTACGACTTTGTTGATGTTCTTCACATCTTCGCTTGAGAAAGATTGTTACGTAACTTGAGCAGCCATGTTGACAGCACAGCAAATATCTGGTCGCGTGTGGGTCAACCAAGCAAGTTTATGTCTCAATGAACGGAAATCAGAGAAGCTGTAATCTTTTGGAAAAATTCGCAATCGTTTGGCATAATTTTCCTGACTTAGTGAAAATCCGTTATCGGTTTTGCGTACTCTTACGCCTGCAAATAAAGCGGAATCCATTCATTTCTAAGTCCTTTGATTCAAACTTCTGAACGGTGAGCTTGGCCTGTTGCAGGAATTGATCGGTTCCACATTGAAGGAGGTCATCTACGTAAACACCGGTAAAGCCAATGAGCTTTGCCTGTTCGTGTTTCATAAACAGTAACAGATCTCCATTCGTCGGGGTCATTCCTAGGCCTTCTTTCAGATGAGTTGTTATTGTTCTGTACCAATAGTCTCCAGAGTCTGAGAGTCCATAAAGAGGGCGGGGAAGTTCCAACAACATGTGTGCTGGAAGTTCCAGTTCTTTTGGAGGCTTCAGGTATACTTTACGCATGACCTTCTGTGCGGATTGCAAGTATCCTTGACGAACATCTGTGTTCCATACTCTATATCCAAGAATAGCGGCGACGGTAACGAGAATTCGGGTTGAATATTGTCTTAGATTAGGCGAATTGTGCACTAGAAAAGCCTTTTTGTGGATCTTTGTGCCCTTAGGCGACAAATCTGGCTTTAAATATCTCTTCATCAGTCTCAGGATTTTTGATTGCGAGCACAAAGTGGCCAGTGAGGATATTGGCGCCTTCTGACACTTCGTCTTGTCTAATGACTTTCCACGTTCCGCGCGATATTAATCCTGCCAGCTCTTTTCGTTTAGCTTCAGTGAATGCTGGTAGGTTCCGACGGTGATCGGAAGGACCTAACACTTCAGTGATTTGAACATCATAAAGTTCAAAATCACCAGGAAGTATTGGTTCGGGACAAGTATGAAGGTTGTCCATTAGTTCGTCACGATGAAAAGGTTTGACCTGCGCAATAGAATGTTGAACTGTTTCACCATTGCGATTGACAAAGACTTGTTGGTTATCAATTCTTACAAGGTTATAGGGTGCAGTCCATTTTATTGGCTTCGAATCTTCTCGATAAACTAGAACTTCTTGTCCAACTTTCAAGCTTGTGGATGCCGCAGATGGAATGCGAGCGACGATTGCACGGCGCAAACAAAGTTCCGAAGTGATGGTTTCCATCTCAGTGCACGCGATTTGAAGAGCTCTCATTCGCTGCTCATGATTTGGAAGTTCTGTGCTAAACGGTGGAAAGCGAGGAAGAACTACAAATACGAGTAGTGAAGGTACAAGTCCTTCGGGATTCATTGTATCGTTCATAGCCTTGAGAGCAACTCGAAGGGCTGAGGCGATGGGGACATCGGGCTCGCTATATCGAATCTTTTGGTAGATACGACGTAAGGGTTCATGGTACCGTTCACCGGTTCCAAGGGAATTATGACTTTCAACGCCTGAGAACTGTAAGGTGATTCCAGCCATGCTTGTCAGTTCTCTCCATCGAGCGGATGTGAATTGTCTGGCTTTATCCAGTCTCATCTTTTCTGGATAGCAAGTGTATAATGTGGCCCGACAACCGAGAAACGCGTACCAGATTGCTTCAGTAGTCTGACTCTTGAGGAAAACTGCAGAGCTGAAGTGCGTTTGTGTGTCGACAACGTGTAGAACTGGCATGTTGTCCAAGAACATAAGATCCAAAGCAATTTCACTGTTGAATATTATTTTGCCTGGAATGTATACTTGGAAGGACTGTGGCCGGGGTGTAAAACGTTGGCACGTGGCACATGATTTTGAGATATGCTCAATGAGTTTCTTGGTCTCAGTCGTGGCATGTTCTGGCTTTGCTTGGGAGATCAAGTTGAAAAGCTTGTTTGCGCTTGGATGGTAGAAGTGCATATGCATTTTTCACAGTTCACTTTTTGTGTAAAGAATCTCAGAGAAGTCCCATTCTAAGTACATATTACCGAATTTCAGCGTGATTGGTATCGACCAATTGAACGTCTTGCTGAGTAACATGTTGTCCACGTTGTCAGGTACAGGATCGTATAATTCCAAGGTATCGAGTCCAATAAGAAGAGGTACAGAGGCGTCAACGACGTCAATCTCAAGTGGGAGAAAAGTGTTGCCAGGGATTGGAATGCGTACTTGCATGGTTCCACGGCTGAAATATATGCCATCTCCAAATTTAAAAGCTTTGTTGGAGTGATTCAGCTTAAATGGAATGCCTACAAGTTTACAGTACGCTTGGGCTGGTTGTTTTCCTAATACAGATTGTTCTGCGCCAGAATCCAGACATGCTCCTTGAAATTCGCGTCGGTTTCTCTCGAATGAGCTTGTCTTCACGTTGCGAATATCAACAACGTTCCAATGAGGTGTTCGTGAACTGTATCGTGCTTGCTTTCGTGTACAAAAACGAATGATTCGAGGTGAGCCATTGGAGGACTTGTCTGGTCCTTTCTTGTTCTGCTGCTTGGGAGGAGCACTACGGCAGAAATAGTTAGAACTCCCAGTTAAAATTCCTCAAGGCAATTCGAGAAAGAAGGTTCGCTACTCTGCGTTCCAAAATTAGATGCAAAGAATTTGTTCGGAAGGATCAGAGGTTACGTTGTCTGCATTAATATCTGCCTCGCCGTTGCAAGCAAAGAATGTTTCCGCGCTTTCGAATTCATCGGAATCACTGGACTCTTCGAGCTGTTGGCTAATTTCATACAGGACACGTTTCAAGGCCTTGTTCTGATCCTTGTAGCCGCTGCGTTGCATATATTGCACAAGGTTGGCGGCATTGTTGGTGAGGTCCTTGCGTTGCCTGCATTCGGCAACAACATGTCCGAATTTACCACAATTCCAACAGGTAACATATCGTCTGCTTTTGGATTGACGAAAGTTTGTCCGGTTTGTGGAATGCGGGTGACGTACGTATCGGGATTGGCCAGCATAGAATGTCTCACTCGTGTCAGAGTTCTGAAAATCGTCGGTGGAAAGTGAGTTCAACTGAAGACTCTTTTGATCTCGCATGTGACCGATTTTCACTTCTTGATCCAGTTGAATTGCGGCTTCCAACTGACCGTAAAGTTCATGATAACTAATCAGTCCCACATTGGCCCTGCTGCAGGCATCTCGTGCCCAAGAGTTACCAATTACAGCATTCTGTAAATATTCGATTCTGTTGCGCTCGGATCGGCAGTGCATAGGGCCTTGTGGGGACAACTTCGAAATTTCTTCGTGGAGGTTCTCCAAAGCGTCGCTTAATGAAGAGCTCTTTGGAAAAAAATTTTGGATTCGTAAGTTACGTAAATAGGCAGCAATGCGGTTCTGACGGGAAAGAGAATTATACTCCTTTTCCATTACTGCTGAAGCTTCCCTGAAACTTCGCACTATGCCATCAACGCTTTGTACGTAAAAACGCTTCGCGTTTCCACGCAAAAGGTGGTGTAAATATTGCAGTCTTTGATGGTTGGATAGATTGTAATCTAGAGCGGCATACTTATATTCGCTCAGAAATTCCTCCCAACATTCACCAAGGGCTCCTGAGAATTTAGAAGATTCATCTTTGAAACGAGACGCGATGTAATGAGCAGTCCTGTCTCGATTGTCTCCAAAGTTCGTTTGTGGCTCATTGTTAACGTTTTGAGGACGCCATGGGTGGCGTTGGCGATTTTGCTCATTCATGCGTTTCGGAGGTGAGAGCTCACGTTGTTGCTCAACCTCAGTTTCTTCTTCTTCGTGTGCAAATCTCTGTGGTTGTTGTCGGGTAAGCGGAGCAGGTGCCCGCGTTTGCTCGAATAAATCTAAAGCAGTGAAAGCATCTTCTAAATGAGACTCCTCAAAAATTGTTTTGGCAATTCTTTTTAAGAGGTGACCGCTTTCATGTTCTGCGAGACTATTTCCATGATCTTCTAAGAACTTAGCAAACTTACGCATAAGCAATACACTACTTAGAATTGTAAAAGTGAGTAGCCTATCTGGAGGGTATTCAGTTCTCAGAAGTTCGATTACTTGAGCAGGCTATGCTTGGGTATTGTTTTCCAGAATATTCTTAATAAATTCGATAAATTGTCGTTGTTGCTGATTTGCGTACCTAACATTGGTAGTAAAATTTCCGTTAAGTGGCGGCATGATGAACTAAACAAATTACTACAGTGTTATGTATGCTAATATAATAGAGTACTGTGTTTAACTAAGCTTTACTCGTACACAATTAGCCTATTGGTATTGGTTACTAATCGTAGAGTAATACGCAAAAGCAAAACTATTTACTTTTTTAATATTTGATTGTAGAGCACTTTGAAGTGTGCTCTGCCGTTTTTGTGGCGGTTCAAATGATGATGCGACTCCAATGAGCGCTTACAGATAGCACAGTAAGGCGGAGTACGCTTACAATGCACGCGGTTGCAGTGTGTGTTAGACTGACAGTGGTCAAAAAAGGTTTTTGCACTGTTGCATTGAACTTTACACAACGTGCAGAAGCGTTTGGCACGTTCCACACGCGTGGTATTCTTCTTCGGTTGTAATTGGTCATCCAAACATTTGGCTTTTTTCCTGCGAAGCTTCTGTATGGCACTGGTGCTCGGCTGCACTGACACTTGTGCGTGTTGGCGGCGGCGAGGCACTAGTATTTCTTCGGCTTCAAGGTCAAAGACACTTGGCGGTTTGCGGCTGGATGTAGTTCAGCGGTGGCCTGGTTTTGATTCACTGTCCACTTCTGAAGGGGTCAGATGGTCCAATATGTTCGGTCGTTGCTGATTGGTTGGTGGCACTGGTAGTACAGAAAGGTGGTGACGATGCGGGGAGGCTGGGTGCTCTACGGTTAACGTAGGATAGATTGAATTATAAATAAAAACAGTGTCTGGCTGTTTACAAGCCACTGTAGTTATATGCTGATTAGACACTAAAAGAATATAAATTAGAAAACATGTGTGGTTAGTAATTACGTCTTATACGTATTGGTTAACAACGTGTAATCAGTCCCAACAGAATTTTTCAATTCTTTAGATGTCGAATGACCTAGTTGTAAACGCTAAAAATCGACGATTATCCACGGATAATTCTGGAATGTCGTGAAATAATACGTTTATAAAAAGAGGCGGCCTGTAGTGGTAGCTAGGGGCGGCCCAAAAAGGATGATTCCTTTGTTAAGAGAGGTAGAGTTGATGATAATAATGGGTTCAGAGACAGACGAGAGGCGAAAGCCGAGCTCTGTTCCCTCCTTTTATACTCAGAGAGAAAGACGCTAGTCGTCTTTCTCGGTAGTTAGAGTCCTAACATGCTCGCATGAATGCGGCATTGTATGCAGACATCACACCATCCTCGGGGATGGTGAGAAGGCAGGACGCTTTCTCACCATCCCCAAGGATGGTGAGATGATCCAGTCCATTTCCTTCTTCCTCTCCGTCTGACAAGGACGGTGAGCGGAGCTTTATCCTCACAGTCTCTAACGCTTCTTTCAAATCAACACTGAACCTTGGGTCCGATCATGATGCAAGCTACCCGCTGGTACTCTTGTCTGATCTCGACGATGATCTGGCGATTGCGCAAAAAGACGTCCTCAATGGTTTCTATGGAGGCCTAAGTGGTGTATGCCAGGCGCCTTCTTGTGCTGTGTCCGGTAACCGAATATCCCTGTAGGATGAATTGAGATTTTCGGCAAAGAACGCGATAATCGTCGGAAACGGAACGCTTCTGCAGTTCAAGACACCTACGGCACTTAATATTTCGTATCATAGGTAGCCCAGTGAGTTTAGTTTGGCTGTCAATTTGTATCATGTGGCTACGATATAGGAGTCAAGTATTGTTGGGTGTTGAGGTGTTTAGTAAACCTTCGCTCTATGAGAATGTCATGCGTGCCAATCAGTGAAAAGGAATGGAGAAATGGTTTCAACTCAATGAACATCCAGTAACCGTAAGAGCAGATATCACCGATTACGAAGAAGAATCCCATGTTCATAACGTGAATCATTCGTACATACTGCCATTTTATTCCCCTAAGAAGATGCTGAAGAAATGCGGCCCTCTTCCACCCGGTGCATATCGTGCCTCCGCAAGTTTAGACAATCCTAAGTCGATTTTAGCCAAGAATAAATAAGTAAAGATGCAATAGAATGTCATAAACTATGAAAAATATCTGTCATAGCAAATGAGAGAGTATAGAAAGGTAAATAGTTGTCAGTCCATGCCTGGCTGTCCCTCTTTAGACGCTTTCCAGGAGAGTTCAAATTGACGTTGGTTTTCTTCCATTGCGCTACCACTATCAATGAAGACACTGTTGTTTATTTTCCAGGCCCGGTCGTATCGCAATGCGCTTTCTTCTAAGAGATCCATGATGTGGTTTTGCCTCTCCAGCCATTCGAGAACTCCTGCCTCGTTATTGTAGTGGCTCTCACTATTTGAGCGTTGGTAGAGCATTTGATCTCTCAATAGGGCAGCCCGAGATACTGAAGACGAGCCAACGCGGTTCAGACCTTTTGATAGGTTTCCCCCTTCCAAAAGTACACCCCAACTATTGCCCTGCGAACGACGCGTTCGCTTCGTAATGGACTCCTCACCATCCGGATAACTAGGCACACCTTCCTCATATCCAGCATCATCTTCTCCAATAAGCTTGGTTGTCATGCGCAACATCGATGTATCTTCGTTCGTCTTCCCTAACCAGTACACAGTAAACAAGATGTAAACGCGTTTGGAATCAGTAGTCAGATCTTCATTCGTTGTGTACTGTAGGAAGTTAGTACTTCGCGAACTGTCATGCTGGCCAGAAGCCAACCAGTTGTCCTGTACGATAGTGAATTGTCTTCTAATCTAAATGAACGGATTCTTCAATGCCATGGTAATGCAAATAGAAAGCGGTCGAATATTTGAGTCAACAATATTGAATTTTCCTCTCAAATCTTCCACGGTATCCACATTCTTGTCATTGAAGCAGTTCTAAATAACAGTCCAGAAAGAGTACCTCGTAACATTTGCATCCAGTTGAGTTCTAGTGGGTTCATATCCGATATCTGTAGTTAGGGCACATCGTGCTCGCTTATCATCTTGCAGTAAAACGCAAAGCCTCGCGAACTCGTTGAATGAGAACCCTTGAGAAGTCGCTCCCGTTTTCGCTTCTTCTTAGGCGCTTTCAACTTGTACCTGAGATCCTTCTCCATCCTCGCTTGGATATTGCATCTCTTCTTGTCTAACTAGTACATGTATGGCCTTCGTTTCACTCTCTGGCATAGTGTTAAATATTTCCGATATTGCCGGAAGTTCGAGAAACTCTTCCTGCCATACCAGAGCTGCTTGTTCTCATGATAAAAAGGCCTTTGAAACTTCATTTTTTCCTAACCAGTGAGTAAGATTTCTTCCTTCGAATCCTTTTGCTACTAGAAAGAGTAAGATTCTCCTCGTTAGTTCCATCTTATTCTTGCGACTACATTTAAGTCCCCAGCTTTTGTTAAAACTGCACAAAGCTTGCGTACTGAGTGAATGAAGATAAATTTAGACAGGACGCATTCTTACGAGCTCCAGAAAGTCTAGTAGAAGGGAATGGTTAGTTAGCGAAAATCATTCTTGGGGTGTTTCTGGTAAGCTCCGTACCTAAAAGGGATTTCTTTGGTGCATCTTGATGATGTGGCGCGTTTGAGGACGAGGGTTTTCGCTTCCTTCGCTGCAGAGGTGGATGGAGCATGTTAGCGGTAGTTGTATGCATGGTGGGAGGCGATAAACTCGGTATATTTGCATCCATAATGTTGCAAACAGATTTAACCCTTATGCGTATGGACAAGGAGCGTCGACCAACGTTGGAGGAAGACAAGAGGGAAGGAAAAGAAAGTATCACAAGAAGTTCGTTCAAAATTTTGAAATGGTCTGTTCAGAGAGTGCCAAGTGGCCAAATAAAACGTACACACTGCCATGTGAATTAAAATAGGTATCATCCGGGCACATGCAGTGGAAAGCAGTACCAGTGTAAAAAATTTTGACACCGGCCAATGGAAAAGCATTATTGGCCAATTTGGCTTCCGATCTGGTTTGTTCGGAATGGCGTCGGTGTTCTCGGAATGCTAGATAAGGGTGCTAGATCGCAAGTTTGTTAGGCAATCACTCAAAAAAACTACGAAAACGCTAGATTCTGCTAGTTCGTGGTGGTTGGCAAGCGAAAAAAAAAATTTTTCGGAAATCACTCTTTCATATTTTCTATTGTCATCCGTCCCTAGTACCGCACTTCGCTAGTTTCAAGTTTAGAGCAAGTTCTTTGCTCACTAAACGCTAGTTAGAGGGCTCGAAATGGCGCTGGCCGCGTAGCGGCCAGCGGCCCCACCCCCATGCAACCCAAATTAACTTACATATTTCCATCTCGTGGATTTCAAACTTCAAATTGTCAAAGTTTGGAGCCCAACTGTTCTCTCAGCCTCACTGGGTGGCACCAACACTCTTGAACACCAAACATAAAACCTCCCTTACCATCCTTACCATCCTTCTTCTCCTTATCCTCTCATTCCACGCCTCCTCTTCAACCGACTCTCACCTTCTATTCCTTCGTCGTCCTTCTCCTCCAACCTCTTCCTTACAGCCCCTCGACCGGGAGTAACAGGAGTGCCTTCCCCGACAACAGCTCTCCCTTCCGCATCACACACCTTCTTCTGCATTTCCTCGATTAGATGCACAGCCCTACCAACCAGTAAAAGTTGCTTCTCCAACACCAAAACCCGTCTACGCATCTCCTCGTTCTCCTTCCACAGTCTCCTCAGCTCCTCACCCACACACGCCACAACCCCATCGACATGCATTTCTGCCCACACCCCAGCCTCCCTTGCCCTCCTACGCAGCTCAGCCACAGCACCCATAGGCACCCCTTCCTCTGAAGAACTCAGCACCATCCCCCCCATCTCCACCACAACCTCCTCGATACACTCATCCAAACGCTCCTTAAGCCCTCCGCCCACGCTCCTCACCAGTTTCTTCACATCGCGGTAAAACCGACTCATTCGCCCCGCCCCACCTCCTCCTCCTCCCCGTCCTCCTCGACTTCCCTCGCCCTCACTTCCCTCCCCCCCATCCCCTCCCATCATCGTCCCAACCCCAAGCTCCCCGAACCCAACAACGTTCCTTCCCTTGCCCTCTTCACCATCACCCTTCCCTTCCTCCTCCTTCTTCGTCCTTGGAGGCGTCTTGGGGACCTCCCTCTTCTCCGCTTTATCCAACAACGCCAGTAGCTCCTCATCATTCACGTCTTCGCTAGACATGGCTACTACACGCCCCACCACAACGGCGCTCCCGTTCCTAACCCAACCACCAAGCGAGCACTCCCCAGGTACTTATCCAACCGCATTTTTTCACTCGCCCGTTTTCGCGCCATTTCCCACCGAGTCGTGTCCCACCAATAATCTGAAACGAAAAATTTAGAACGACATTAGTTTAACACTTCCTTCAGTTTACAACTCTATCACACTAACTTAGGTATGTACAGGTAGAACTACGAACGTGTCTAAAGAAATGGTTCAAAACGAGAACCAACAGGCCTACAGTGCTCTCCTAGATTCGCAACATACCTTCGAAAATGGTACTCCAAGTCCATATCCACAGCCATACCCAAAAGAAGCAGCACGAAAAAGATAGTATTCTCCACTACAGGCGCGAGTCCCCTTACCTTGTGCAAAGAAGTATCGCTCAGGAACGTGAAAATCAAGTAGGTAAACACAACAGGGAACACCCTTCCGATATAGAGCCTCATAGTAGCCACACCATCTCTAAACCCAAGCACCTTATTCAAACCACCGTATACGGTCCTGCACACATCCAAAATCAGCCCAACACTACCTCTCTGCACATATGGGAGCTCTCTCTCATTGTTAATGCTGTCCCTAGTCACAAAAAACATCGTTAGCCGTTCAACCACATACGACATACCCCCAAACATGAAACCACCAGTGAAAAATGCAAGAGCACCAGTCCTAAGTTCCATTCCAATCGAAATTGGCGCTTCCAAGAAGTGATAGCCAACAAAAATACAAACATTCAACGGCAAAAGACCTGCCATCGTGAATCCAAGTAGTCTGTTTCGAATCACAGAAATCCGTGCCATTCGCTGGCTGTCCCGCAAAGGTACGTATGCCAATGAACCAAAATGCCTTCTATGCAATGCAAACACCATATCGAAGATAAACAAATGCAAAACAGTCTCCAGAATTACCACAATCAACATCTTCGGAGACATTCGAACATCCCCTACCACATAATGCATCAAAAGCGGTTTCAATACCCCATAAAGAGCACCAATGGCTAATGAAAACAGAAACGCATATGCGCACCAAGCCCATGCTTTTCGCTTTTCCTCGCGTAGTCGGCATTTCTATGTCAGGCCTTCGCAGCGAAGCGGATTTCCTGGGACAATGCTTCTTCGTCTTCGTAGAACTCTTATTCCGGCCGAGAACCACGCTGCAATCTTGAAGCGTTCGCGTGATCAAGTTGTCGTGGCACCCAGTCGCGTAAGATGCTCTCGTGATCACGTCTGCTCGGTTCAGACGACGTGAGCATCTATACTTTTGAAATACATGGTATTGAAGACGTTTCCTGACAACCATTAAGGTCATTTAGGTGGCGCTGCAATGCACCTGTAATGATTTTGCATTGGTATTCGAAGTTTGTTTTTGGGGGTGGAGGTCCGTGGACCGGAGTGTCGTGGCGCTTCATCAGGCGCCTGATGAAGCGCCACGACACTCCGGTCCACGGACCTCCACCACGTGGCGGCCAGCAGTTCCGAAAATCAAAAAATTAGTTTAAAATTAGTGTCTGGAATGAACGGACATCTGCGGTACGACCTAGTAGGTCATGGGCGGAAGATGCATGGTTCATTTTACACTAATTTTTTGATTTTCTGAACAGCTGGGTGGGGATAATGAGGTCGAAGAGGTGGTGGAGAGTGTGGCTGCTCCAAGATCTACTACTGGTCTGCAGACAACGACATTGTCTCAGAGACTGACGTACAGCGTGAAGGAGACTGGTGTTCAACCTCCACCGTATCCGAAGACTTTAGATCAGTTGATGTCGTACGAGTACTGTGAGAGGCAGATGTCCCGCAGCTTCCGTCTTCACAACTGCAGTTTCCAAGACCTTGTCGAAGTCGACGACAACAAGTCCGGGGACAGCGAACTATCCATTGAAGGAAGGGTACAGTTCGTGCTTTCGGATCCCCCATATGGGACTCGTGCGGAGCGTAATCGGGAGAACAGTGGTCATGATGTTCTCACCGAGAAGACCATGGCCCGGGCAGGGAAAAGAATTTCAAAGTTGCTACGTCCCGGTGGGCATGTTATATTGTTCTGCTCGTGGGATCAGATACAGAAGTGGCGGGAGATGCTGCGGAGTGTTACGTACACAGATGACTCTGGCACAACTCGTTTTTCTTTTGTCGTGGACGAACAACCCCTCCAGTTCGTACGATCCATGGGGAACTCGATGGGTAATCCGGGAAGGCGGAGCTGTCGGCTGTACCAGACGTCGGAGTATGCCGTACATGCAGTGCGCTCTGGGGTCCCGTATTCCCAACAGCACAGAATGGTGAACTATGAGAACTTTAATTTTATCCCTTCACGCTACCCGGCATATCACGCAATCATAGACCAGGTGCCGCCTATGTCTTATGGCGAAACTCTGCTATGGAATGTGACAAACTCGGAGAGAATCACTACGAGGAAAAAGGTGCGACCGGAACAGAAGTGTAGGGCATTGCTGAAGGAACTCATTTGCAGGTTTAGTCAGCCAGGAGACCTAGTGGTTGACCTCTTTGCGGGGACGTTCTCTACAGCGATGGCATGCATGGAACTGCCGAAGCACCGGATATTTGTAGGATGTGAAGACGATAAAGCTTGCTTTGAACACGCAAAGCATGCTGCTATTGTTCGTTTTGCTTCTATAATCCGGGAGGGAAACACCAATCTTGAGAAGAACCAAGAGCTCAGGAAGATGGCCCATACTGTTGTCATCGCATTTCCAATGGGCAGATTGAGGCATACCTTGTCATGGAAGGCAGTCAATGGCTTTTCTCCGTACTAGATGCTTCCCCCACACGTCGTCCAGTTCCTGTCGACGCTGTGGAGAAGTGAAGAGGTAGCCAAATTGGGTAAGAGCAGGACCTTCGATCAATGGCCTAGCGTGCTGCAGGGTAGGATGAATCTGGAGAACATGAACTCGCTGCTGGCAATGGAAGCTGTGCATTATGGACTACGAATCAGCAAGTCTACTATTCGCCACGATAACGCTGGTGTTGGAGTGTTTGCAACTCGTCGAATTGCTGTAGGGGAGGTAGTGTGCTACTTCTATGGGACACTCGTGTATCATGATCTGACGAACCGTAAAGAAGTGCACAAGACCTACGGGGACGGAGTTATGGGTGTGACGAAGGATCGCTTTCGAAAATATGCGGTGGAGGTGGATGTTCATGGGCATCAGTTCTCTGCACTACCTCATCGGAGAACACTGAACCATGGAAAACAAACCAACCCGATTCTTTGGGTTGTTCCAGCTCCGTTTTGTGTTGCAGGGTATATTAACGACCCTAAGTATGTCGAAGGCGATAAGGACTTAGATGCTACGGTAGATGGCCTTGTGAAAAAGCGTGAGGCTAACGTGCGGATGAAACGTTCACCTGGCCTAGGGCGGCACGGGAAAAGTTGTTTTCGCTACTTGGGTATGACTTGATAGCAAGACGTGTGAGACCTCAGGAGGGGACGGAGCTTGATGTGGAATTGAAGAAGCAGTTAGAGGAAGCGAGATGCAAGTTAATGGGAAAGGAGGTAGAGAAGAGCCGAATCTTATGTGCATGGAGAATGAGTGCGATTGACGATCTTACATATTCTGGATTTCAAGTTGCTCGAAGGTTAAGGGACTTTGGTGGGGAGGAAATGTACTTTAAGAACGGAGCTGCGGTAGAAGTGCTGGCAGAGTTTATGGGATATGAGGTGGTACCGGGAGGCGAAGGGAAGACCGATTATGTGGATGGAACTGTGATGCATTTGGCACGCTTGGATGCTTGGATCGGATGTGTTTTGACTGGGTTGGACACGAATGTGGGCCGTGGAGGAAAACGGCAGTTATTGTTTTCAAAGTTGTTTGGTGAGTATCTCCCGCTTGCTCTGGAGAACATAATTGGGGTGGCATGGGAGAGAGTGAGGGAACGGCACCATGAGGAATTGGAGAATGTTTGGATGTCTTGGAGTAGTGAGATTTGAAGAGGACGTGGGCATGTTCGAATATGCCTGCGTCGTTGAAGTGCAGACCTCCGTATCTACGTATGTCGTCGACGATGTGATCGAGGAGATGGAACTTGAGGGTACCGAGGTGCGAAGAGTGGTAGGGTCCGAGGACGGTGGTGGCTGTGAGTTTGAAGGATCTGATCTGTCGTTCGAGTGATTTGAGAGAGTCTTCGGTCCATTCGGAAGTGGAGTTGTATCGCATGGCGTAGAGAACGAGATCTGTGTACTTGGTGAAGACGGAAGTGATTGGGGAGGAGTCGATTTCGTTGCAGCATCTGTCGAAGAATGCTCCGATGAAGGGGAATACCATGTCGAGTGCGCGGTAATCTTTTGCTTCGAGCATTCCACGGAGTCCTTCTGTGGTGAAGAAGCCGTTAAGAGCTTGAGCGTTGTCGGAGGTGGAGAAGTCTATGTGGAGTCCAGTTGCAGGGGAATCTTTTTCGATGGCCGCAAGAATGGAGTTGGAGTGTTTGAGGATGGAGGTGCGGATGGATTGGAAGGATCTCTTGGATTTGCTGGGACCGACAATGGAGAAGAGGGAATCGGATCGGAGACGTTCGATTGCGGTGGCTTTGATGAGTTTAGAGACGCCGAGGTGGAAGTTATGCAGTGGCTCGAAGGCGAAGATGTTGTAAGAAGAGAGAAGCGGATATGGTAAGCGTCTTGGGTTTGAAGAGAGAGGGAAGCCTGTTGAAGTTCATATGGATCATCATCGGCGAGGGGGACGTTGTCGGAAGGACGGTGAGAGGGAAGGGGAGGAGAATTGATGGAGAGGTTGGGAACGGATTTTCGCTTCTTGGTCCTGGGAGGGAACTGAACTGGAGCGGTGGCTGTGGAGGAGGAACGCTTGTTGGCGGTGAGGCGATGGGGGCACCTGCGTTGGTGACTCTGAAGAGAGTATGTGGTGCGGCCGTGGAAGGAGCAGCGAGGGTAGCAACAGGGGAACATGGTGCGGGAAGGAGAGTTGAAGGATTGGAAGGAGAAAGGGGAGCAAAGGGGTTGTTGGAGAGCGAAATGCGGGAGCGTAATTATTATGGCGCACGGGGATGAAGTGGAGCAGGTGATGCCGAGCGTTTTGCGCTGGCTCGTGGACTGGTGCATGCTATGCAAGGCCGCAGACACTGACAACGAGTGAAGGATAGCGAGGGCTATCATGTTTTGTAAACTCTAATGTATTTCTTATATATGTATTTATCTGAGCATCCTATCCTTCTATTTGAAGGGGCAGTTCCGGTGGTCCGGTCAGATTTTCAATCTCACGTTCACATGTGAAGGTATGTAGTAGTGGAGTCTGGACTCCACTTCGCGGAGTCCGGACTCGGTTTTTGGTCCGAAATAACTTGGAAATGTGAAGTGCTTTACTAGTTTATACTTTCAAAAAACTAGCAGTGTTGAATGTGTGAAAATATTTTGATGGAAATTGATTCATTCAAAAGTGGGTTTTAAGAGTCGATATCCGTCCATTTCAATTCTTTCCCTTTTGATTGTCAAACTAGCATTCCGAAAACACCGACGGGACCTCAGAATGGCAAATTTTGTCGATCTCACGGTATCAGTATCTTTGTATTCGTCTTTGAAAGAGCTTTCCACTCAAAACTACAGACGTTAAAGGTTTGAGGGCTGAGAAATCCCACATACAGTTTCATAGAGTTGTCAGAGCACCAGATTTCGAAACGCTCTGGAAAGCTGAGAAAAACATCTATCTTTGTTTTGCACTTCGCTCTCGCTCTTTTTGTGTGTCTCTGCATTTTGGCAGGTGTTTCGTATGACCCTCGACTGCTTTAATCTAGGAGATGTTAAAGAAGCCGATTTGGCGCAGGTCGATGACGCGCCATCGCCACACTCTTTGGCAGCTGTAACCGATGGCAGCCACGCGAGTCCATCTTATTTCTCTTCCTCTTTTTCTCTCTCAGAAGATGAGAGCTTACCTAAAACCAATGCTCTGCGCCACTTTAAGAAGATGAAGTCAGTTTGTTTGTGCAACCCTACTTGCATCGGCGCCACCTAAGACGAGCTTGTCATCAATTTTGCTACACGTTCTGAAAGCGAACGAACTAGTTTTTTCTGAACTATGTTTTTTGCATTTTCAGCACCATGAAGACGTTCCGAAGAATTGGTAGTAGAATAATACGTCATTTGGCTGACTGGAGTACTAGTCTACTAAGGAGTAATAGCGGCCGAGAGCCATCCAAGGGGTGACAGTCTACTGAGTTTACTGGTGATGTGGGCACTAACTGGCAGGGAGGCGCAATGAGTGGGCACTATCTTAGGTCTCTACCGGTCGGGAGAATGGTAGTGATGAATTGGAGGCCTTTGGAGCCTACTACTTGCATTCGGTAGCATGAAGACTTCGATGCTGCTCGTCTTTACTCGTCGGAGGTCGGCAGCACTCAGCCAATCTATATGGTCGACGAGGCATTGTGACCTGCGGCAACTACCCTCAAACATTATTTAAAATACAAAGAAAAGTGGCCTTCGGCCGCAGGCGGCGCGTTGCGCTGCGGTCAAAAGTTTGCATAAGATATCTGCACAAATTTTGGTTTACGCATAAATTAAAGTATATGAAACTAATGACGCCCCTCTACAAAGTCTACAGCTTCTTGGAGAACAGGGTTTTTGATGCTCACCGGCATTGGATGGAAATCCTGCGCATTTCGAGGCGTTTCATCTTCACTATGCAGCAGTAACACATCATCAGATGTTCTGACACGCGAAACTCCAACATAGACCTGACCCGGCGAAAAAAAGTCTGTTCGAAAGTCAATTATCATTTTCTTCAGCGTTTGTCCTTGCGCTTTATGCACAGTTGCTGCAAATGCCAATCTGATGGGAAACTGTCGACGTTTGATTTTCACATATGCAAACTCGAAAACAAAGTCAATACGGTGCAGTAAAAAGCTTTGCTGAATTTCCCCATGTTCATCGATGCCCGAAAGTCGAATCACTCTGCGAGAAATGCTGGTGACGATAAACATCTTTCCATTCAGCAAGTGCGGATGAAGTACATTTCGAATCACCATAACAGGAACACCCAACTTCAGTTTCAAATGGTGGTGCGGGACTCCAGTTGGAGCGTAATTATACGTCATTTCAGGTCCAATGATACTATTTGTGTGAAAGTTTTCACCGGTTGGCCCTCGGTTGGGAACGCTCGTCGTTGCAGACTTCAAGTCAAACCTCCTTCCTGGGAAATACTCCAATGCGTTCTGGTTATGTTCCTCCACTAATTGGTTTGTTGGCGCAACAATCAATCGGTTGAGCTTGACATCTCCTTTCTTCCGTGTTCTAAACCATTTCCAAAGCAGCTTGTATGCTTCGTTTACATCTGACGTAGACATAAGCGGAAGCCTTGCAGATGCTGGAAACGTCCCACGACCAAGACTGAGCAAACCTTTTGTAAAAACTGGATTATCTTGTTGACGAACCTGTTCTGTAAGGCGAATAAATTTGACTCTTCTGTCCCAAAGCTCGCAAGTGTACCATGGAAGCTCCCGTAGGAGACTCACTAGGATAACACGAATTGTTCCATCCCTTTTGGGCACTGTTATTGTTCTTGGAACGACTGGAAGCAGTTGCATATAAACGCCTGCCATAACTTCAACCATGCCTCCAAAGTCTTTCGTAGAGTTTCTTAAGTCCTTCAGAATGGTGTTCACAATCTCGAAGAGCATTTTTGGGCACATTGAAGCTTCATCAATTACCAGCATAATAATCTTCCGTACTAGTTCTGCTCTCTGTGATCGTGGTCCGCACTTGGAAAGTGTCCGACGCTCCCTAATCTGCGAATATTTGTTGTCATCAACTCCTAATCCAAGCAAACTATTCAAAGTTCTTCCGCCTTCATATAGGGCAGCAGCAATACCTTTTGTGGCTGTCATATGCACCAATAAGCCTTCGTGCTCAACAATATCCTCAGCAAAGATAGGAGGTAGGTCTTCCCTGTCCCCGCTCGTCCTTGTAAGAAGAAAACGCTTCCGTGTGTGTTGCGTCTTTCAGACTCCCCCATTCTATCTCGATATTGTATTTCTCTCATTATTTTGTCAAAAACGTGCTTCTGGTTTTCTTTCAGATCATTATATCTCTCTTTTAACCTTCGCCTGGACCTCGAAGAAGAGCAGCAACATACTGCAGCTTGTTCCTCTGCTAATTGCAGTTAGCTCTCTCTGAGATGAAGTTTCGATACAGTATGATGAAAGAACGGATCATTTCTAATAAGCCGACCGCCATGTCTGTCCGAAATCTCAATGATTCTTCGAAGTAGTTCTTCTCTTCTTTGTGCTCGGTTTCCCTTGGTTATATCTGCAGTTAGAGCTCGTTCGTGCTTTTCAATCACAGTTTTAGGATTTATCCCTTGTTGAAAGGAAGTGACGACCAATTAACGCAGCTTAGCAGGAGTAGCATGGTATTTTACTGACTCATCAAAAGCCGTTTCGTACTCGTCACCATGGATATATAGTCCACGAGCTACTGCCGCTTCTCTATAAGTTGAGTAGCATTCGCTCCCAACACGTTTCGGATCATCAAAGGAGCCGAATGCAGAGTTCATGAGCAATATTTGAAGAGCGAATAGTTCGAGAATTGCGGGAGAAGCAAATCTAATTTGAGTCCTAGTTCGATCATTTTCGGATCGCTGCACTACGTACATTCGGGGACTTCCTCCATCCCGAGTGGAGTCAGACTCTGGTACAGAGCGGAGTAGCTTATCGCATACACGTACAGTCTCGTAGTATGTCATGTAGTCCAAGTCCGTGTACCGGGAGCGTCTTCTGAAATATCTTTCCAGCTCGGAAGACTTCAGACGTCTAGGCAGTCTTACATTTCGAATAAAAACCTGTCACTCTCTACGGAGATGTATGTCATGTGCCTGTACAGTTGGATTGATGCGAACATGCCTGAACTCAAAGAGGTTCCACGCAGCTTTAACCGCGCCCCCCACTCTCGCTCTCATGCACGCTCTGATCTCATTTTGAAGCATGTCGCTCTGTGCACTTGATTGGCTTTCCGTACGACTTGATACAACCAAATCCTGTTCTTTGGCACTCTTGAAAGCATACTTCATCAGTTATGCTACGGCGCTGCCACCTTGGCTTCTTTCAACATTGATGTGAGCCTTGTACTTCATTGTGAGACCTGGATTGTACGGAACCACTTTCAAATCTTCTGTCCTTCTTCTTCGGTAGGTAACTCGATTTGTGTACTCATTTATCGTTGTTTCAGCCACAATTTCTTGTCGATCATACCCAATTCTGCACCTCCCGTCAGAGGTACGACCACGGCAATATGGAGAGTGTCTGTGTATATTGAATTTCTTCACCAAGTTTCGGAGTTCCTGGTCCTCAGTCCAGTCACCCCGAGGCAGTTCAGCTTTGATCAAAGTGTCAATGATCTCAGGATCTTCAATTACGCCCCCCTCCATCCAAAGACGAATATGACGATATGGAGTATTTCTCTCCTGGAACTCAAGTTTGGCGGCAATCCCAATGCACTTCAAGCCAAAGAGCTCTTCTGAATTATTCTGTAGATCCTTCATGATTGAATTGGAATACTGGTTGTACACTCTTGCAATAAGATCTGGCCTATCAAAAGGACGGCATCTGTCTCCCTGTGGAGAAAATGCTCCGATGTTTTCGTTGTCCATACTAAGCCTTTTCATCTCTTCGCGCAATACGTTCATTGTGACTGCGACGAAAATCGTCGTGAAGCCCAGTCGAGCTACCATTGCTTGCACATCCAGTCTTTTTTGTCTCCAGTACGCCGGAGGGTCTTTTTGATTACCGGGAAGGAATAGTTTACCGGGAGGGCCAAGTTCATCTGTTCTGGTATGGGTTCCAGCCTGCAGCTCCAGTTCTTCAACCATTTTCATCTGTTCTGTTTCCAAGTAGCGAAGTCTCAAGTCTTCAATGTTTGTGCTAGTACGAAGCAACCATTGCTGAAAAATATTACCAGAGTTCAGCAGCACATTATCGGTGTACAGTCTTCGCTTAGAGTGTTCTGCCCATGTTAGGCTCCTTTCGTCTCGGTTGTTCGCATCCCTCGATGAAATATATGTTGCTGTATCATACGGGGCATGAATCTCACTGTAACGGTAGAGCAGTGGAAAAGCTCCCTTCTCAGCTTCCATTGAGTCAGGCTTCAAACGCTTGTACTTGACAACTCGACGTCGAAGATTTCCGGTTGACATGTGATGGGATTCTCTTCCGCCTAACAACTGGGCAACTGGGGCTTCCGACCTGAACAGTCCACTTGGCTCTACGTCAAAAGCTCTCATTGCAAGAGGTCGGCCTCGGCTGTCTTCTGGTAGCGGTCCTGGACCAGAGCTCACCTCAATTTGGGCTTCATGGGCACGTTGATAATTCCGGAAAACTATTCCTTTTTGAATAGCGTCTGCAGAGAAGTCCAGGGTAGATTCGTCCGCGTTTGATCTCCTTCGAACACTTTTGTCTGGTCTGAACAAATTTCTATATCTCTGTCGGACAATATCTGGTCTTGGTTGCATGAGACCGTACAACTTTGGAACCAAGTATCGAATATTCGGGTTAGACACCATTCTTCTTGTGAAAGAAGAATAATAATCCCGTGAATTAAGACTGAGAGGACCTTTCGACCACAAATATGTGTAGCGCACGTCCTGGCCTGGAACAGAAAGAGAAGAAGTGCCTTGAAGTCGAAGAAATGACGGACCTCCACCCCGAACGTACTTCATATCCATGAATGTGACAAAGATTGCAAATAACACATTTAAGTGTGTTGATAGCGTTTGAAAATAACGCAAGCGATATATTTCTTCAAGTTGCGAATTGATATGCACTCGTCTGAAAGAAACTCCAAGCGATCTGGAGCTTTTATATCCACAGCATGTTCCTTCCGTCTCTGCACCAAGCAGAACTGCGCCAAAATATTTGCACATACGAAAACGAAGCACCCACCCCGAATCTTTGAGACGACACCGAGGTGCTCGATGGCCCTTTGCACCGCACGTCCCACAACACGCTGGAAGTGTGCCAGTGACTAGTTGGTACTTCGGATATGAAGAGCTTGAACGTGCGAGGCCTTGACGAATATTTTCTGCCCTTGCATCCCAGACATATTTTGTTCCATAGTGAATGCCCTGGCGAGGTCACCCAGCGAACTGCATAACCGTCCTATCTCGTTCCTGTTGAATACCGGAAGAATGAAAGGAGTTCAAGTATATCTCTTCAGGGTTATGAGGTTCTATAACATTTTGAGGAAGCTCGGTTCTAGTTCCTAAGTCCACCTGCGCAAGCTCATCCGTTATGTCTCCTTGATGCACGGGCTGTATATTCTCTCTTTGACGACGGCCTGCTCCTGACCGGCGACCACAACGTCTTGATGGGGTTCGATGCGAAGAAGAACTCATGTCGGACTGAGAGAACCGGAGAGAGGTTGAGAGATTTGGTAATCACCAATCCATGGAACATGAACCGTCTCTGCCCCTTAAGTAGAGAACTGGTGTTGCATAATAGTTTACCGCCTGACATATACATATACATATTGTCTTTATTGTCTAAAGATGTTCCTGACACCATCAGTACCTGGAGAGTTTACATTCGTAGTAGTTTACTAAGTACATATGCGTTGCATTCTTATTCGGTCTTGGTTTCAGACATCAATACATATAAAGTACGATTTACCTACGTATGCAATGTATAGTTTGTTCCTATTCTTGTTACAGCGTTCTACGGTTCTAGAACTGCATGGCCTACTTATGCCCTACATAGATTAAAACTATTTTTGTTAGAAGGGTATACGTTTGAAATACTGCGCAGCTTACGTATGCGCTACGTAAACTATAACTACTTTTGTTAGAAGGGTATACGTTTGCAGTACTGCGCAGCCTACGTATGCGCTACGTAAACTATAACTATTTTTGTTAGAAGGGTATACGTTTGCAGTCCTGCGCAACCTACGTATGCGCAACGTAAACTATAAATATTTTTGTTAGAAGGGTATATGTTTGCACTACTGCGCAACCTACGTATGCGCAACGTAAACTATAACTATTTTTGTTAGAAGGGTATACGTAGGTTGTACTATACGTAATTTATTTTGTTGTTTGAATAGGTTACGGTTCTATTTTACCTATTTTCTAATGTGCTGAACATTGTGTACTTAAGCTAGAGCGTACCCTAAAGTCACAGGAAACTTTTTTCCAAGCAGCCTGTACTGCTGCTGCAGGTTGTACTATACGTAATTTACTCTGTTGTTTGAATAGGTTACGTTTCTATTTTACCTCTTTTCTAATGTGCTGAAGATTGTGTACTTGAGCTAGAGTGTACCCTAAAGTCGCAGGAAACTTTTTCCCAAGCAGCCACTTACAACTTATTTTACTCTACTTCTTCTTTTCAACTATTTTCTAACACCATGGTGGATATGTCCCAAACAGAGGTTCGCTACCTACAACTATGCCGTTTGCGCGACCGTAAGGATGCTATTCTACCTCGCTTGGGCACATTATTGGAGAAATTGTGCATTAAACAGGCTGCATTGAAGTACACTGATATGCACCGTGGCAATGTCAATTGGTTTTTTTTTGGAAGAGATTTCGTGCTCCATTGGCCCGAAAATCGACACAGTGTACACGGAATTGGAAGACTACCGCGTGATTGGACGCAGCAAGGATTTTCCTGTTCGCTGGCCGTCAGAGATATCCACGTGTGAGACGGGTTCAACGGGGCTGATAGACGTTGAGGCTGTGGAGAGTGACAGATCATACACGTGCTCGACCGATTCGCGCCAGTAGGGCAGATCCTTTGATTACCATTGGCTGGTTGTTTGGAGGGAAATAAATGTGCTTTTATTGATGTATTCTAAAGGTTCAACTTGCTCGTTGTCAGAGCAATCCTTAGGTAGGTTAGAGAGTACATAATTAAACCTGAGATCACAGTACCTTGGCACTTGTTAGGTCCCCTAATGTCTTCTTCATCGGCACCCGACTTAGCCACGTGGAGCAGACGAGCTGGTAATGATCCGAACTCTTTTAGCTCAGGCCCCTGGTTCCTTCACAATACCTCATCTACCCAATAGTCATTCTCCTACATGCTGCAGTGATAAGCAATGAAGAACTCCGAATTTCGCTTCTTTCTGTGAGAAGAAAGCATCGTCTTGATGCGCTGAACGAGTTGCAACGTTTACAGTCCATTACAAGAAAAAGCAACATCCTCACTATTAATAGAGCCAGTCCATTTGGTCTTTGACTTCAGTGAGAAAACTCTCTCCCCACATGTTCTCTGCCAAACCGAACAATTTACCTTTGTAACAGGCTTAAATTTTGACTTCTTTGGGGTAGAAGGCAGTAGTCAAACTCGCTGTTTTATCTTTGGCATAGCGGAAGAACACTGGCTAAACTGTAAGACAGAAAATGAAGTGGGGTCAATGCTGTACTACGCAAGTAAGCATCACCAGAACGAAGGAGCATTGATTCTAAATGTTCGACTTATTGACATGAATGCTGACAACTGCAGCGGCCAGGACAAAAATAGGCATCATCTTTGTTATCTTCTATGGCAAAATATCATGGGTTATGTAGAAGAGCTTTTCTTTCAGTTTCTTGTACCCTGGCATACAAAAAAAAGTTCCAAAGCTGTGTTTGGATTAGTCAAGAAACGTTTGCGATAGATGAACGTCTTCTGTTCTCGAGAAACGATGGATTTAATCGATAAAAATTCCGTATCAAACGCGATTGTGGGTTTCACTGCTGTGAAATGGTTTAACTGTAAGAAACAGTAGAGATTATTCTTTACTGCACCGTTTGCGTTTAAGTTCTCTACGTATCATGTCTTTAGGTTTACTTCTGTGTTAAAAGATAGGGTAAATATGCAACGTTTGTCATCGGATCTGGATTGGAATCAGTTTAAGTTGTTAAAAAGAAATATTTCTTCTGCTTAAATTCGTGAACGAAGTCAAAAGTATTTGGTCTATTCTTTTTTTTTGTCCTGGGTATCACTAATTTGCCTTTGGTGCCATCGCTACAAGAAAAAATGATAGAGAGCCGCTTGGTAAAGAACGTGATGGAGCAGTTGTACAAGGGTCGTCAAAGGCGTAAGAGGGAGTACTTCGCAAGTGGGTATGACTGGAAGGAAGCTATAGTATATAGTATATTGCGGAGATAGAAATGCGTTTCTAACTGTTGCACAATAGATTGTGCTACGCTGTAACGAAATGAAGTCACCACTTCGTGACGCACTGCCTTAGTGGTGCTTGGAACATCAGCGCGTAACGTGCCAAGCGATCTGAAACACTCGGACTCTCTCCAAATAGAACAGAAACCAAACATACAAACATTCAAATGTTCGTGACTACGTAGCTGGAAGATACTAGTAGTTATAAGCTATAGTACCTCAGTAAAGGCGAGAAAGCATCTGAGCCAGCCACATCATCTACCCTCAAATCTACGTTTTACAACTGGTTATCGGGCCCCCAAAAACGCTAACCGAAGCGTCAATTCTTAGTCGTTTCTCTGTTCCTAGCATAAGCATGGATGACGTCTTTGATGTCGCCAACCTGCGTATTCCGCTTCTCATAGTGGAGAACTACTTCATGTGTTCGCGCACAGTCGAGCTTGTCTTGCGCTCGAAAGGTGTCTGGCGCATAGTGTCTGGCGAGAAAGAGAAGCCAGAGAATGCAGAAGCGCTTTTGAAGTTCGACACTCACAAGAAAGTTACATTTTCGTGCATCTTGCTGTCTGTGCATGAATCCTGCATGGGCTCTGTCATGACCATACGTGATCTTGCGGACGTTTGGCGACCATTGAAGAACAACTCCGAGCTAGTTTCTCAAGCAAGCATCGACGTTCTGCTGGAAAGGTATCAGGACATGAATATGGACGCATCTGAAAGTGTCTTGGACTATGTCAACCGGCTGGCCATCATCGAAATGCAGCTTGGAGGAATTGGACACACTGTAACTGATGCCGAGAAGTTGAGGGCTGTCATAAGGGCGCTGACAAAAGACTTTGAAGTCACTGCAGAAGTGATTATTCAGACAGGAACATGTCTGAAGGATGCCATCCCGCGCCTGATTGCGAAGGAAGGGCAGCTTCTTAAGCACGGAAAACGATCCCCACATGACTCTGGAAACGCAAGTGCATTACAAGCCCAAACTCTTAAGATGGCACATGCCAAGTAGTGCCACTACTGGAAGAAGAAGGGCCATGTCTAGAAGAAATGCTGGGTAAATCCGAACAGCAAGAGCTACAAGGGAAAGAACCTAAGTCACAACGAAAACAGGAATGCAGACAAAGACAGTGAAGGTGATCAAGAAGTGGCTGGCCTTACTGTAGTGGTACTGAAGTCCGGAAGCGAAGCAGGCGTCAAGACCGTGGACCTGACAGTTAAGAAAACCACGCATGAACATGATGTTTCAATGCAGGAAACCTTTTACGTTGCGAATCTCGTTGTGCTTCTGGAAAAGAAGCAATGCTGGTATTTGGATTCTGGCGCTTCATGAAACATGACAAACAACGATGACTACTTCTCTGATGGGTTTAAGCCATCGAAGAACATAAATGTTTCTATTCGAGACGGCAAAAAGATCTCCGTGCAGGGCATGGGCACCGTGCAGTGTAGGATGCCCAACCAGGAAGGCAAGCTTTCACATGTTTGCTTGTACAATGTACTGTAAGTTCCCGGGCTAATTTGAAACTTACTCTCCGTTAGCGCTGCCCGCCGTAGAGGATTCATGATTACGTTTATGTCCGATTAAGATGGTTCTAAAATCGTTAGGATCATGAGTCAGGACACGAAGAAGATTCTCACTACTGGTAGGGAACTATAGAGAGGTCTGTACAAGGTCCAATTAGAACGTCGTAAAGAATCTAGATATCAATCACTTATCGGAAGAGATGAGGAGAAGTTCGCTTTTCTGTGACACCAATGCCTTGCCCACACGAGTATGAAAAACTTATGGAAGACACTGAAAATTGTGAAAAGCGTTCCCCAGATACCCATTTGTAACATTAGATTCTGCGAGCCTTGTGCTGAATGCAAAGCAAAATGAGCACCTTGCGTAACTATAACTGAATACGATGTTAATGATGTTTTGGATCTGCTGCACTCCAAGTTCATGGAACCGATGAATGTCGAGACCCTGCCAAAGTCACGTTATGGAGTGACAATTTATGACGACAAGAGCTGCATTTCAGTAGTTCTGTTCATGAGAAATCGAAGCGAGGTTGACACAATGGTGAAGGACATGATAACCATGTTGGAGACGCAGTCCGGGAAGAAGCTGAAGCGATTAAGAGGTGATAGCGATGGGTAATATCAATCCCTATCTGTGACGGGCTGGCTCAATAGCAAGGGAGTTTTATTGCAGCCCTGTCCTGCATATAGTTCAGAATCGAACGGAAAGGCAGAAACACTCAACAGCAAGTTGAATGACAAAGCGCGGACTATGCTTAAGATGATCGATAACACTCCGTGCAGTCGTAAGCTATGGGCAGAGGTAGGTAACACTGCAAACTGCGTGAGGAACAGAAAATTTGTGCGTCGAGATGTTGAACCCAAAGTTATCCCATTCAAAGCCTTCACTGCGAAAATGCCTGGAATATTACACTTCCGCATATTTGTATCACAATGTTACGTCCACATTCCAAACGAACGTCGTTTGGGTAGTCCAAAATACGAGAATCGGACGATTAAGGGCATCCTAGTCGGATATCAGAAAAAAAAAGCTGAAAGGAATACATTCCTTATGTAAACAGGATGAAGGACTCGAAAGACGTTACTTTTAGCGAAGAAATTACTTGGTGGACCCCGACACTAACCGACGATCGAGTGAAGTAGGCCTGAGCTAGGTTCAACCTGAAGACAGTAACGATGGAGTTCAGAAGCACGAAGTGAAGAATGAAGATAAACTGGAAATGGAACTGGACACTGTAATGCCAAAGAATTCGGATGCAGATGCATTGGAAGATACTCAAGATGATTTTACGTACGACCCAAAGACGACGGTGATACACTACCCGGAAGAGCCAAGGCGGTCATCGAGGATTCGCAAAAAGTCAATTAGATTTGCTACAGATGCCATTCTGGCCTTACTCAAGATTTGTTCGATGGGACACTACGTGGATGACTCTGCTCTCACATTCGATGAAACCATGCATGGTGCTGACGCACAGAAATGGAGAGAGGCTATGCGCGAAGAGATAAATCACATGGAACAGTGGTCTGTGTGGAAACTCGTAGTGCCCCCACAAAAGTGTAGAGCTATTACTTGCCGCTGGTTGTTCCTTAAGAAATGCGACGAGACCGATAGAATCGAACGATACCGTGCGCGTTTTGTCGCTCGTGGCTTCACAAAGATTGCTGCCGTCGACTATGAAGAGCTGTTCTCTCCCGTGGCGAAGCACAGTACAGTGCGTATTGTTTTGTCAATCATGACGGCGAACAACCTAGAAGCTATCCAGTTTGATGTTCGCACCCCCTTCCTTTACGGAGACCTCTCTGAAGAACTTTATATGTAACAGCCCGAGGGATTCGTTGACGTGGATAAGGACAATCACGTTTACAAGCTTCAAAAGGCTATCTATGGCTTGAAGCAGACATCACGAGCATGTCAAAACATAGTTTAAGAAGATCACGCAGAGTATCGTTTGTACTGCGTTCGCTAATGATCCAGGATTGTTCATCTATGGGAAGGACAACAGACGTTGTATAGCCCTGATGTACGTGGATGACGGAATTGTGATAGGAAAAGACAAAAAGGTACTCTATGAATTCAATGAACGAACTACAAGGGAAAGGCGAGCATTCGGTACTGATCTATGGCGACAACCAAGGAATGATACCACTCAGTCACGATGGAATTGTCAATGAGAGAGCGAAACACATACAAGTGAAATTTTATCTCGTGAGAGATGCTGTGCAACATGGACTGGTACGCATAGAATATCAAAGGACAAGTTAGTTGATGGCCAATCTACTCACGAAGCACCATGGGAAAGCATTGCATGGAAGACTCTGTGAACGGCTTGGATCTCACTGTAGAAATTGAGCGCTATGAAAGAGAGGGAGTGTTTCACTATCGATTGTGCTATGTTGTAGCAAAATGAAGTCACCACTTGGTAGCGCACTGCCTGAGTAATGCTTTAAACATCAAAGCGTAGCGTTCCAATTGATCTGAAACATTTGGAGTCTGTCCAAATGGAACAGAAACCAAATATATAAACATTCAAATGTTATTCTATACGTATCAGGAAGATATCAGTGGTTATAAGCTAGAGTAGCTCAGTAAAGGCGTGGAAACATCTGAACTAGCCACATCATCTACCCTCAACTCTACGTTTTAGAACACTAACAATCGTATATATTCTGATGTACTTCCCCGTTTTCTATATGGTCTAGCTTAAATGAAAGCTGGGAAAGAGAGCACAAAAGTGGCCTTTGACGTGAAAAAACGGAGTTTCTGACGTAAACTGGCCATATCTCTGTTCCATCTGTATTAACATCTTGAGTAATAAAAGTGGGTTCTCACAGGATAATTATTATTATAGGCAAGCAGCAGCAGCCTTTGGCCGTGGGTGACCCTACGCGCCGCCTCGTCTTCGTTGCCTTGTTGACCTAGTAGCGTTCGGAAGCTCTCCGAGCACTTTGTCCACTTACGCTCGCAATAGTCCTAGTAAAACCCGGGGGCGCCGCGGCGCATAGAGTAGCTAGAGCGTAGTTCTTTGTGTATATGTCCCTAAATTGACTGCAGTGACGTCCGATAAGGGCGAAGCATGACAAGTTGCCTTCCGTAGCTGGCTCTCACTACATTCATTATAAAAGTGCTAGCCACTAAGCAGCTAGCTTTGCTGCTGCTGCTGAATTTTTTAATTGGTGGGGTGGTATTGCCCCATATGGGCGTTTTGCATATGCGTAAAGGGGCGTGCAAAGAGAACTTGTGGCCCATCGCCTCCCATCAGTCACCAACACTCCCTTCACACGCATGTCAATGCTTAAGAGTTGGGTGTTGGTGTAAGGAAGTGAAGACCGCTTATCAGTGTGGTGTTCTGGCCGTAAGAGCCCTTCTCCTAGTCGGCTAGTATAGTATTTGTAGTAACAATCGTGTATGTTGGTGGCAGCTAGTGCCCCGCCAACGGTAAGCCATACACGTGGTGCGTGGCTTAGCTAGATATTTATTCTCCGCTAGCGCCGCCGACGCCCTCAGCAAATAAACTCAAGGTGCTTCCTACTAGGCTCTTCCTATTAGTTCCTTGACACGGATCCTAAGTCGTAGTACTAGACGCAGCTCGTCACATTCCGGTACAGGCTGCCCCGTATCGGATATCTACCGTTACATCGGCTCCCTGCTTAGGCGCGTGGTACCTTCTTGGGCTACGCCTGTCTTCGTACTCGGCCTCATCGCAGGGGGCCTTGCACTACACTACATGTTCACCGTTCCGCCTTTTCCGACTCGGTAGCCACACGGCCTTACAAACAGTTGGGCGATAGCCACCGCAGCCGTTCCTAGACATTTCCCCTGAGTAGGACGTTCGCGCGCACTACCTCACATCTAGTCTCCCGACCTAGAATATTTCATTCGTGGGAACAACAAGTGTGCTTTTACCGTATGGAAAGAAGTAGTAGTCTAAACGCCGCATCACCTCCGATGACTTCCAGCCCGCCCCGGCTTGAAGAGCTCACTTGTCCGAATTTGGTTTCCCCAGCGTGCAGCCATTGGCGCCAAGAATCGAATTCTCCTGCAATGTCATTGCCGCCTCCACAGTCCAACACCACGCAGATTGAGCTGCAAGGGATTGTACCACGCGTCGAAATCCCGGAGCGTCTGCTCCGCCGTACCGGAGAAGCACAATGGGGCATGGAAGTTGGAAGAGGAGACCCTGGATCTGCACCCCGTGCACAATCGTGGCCTCGAATCGGCAATCAATGCCTTAATAGACGCACCAAGCGTCTCGAATTGTGGCACCCTCTTTCCCCAATTGGAGAGGTGGTTGTCGGAGGAACTCTCTTATCCAGTGCTTGTTCAGATCGATACTGTTCTTGAACAGCGAGTCTGGTGTGGAATAGAAAGGCACCATCCCATCATTGCGTAAAGTGTGTCCACCCGTCTTCAGAATGCTTCTGTTGTAACCGACGTGGTTGTCGAAACCGTAGAAATGGAAGTCACTGACATGTGGGACGGACATCTGGGTACCATCACGGCCATCAAACATCGGATTGACTTGGAACCCGATGCCAGACCGGTCCACCAGAGTCTCTACCGATCTGGGCGAAGGTCCCTGAGTGGGAGACGGAGCAAGTCGCAAAGATGCTTGGAGAAGAAGTTATTGAAACGTCATCGGCAGAATGGGCAAGCCTAGTGGTCATAGCTTTGAAAACGCACTGCTCATGGGGCTTCTGCGTAGACTACAGAAAGATCATCGCTGTCACAGTTCGCGACTCTTACCCCATACTACGGATGGATAAGTGTATCGGTTCACTAGGAGACGCAAGGGTGTTCTCCACCATTGACGCCAACTGGGGATATTGAAAATTGGAAATCGACGAACACGACAGAAACAAGACGACTTTCACCTCTCACATGGGTCTTTAATGCTTTATTCGGATGCCGTTTGGTTTGAAGAACGACTCTGAGAGATTTCCGAGAGCCGTAGATGTCATCTTGAATAAGGTTTGTTGGCAGTTTGCCATAGTGTATCTCGACGATATCATAATATACTTGAGTTCCGTTTCAGATCATTCCAAGCACCTAAAGAAGGTACTTGACCTCCTCCGAGAAGCCAGAATAAAGTTTCGAGCTGAAGAAGTGATTCTCTTTCCAATGGGCTATTGACTACTTTGGACACGTCATCCGACCCGGGAAGCATCAAGTGGCGTCGAGGACGTGTGACGCTGTCACGAAAGCTAAACCGCCACAGACTCAGACCAAGCTTTGAGCACTCTTAGGCCTCTGTAACGTTTACAGGCACTTGGTGCCCAGCTTCGCACGCATCGTCCATCCGCTAAACCGGAAGTTATAGAAGACCCAGCCAGTGGACCATTTTCGAAAGAAAATATGGAGGCATTCGGAGCACTCAAAGAGAAACTAACCTCGCCTTCAATTCTTTCTCTCCCGAGACCCGGTAAGTCTTATCTGCTAGAAACAAATGCATGCAACCTTCAAGTCGGGTGTACGCTGCTCCAATGGCAGGGAGATGCAAAGGACTACCGTCCCATCAGATATTGGAGCCGTTCACTAACCGCGCCTGAAAGGAACTACAGCACCTCAGAACGAGAATGCTTGGACACTGTAAGGAGTATGTTGCTCTTGAGGCCTTACTTGAAAGGACAACGGTTCTCCGTTCAGACGAACCACAACGCCTTACGTTGGCTCCTCAACATAACCGATTCGACGGGAAGACTCGCCAGATGGCGCTTGGGTCTTGCGGAGTTCGACTTTGAAGTCCAGTACCGCCCCGGAATCAAGCATGTGCCTGCAGCCGCACTATCCCACATGCCGACCAACGGGAACCATAAGACGCCCCTCGAGGACGAAATAACATGTCTGTGCGCAGAGTAAGATGTATCAGAGTTGTAATATGTCGTCAATGATGTTACCGTGAACGGAGAAGTTTACAAGGATGTACTGGTGAATTGTGCGACGATTACGGACACAGGAGATCCCTTGTAAGTTATGGCGACCGTACCGGAACAACCTGATATCACCCCGATAATGGTCAAGTAGTTTATCGCTGCCCAGGTGGAGGACCCGTTTTGAAAGGAGAAAGCACTATCAGTTGGAGATCCAAAGTCCCAGTTTGACTACAACAGCTGTGGAATACTATGCAGAATTTCGCTGATTGACGGGGCCATAAAACGCGTGGGACCGGAGTCCCTAGGAGAGGGTAATCTACCTCTCCCACTATCCACGCCTGGCTAGGCACTCGGGCTCAGTCAAGCTGTATTACACATTGCGAAAGGACGTCTACTGGCCCATTTTGTCGCAACATGTGTACGAAATAGTCTCACAATGCGAACCATGCCAAGCCGTTCGTGGAACCTACTTCAAGAGTCAGAAGTATTTGAAGTTTTTTCTGGCATCGGGACCATTCGAATTCGTGGCTATGGATATCTTTGGCCCACTGCCGAAAATCAGACGCGGAAGCAAGTACATAATGGCAATAATGGACCGGTTTACAAAGCTCACTAGAGCCATACCGTTGTCGGATACGAAAGAGACTGACGTTTCCATCGCTTTCTTTGAGAACTGGGTCTACCCTTACGGAATTCTTACCTACCTACTTACCGACAACGGCCTGCAGTTCCTGGCCAAGTATTTCGTGTCGCTTGCAGCCGATCTCGGAATTACGCATGTACTTACAGCTGCCTATCATCCGAAGACGAATGGGCAGGCCGAAAGGTTTAACAAAGTGTTGATCAACCGCCTGCAGCACTATGTATCCGAGCTCCGAAAGGGCGGTACAAGCTGGGTCAGCCCCTCGTGTACAGGTATAGCCTGCAAGTGCACCGATCAACGAGTTTCCCTCCTTTTGACCTCCCCCTCACTCGGTAACCTTCAGGAATGGTACTGGATGACCCTACATCAGCACTTCCGCAAATGGCATCTCTCTTCCCGACACCGGAAGAAACCAAGCTTGTGACGCGCACCCAGATTTCGGAACTCATGAAGCTGGCCTACACAGAATTAGGTACATCAAAAGAGCGCTACAAAGCCTACTACGCCTCCCGAGTACGGTACAAGCCAATCTTTGAGGAAGGTGATATGGTTTACTTGGACATCCCGCCTCGGCAGAAAGCATCAACCCAGTACGAGGATATCGTCCGGAAACTACTACCGAACTCTGAAGGCCCCTACATGGTCGTCAGTGCTACGGACAGTAAGGTCACCCTGGACGGCGACGGGCTACACGATATAGTTAGTATGGACCTGGTGAAGGCAGCTCGACCTTCAGTTTCCGAGAAGGTCTCACCGAAAAATGTCGCACCCGAAGAATCGGAGGAAAGTGAAGTGCAAACGGAACCGTCGGTCCCGGAATCCAGGCGCGAACCAATATCGGGAGGGCTCTGCAAATACAGAAACACTGGTATTGGTTGATCCTGGCACAGTCCCAGACGTGGAGAACCGTCACACAAAGTCTTCTGATCCGGTATCGGCAGACAAGATATGGGTGATCGAGAAGGTCATCGACCACGGAGTTGCTGAAGACGGAGAAAAACTGGTCCGCGCGTAGAGGTACGGCTTCAAGACGCCCACATGTGAACCGAAGCGGAACGTTCCGCACAAATTGCTGGAAGGTTATTTCCGAGGAACAGCTCACCGCGATGACGCGTCGTCCACAGACAAGAGAGGTGCTAAACGCCGGAACACAGAAATCATAAAATCGAAGTTGATCTTAGCATCGCACCAAAATGGAACCCTCAACTAAGGTTAGTCACATTCATGTTCCACACGCCCAATAGAGCGTCACTATTCGGACGTGGCGCACAGCAGCAATAACAACTTGGTTCTACTCCCAGCTCCAAAACGGCGTCAACAATGCTAAAGGTTCACTCCTCGAGAAGCTAACCTGGAAAGAATAGACACTTACAGCGCAAAATAGGCTGCCACTGCGCACGACAGAGTATCAAATAATCCGCCATGGAATTTTCCAGTTTTTTGGGGCCAGATTGCAAGCCGAAAGAGTGGCCCAAAGAAATAATGCCATTATCCTGGCTTCTAGGCATCGCAGAACTAATCTGGATGTGGATTTGAACTCTCCGGAAAAAGCCCTGTTTGTGATCTCTTGGCTGGCATTCGGAGCTCGGGCACGTTAACAAGTTCACCGATATGTGGCACTGCTCAAAGAATTGTTCATTTGCTTTATTTGATCATTTGCACTCGGGCACCACGTGCCTTGCTTCTGAGTATCGCCATTCCTCCCATCCAACGATGGAACACCTGTCCCATCTGCTCCGGTATCGGCAGGAATTACATGGTCCTTGCCCAACAATCCTTTCACACCCGATGCATCGACCACCAAACTCGGCACCACTCCCATTATAACATCAGTTTCGTCCTTGCCGGCGAACACAATATCTGCATTACCGAGCCCGATCTCAGCACCACGCCTCACCTGACTGATTATCTCGTTAAACTGGTGGGACGCAGCAATTTGCGAGCTCACATAGCGCTTCGCTCCCGCCACCCATTCCATCGCGCGGTTCTGTGCTTGCGTGATAATATCCGATACTTGCACTTCCAGCTCCGCACACCGGTCGTTCAACTTGCGATAGGCTCTGTACAGTTCTGCTGAAAGATGTGTTCTATCTGTGAACAAGTCGGGCTCCACAGACACGACGGAATTCCGATGGACGTGATGCAGAGCAGATACCGAATCTGGTTCGATATTGACCGAAAAAAACCCGGCGCTGGTGCATGTAGTGAGTGACTGGGCGGGTCCGAGCCGGGTCATATGTCGCTTTGGACTGGACGGCCAATGCGCCTTCGTCGTCGTTCTCTCCGCTGACGGTATTGAATAATTGCATACCAGCGAGGCACTCCCGAACGAACCCCGCGGCTTGTGGAAAATAATATGGAGCGTAGTCGCGAGGTGCAGCCATCCACTGTGACTCCGGCAGATAAAGAAGGTTACTCCTGTACTCCTTGCCGTCATCACGCCCTACAGGATGCCTTGGAATCTCCATGAAAAGGTCTTTGTCGTAGTCGTACGACAAGTATTCTGGGCTCGGTGTCCTTTCCCAGTCGATCCTGACGACATAATCCAGGAGAAAGTCGGCTTCTGCTGCGCACGGACTATGTTTTGCACCCCTAGCCCCGGATGAAGCGAGCCAGCTAACATGAGAGCCTGAACAGCCGTCCCACTAGAGCGTCCAGGTCAGAATCTTGCCCAAGGCGCCAGTCAGACAACTTCAACTGCATTGATAGTCCGTCATGGGCTGCGTATAGAAACGCGAAAAATGTCAGCACTGCCCAATCTGTTTGGAGAACAGTGCGGGCGATGGATGGCAGCCAACCTTCGGCGAGCATCACACCCAAATAGTATGCCGCAATCGGGGGAGTCGGCACACAGAGGTACCTCATGATGTCGAACATCCGCTCCTCCTGCAGAATGGGAAGGTATAAGCGTTGCTGCGTCGGAAGAAGAAGATCGTGGAATTCCTGGTTGTGCCATTCTAAGAACACCGCGTGAAAGCTCCGGATGCGTGTCTCATCGCTGATGTCATCATTCCAGCACTCATGCTCGCAGGTGAGGTAGAATCCGTCTAAGGGCGCCTTCCACGCGACTAAAGCAAGGAGATTGTGGCCTGGTGGTGGGGAGGGTTCCGTGTCGGACTTTTATTCATATTGATCCCGAAGGCGGCTGAGAATTACGGAACTTCTGTGTTCATAATCTCGTTCCTGTGCGCACCGAACCCACGGCATATCAACGGATACAGCGAGTTCCGTTCGTAGGGCATTGAGGTGGGGTCCGTCACGTTCGTAGGGCATTGAGGTGGGGTCGGCCACGTTCGTACGGCATTGAGGTGGGGTCCGTCATCGACTATGATTCGCGTGTGCCCCCATCGGGCCTCCCACGCACCGTCGCAAAGGCGTTTATTCCCCACTCTATAACCAATGCTTGGACGAACCGGGATGGCGGAGGAGCGAGAAGCATCGAACCACTCAGCGGGGCAGCAACGTACTCATAGACGGGAGACAGAAGAACGGTCATACGAAGAGAAATTGGTGTGCGTCTCAGAAGGCGGCGATGGTCGGACTCTGTGTCAGGGCTGAGCCAATTCTCACCGACCTGCGTCATGATGAACTTTGAAACAGGTTTCCCGACGAAGCGAGATAAAGATGAAGGAGAAAGAGATTCTGATGAGGACGGGTCGAGCAGTACGGGTGAAAGAGGCTGTATACGGAAATCGAAGATGGCTGTCCAAGGACGGACAATAGTGTGAGAAGGGGGTCTGTAAGGAAGTGAAGACCACTTATCCGAGTGATGTTATGGCTGCAGGAGCCCTTCCGCTATCCGGCTAGTGTAATATTTGTAGTAGCACACGTGTATGCTGGTGGCAGCTAGTGCTCCGCGAACGGTAAGCCATACACGTGTGGCACGGCCCAGGTAGATATTTATTCTCCGCTAGCGCGGCCGACGCCCTCACCAAGTAAACTAAAGGTGCTTCCTACTAGTATCTTGGTCTTAGTTCCTTGACATGGATCCTAAGTCGTAGTAGGACACGCAGCTCGTCACAGTCCTGTACAGGCTGCCCCGTATCGGATATCTACCATTACATCGGCTCCCTGCTTAAACGCGTGGTACCTTTATTGGGGTAGGCGTGTCTCCGTACTCGGCATCACCTCAGGGGGCCTTGCACTACTCCACACCTTCACCGTTCCGCCTTTTCCGACTCGATAACCGCATGGCCTTATACACCGTTGCGCGATACCCACCGCCAACGTTCCTGGACAGTTCACCTGAATAGAAATTACGCGCGCACTACCTCACAGTTGAGACAAGTAGAAGCGACCTTTGGCAGCGGGGGGCGCTGCGCGCCGCGTCGTTTTTGTAGCTTTCTTGATTTAGTAGGATTTGGAGGTTCTCTGAGCACTTTGCTCGCTTAGGCTCGCAATACCCCTCGTAGAACTCCTAGGCGCCGCGGCGCGTAGAGTATCTGGAGCGGTAGATGCTTTTGTGCAGGAGCCTAAATTGACTGCATTGCCTGCCAATGAGGGGAAAGCACAATACGTTGGTCTGTGTAACTGGGTGCCACTGCAGTCATTATGGGAGTGGCACCCACTACGTAGCCATATCTGCTGCTGCTGCTGCTGCTGAATTTTTTAAATGGTAGGGAGGCATTGCGCCAAAAGGGCGTTTTGCATGGGCAAACGGGGGCGTGCAAAGCGATTTTGTGGCACAACGCCTCCCATCAGTCAACAACAGCCTTCTCATCCCAACACCCCCCGTACTGTAATGGTTTGTTCATGTATGAGGGAGGTGCTTTTGACTGACAGGAGGCGTTGCCTAAAAAAATCGCCTTGCACGCCCCCTATAGTGGATGCAATTTCCACTTTGGCGCAACGCCTCCCACCAATTCAGAACTTCAGCCGCAGCAGCAGCAGCAGTGGCCGCAAAGCTCGAAGCTTATTGGCTGCTTGGCTGTTGCTGCATATTGACTGCCACTGCTGCTCAGTGGCTGGCACTACAGTAAATGACTGCAGTGCTAGCCACTCAGCAGTAGATGGCTTGTGCGACACGTGGATGGCGGTTCGCACTTCGCCAATGCAAGACAATGCACAGAGCATATATACTGCACTGGCACAGTGCAGAAATCATCTCCCTTGATGACCCTATCTACTACTCTGCACCCCATTCAGGCTTGGACAATAGCGCAGTGTCGTTACCTTTTGCTACTTTGGGCACTGTTGCTGGCCTGGGACTTAGGCAAGGCCAAGCTCGTGCAGGTTGCCAAAATATTAACCCACTGAGTACCACGGATATTGGAAAGGTTGGGTGCTTCTCTGTGGTGTACTAGTCGTTTGACGGCGATCATAAAGTCTGAGGGTTTCGCGGACCTAATACCAGCTTGCTGTGCAGGGTGCGGGGCGGCCACCGCGTCATACCTCTTGGGGCCGGAAAGCAAACTTCGGTGTGTGAGTAAATGCAGACCAATCCTAACATCTGAACGCGCGTTAAACTTCAAACGGCTTGAAACCTGGCTGGGCACACTCCGCCCGTCATAATCCAACAGTAGTGTGTCGAGAGTCCGGGTGCTGCGCACGACTGCATCGGGTAAATATAAGTCTTTCAGAAATTTTTTAAGTGCTCATGCAACTAGGCCAGGTGGGTGGTTGGAAAGCAACAAACTGCAACCAGTTTTTCATTTTCAACTTTTTATATCTTGGAAAAATATTCTTGAACTCTGCCAAATTTTTTAGGGGTTTGGAAAAATAGAGTTGTTGTTCTTTATTATTGAAAACTTAAATGACGAGAGGAGGGCAATGTCCAAACTCTGGTAGGGTCCCATCTTACTCTCGAGGTTCCAGACCAAACTACGGAGGTGCCAGAGCGAATTCTGGAGGTGCAGGGCATAATCTGGAGGGGTAAGACCCAGTTCTGAAGGGTCCGGAATGAACATAGGCGGCGCAAGGGAAAACGCTGGAGGTTGTTGGGTCAACAGCGGTGGAGCACGGCAAGGGGCTTGACGACCTCGACGATTACCCAGTTCCTCCCTCTCTAGATGAAGTGGAGGTTAATGAGAGCGGCGCACACGTGCAAGGACCCATTGTTCCAGCCATGAAGGAAGAGGAAATTACTTCTGCACATAGGTCAATCGCAGCGACGGACAGTGCAACGTCGCTGGGGCGGGCGGTTCCATTGCTACAGCGCTACCAACGTCCTCTCCATTACCTGGATTTATCAAGTTCGTGAGAGGTGTCCTGTCTCACATTCCTCCCCTTCCGATGCATCCTCCCCTCCTACCGATGTCTGCAGAACAGATGCTCGTTGCAATAGAAGTGGGAGAGGATGAGATCACTCCTGCTCCCGCACAGCAACCACTGTCACAGCAGCCTGCTCTGACACAACCTGAACCACAAGAAGAACAGATGCCCGTTTTGATAGAAGTGGAAAAGGATGAGATCACTCCTGTTCCCTCACACCCGCATCAGGAGCCTGCTCTGCTGCAAGCTGAAGAACAAAAGCAGAAGCCTGTTCCAAGGTACGAGGAGGAGGATGGGATCGCTCCTGCTCCTTTAAAGCCGTCACAGGAGCAGCTACAGCAGCCGCAGCAGCAGCTTTATACGACCATCATGCAGTCTGCTAGACGTCCGGATCGAGAACTATGTGGCGTGTACTACGCTTGGGATCCAGTAGCAGCTGAAGCTTGGAATGATCCAGCAATCCTGGCAGGCGTTCCAAAGTTTGACACGCTCAACACTGTGGGTCAAAGGCGATGCAGGAGATGCAGCGAGCACGCACACACGCTCTCCTCCTGCCCGTACCAAGACTAGACATTGAAAATTCATAGCTGCAAGTATTGTGGTTGTGTTTGGCTTTACAAAACGACCTTCGAAGTGTGCTGTGGAATAAGAAGAATGTCGAGATGGGGCCTCACGCTCATTAGAAGGCATAGAAACTAGCTGCTTTGCAGTATTTATACCCTGAGACCATTTCACTCCCTTGTCCTCAACTTGAATACACTCTTCAAGACGACGCAAATGTTCATGGATATGTCGTATGTGAGAGGAGGCAGTCCCTCCTTTCTCAGACTTGAGGGCAACGCAGCTCTCGCTCTCCCCACACAGAACCAGAACAACACGCGCTACAGTGAGATACTGGTCCCCCTCTGTTGGAACCATCGCACTATCCGCGTGGTAGTCTGCGTGCATTCATTCAAGCCATCAACTTAAGACAAATCGTGCCCAAGTTTTACAATGTGGTCCAGCCTCAGGCAGACGTGGTGCGCGAGCTGTACCAATCCATGCTGAGCACGCAATAACAACAACAGAATGCGGAGAATGTCGTGGATATCAGCGTGCAAGCAGCAGAACAAGGGGTAGTCGTACGTGGATACAAAGGAACTGGAAGTGCTACAGGCAGTGCTGCTAATGCAGGTTCAGGTCCTCTCCTTGAAGATGTTTCTGGTGGAGAGCCAAACATGATGAGAACGCTCGTCGTGGATCCGACTGGCCTGTACCGAGTGGAGTCTCAAGTAACGCGCTTTGTAGAAGAAACCTTAACAGAAGTGCACGCCATAGTGACGACTGCTACTGCTACTGATGTTGGAGATGGGGCGACTGCGAATGCCGCAAAAGATGCGCAAGTGCAGTACCGACTTCTAAAACTGGCGTCCAAAATGGCAGAGAAAGGCACTTTCCTTCTTCTCTACCCGTGCGGCGATCAGCACGAAACGACTGACATCAGCGTTTTTCTGGACGCAAGGAACTCCACACAGCAGAGCTCAAGTCTCAGCCTCAACGAGTGGAAGCTCCAAAAGCTCACCTGGGCTGAGAACGCGAAGAGACGACTGTACTCAGACAACATCCTCCTAAACAGTGGACCGTTGATGCAGATGTAGATGCTTCCCACCCACACAAACATTGAGGACATGTGACTGAGTTCCTTGGAGAGAGAGCAACAGGCGCACATCGTACAGGAGCAGGAGATCCAGCAAGCACAACAGCAAACTGACCAAGTGTCACCATCCCAGTTTGTGCAAATGGGACGTATCTTTGTGCCCAATGACTCGGTAAACTCAGCAGCGTACTGGAAAAACAAACGCATGGATGTACAAAAAATCGTAGTGCAGAGAGGACTTCCCTCTCTCTTCATTACAATAACAATGAAAATCTTGGGAGAGGACATCAAGCGCCTTGGGATGGACACGAGCATTCGTAGCGCATTCACGGCACAGAGTAACCGCTCTCGACCATTTTACCGAACCGATCTGATTGCAAGGGTGTACAACCAGTACACCAATGAAGTTAGGAAAGAGTTGGAAAGGAAATCGGAGCACATCTTTGGAATGAAGCACTTGGGGCTTGCATATAATTTTGAGTTTAAGAACGCAATTTGCCTCATCACCACATGATCGTGTGGCTCAAAGGAGGCAGGATTGAAGACATTGACGTGATCGAAGAACTGATTAGTGCAGAAGTTCTCCTTCCCGGTGAAAATGACGTTTTGCGTGGCCTTATTCGGTCCATGCACAGGCATTGCCACTCCCTCTACTGCCGAAATCGCGCTGGGCAGTGCAAGTTTGGATACGACAGCAACATGGTTGTGCCGGAGACGTACATTGAAAAAGGTACGAATTGCGTGACCTACCCCAAAAGAAGTCAACAAGACCTCAAGATTGTGCGATACAACCCAACTCTAACAAGAAGTACCGCTCACATATCAACGTAGAACGCACGCAAGGAGGGGGCACAGTGGCTTATCTGATGAAGTAAGCCTTTAAGCAGCCCAAAGCTCAGGAGGTGGTGCTCAATGTGAGTGGTGCTAATGAAAAAGGCACGCAGAACGAGCAGCAACAAGAGCAGCAGGAGCAGAACGACATTCGTGCATACATGCAAGCGCGTGTGGTGGGCGCCGTCAACGCCGATTGGACAATTTTTGAGTTTCGCCATCTGCACATGGTACTTAAAGTAGAGCGAGTGGGCATTCACTTGGAAGGAGAGGGAAAAGTTTCTGCTGAGAGGTCCAAACCAGCTCTTTCCTGCATCGAAGCCATCTACACTGGAGAGATACTTTGCCAGGCCCGTATCATATGCAAACCTCGACTACCTTTCTTGTTTTGAAAAGGCGCGTTTGTATCGCACGCTTCCTGCACGTGTACTTAAATCAAAACGATGGAGACAGCACTCAGGTGGGCACAGACGACTGCGATCTGCCCATGTACGTGGTAGAGCGCACGGAAGACGAGCAGTGCGTCGCAAGGATCAGAAGTGTGTCAGCGTCCGACATTGAGCTGTTTGCTCTTCGTTTGCTGCTCATAAATCATGGCTCGAGCTCTTATAAAGATGCAAGTACTTTCAAAGGACAGCAGTATGGAACGTATCGTGAAACGGCCATTGCAAGCGGACTAAACGGCGACAGATCCGAGTTTGATATTGTATTCCAAGAAGCAGTGCAGATATACAGCACGCCGTCCAAGATACGACGTCTGGTTGTCACACTATACCAACAAAGCGCAGACCCAGAGAGAATGGCTGTCGACGACTGGTAGGCGCTATGTAGCGACATACATACAGGCGATGATCAGCAACGGAAGCAAGAAATGTATTGAAGTATGGTGGAGATCTCAGACTGGCACAGTGGACGACTGCTACGCAATCACAGCTTCTTCTCCCATCATCTTTTGCAGGATGATGCAGCATTGACTGAAGCAAATTGAGCTACAACAACTCGAGACGCGCGAGTGGTGCGAAATGCGTCAACGTTGCAGTCAAGGAACGCTACCTAAAACCTCGCCAAAGACAAGTCATTAACACCGTCACTGCCGCACCGAAACTATGGCAGGCGCTGAAGGAGCAAACAAGCACTCCTGGAAGGGTGTTTTTTGTGCAAGGATCCGCAGGAACCGGAAATACATACGTGCTCAACCTCCTTCGCGATATAGCTGAGTCGGAAGGAATGCTCGCCGAAATTACTGCTACAACAGACATTGAAGCATCGTTGTACGAAGGTGACCAAACTTTACATAGCCTGCTTGGACTGACTGTAGCTGGAAAAGACAGTAAAAGCAGCTTTACAGCCACTTTGTCAAATTACGGTCCCCGATCTCAACGTGCAGAACTGCTACGCAGTTACAACTGGTCGTCGTTGGATGAGGCGTCCATGCTCTCACGAAAGCTCTTTGAACTCATGGATGCGTTGGTCAAAAGTTCTTCGCAGCAGTCGAATGGAAAGCCGCCTCTGTTTGGGGGCTTGATCATCGTTCTATCCAGCGACTACTCCCACCTGCTTCCAATTGTGCCGCAGGTACACAAAGAGGCTGAGCAGAGTGGAAATGTGATACGACTATACAAAAAAATTCTCAACGAGCTGCCGTGGAAGAGTGATCTGTGGACATTGTGCTCGGTTCAAGTGCTGTATCTCACCGAAGAAGTACGCCAAGCAGATGATCCGGCATTTTCGTCGCTGTTACGTTCCATAGCACGGAAAACAATATCCAACAACGCTCCACTACCACTCAGATTTACCAGTGGCAAGCAAACCGCTTACCAATTCCTGTAGAAGTGGCTCACAACATAGACGCAAGGAGGATGTGGTTTTAAAAAAAAGGCTCATTTGGTCCACAAACCAGTGGGTCGACGAACATAATGCGGCAGCGCTCGATTTGTTTCTTTGGGAGCACTTCAATCTTCCGTCGGCGACAAACGTGCAAACTGATCGTGGACAGAACGCAAAGCCCGACTTCACCAATAATTTTGTTCCCGAATTTGCATATAGGTATGCACTTACTGGAGTAACACCTCATAACTTGAATTCGAAGATTGCTGTGCATGTTATGGCCATAAGGAGCGTGCTGCATCCTGCTGTGGTCAATGAAACTGTCTATAGTCGTGCATGTCGATCAGTTTATGATCTAGATGGCTCACTTCGACGACAAAAGACAGGTGCTGGAAGGACAGCTCCTGCATCCTATCGACTTCGAGGTGTCTTTTGCAAACATTTGCATGATTGGAAGGGAGTTCTCCATTGGTATCGCGTTTGCAGCTACCGGAGAAAAAAGAAAAGGAACGACTTTCGATGGCCTGTTTGTAAATGTGCGATCCAACTTTTTGTCCGCCGGTCAGTTGTATGTCGCACTGTCGCACATTTGAAGGAAAGACCATGTGCTGCTCTTGCGTCTCCTGCAGTTTACAATCAAAAATTTACAAGCACTTGATCTCATGCCTGTGAACATTGCAAACCCAGTTCTGCCTGAAGAAATTTAGATGTACATCCATTCACAACTGTAATCATATTTTTTGCGTTCTTCGTTCATTAAATTAAAATACTTGCTTTTTTGCTTTTTAGTTTTCTACATTTTTTCTTTTCACCACTTTTTATCACTCCTCTCTCTACTGCGGCGCGCAGTGCCACCGGCTGCCGAAGGCCGCTTGCTCTTGTCTCAACATCTCAACACCACCCCGTACTATAATGATTTACACATGTATGAGGGGGGTGTTGTTGATTGACGGGAGGCGTCGCGCCAAAAAATCTCCTTGCATGACCCCTTCAGTGCATGCAATTTTCAGGCCTCCCGCCAATCAAAAAATTCAGCAGCAGCAGCAGCAGCACCAGCAGCAGCAAAGCTCAGAGCTCATTGGCTGCTGCTGCATGTTGAATGCCACAGCTGCTAAGTGGCTGGCACTGCAGCAGTGCCAGCCACACCGCTGCAGAGTGGCTGTAACTGCAGTTATTTTGGCAGTGCCAGCCAATTAAAATCTACTGTACTCGACATACACTCTGAAGTGCCAGCCAATCACCAACGCGCGGGCGCTTCAGTGCAACTCTATTCCATATTCACTATCAGCGCCGCAGCCCTCATTGGTTTGCAGGCCGTTTGCGAGCGATAGCAAGCAGAAAAGGCCTGCAGATCCCGCAAAGTCACCCTTATTCAGCGGTGCGCAGCGCCGCCGGCAGCCGAAGACCGCTTCTACTTGTTTCTCCATTAAACGTATTTGTTCATGTATGAGGGGGGTGTTCTTGATCGAATGGAGGCGTTGCGCCACAAAATAGTCTTGCATGCCTCCGTCTGCGCACGCAAAACCCCCATTTGGCGCAACGCCTCCCTACCATTTAAAAAGTTTAGCAGCAGCAGCAGCAGCAAACCTTTTTGCTTGCTGGCTGGCACTCCCATAATGACTGCAGTGCCACCCGGTTACACAAAGAAACGTGTCGTGCTTGCTCATCATTGGCTGGCACTGCAGTTAATTTAGGTACTAAAACACAAACCATTACGACTCCACATACTCCAGGCGCCGCGGCGCCCCGTGGTTCTACGAGTGCTATTGCAAGCGCAAGCGAGCAAGTGATTTGAGAGCGTCTGAACGCTACTAAATACACAAAGCTACGTAAACAACGTGGTGCACAGCGCCGCACACGGCCAAAGGCGGTTGCCACTTGTTCCACTCTGAAGCATATAAATGTGTATTAGGGGGTGTTGTTGACTAATGGGAGGCATTGCGGTACAAAATTACTTTGCACGCCCTCGTTTCTGCATGCAAAACGCCCATTTGGCGCGACGACTCCCTACTTTTTAAAGAATTTAGCAGCAGCAGAAAAGCTGGCTGCTTAGTGGGTGGCACTCTCAGAATGACTGCGGTGCCAGCCAGTTACACATACCAACGTGTCGCGCTTTTCGCTCATTGGATGGCATTGCAGTCAATTTAGGCACCTACACACAAACCCCTACGGCTCCATATACTCTAAGCGCCGTGGCGCCTTGGGGTTCTACGAGCGCTATTGCGAACGTTATCGAGCAAAGTACTCGGCGAGCCTCCGAACGCTACTAAATCAACAAAACTACAAAAAACACGCGGCGCACAGCGCCGCTCGCTGCCGAAGGCCGCTTCTACTTGTACGCATGTAAATCCTTAAGAGTGGGGTGTTGAGATTGGGTGCACCAGAGGTCACAATGCGATAAACAGGCGGAAGGCGTTTTAGGAAGCCGTACCCGACCATTCTTCTAACCGTGAAGGCGATGCTACAACGCTTGTAAGAGCAGAAGCATAGTTTGCAGAGTAACTTTGTTTCATTCGATCACGGAGAATATTGAATAGTCACCGCAGCAGTGGCAACGTCCCATATCGTACCACGTCATGTCTGTCATGCGGGGGATAGGAAACCTCCGTCGACTTGCTCCGCGAGCCACCCGCTTGATGTCCACGAATTCGGACCATACGATTAACGTTCTATCTGGCATTCCAGACAAGCACGCCGCCAGACGTGTACGCATTTTTAGACCTGCAAAGTAAGCTGATATGATTGTGTCAACTGTTTCAAAAGGCTTTGCTTTGTCACCTAGCATACAAGTTCTAACTTATGCTGCCTACTATCTGATACTCTCCGCAGAGTTGCCACACAACAAGGCCGTGGCAGCATTACACAAATGTGGAAGATGACATTTGAAAAGATCGAAGGAGATGATAGATGGACAAACCCGTTAATGGTGCGTTGGCTAACAACGTTATTCGTTGTTCTGATTACAGGATAATTCACACTTTTCTGACAAATCTTTCTACGTTATGATGATCTTACCAGGGATGGACGAGTACTGGCGACCCTCTCTCAAACATGAGTATGGCTTTTCCCACAAAAGAAGCCGCAATCCAGTATGCGGAACGCAACGGATATGGTTTCACCGTTGTTGAACCCGCGCAAGAGAAACCGCATTTGAAACCAATCGCTCCTTTCAAACGTGCCATGGTTCACCACTGGCGCCATAGTGGAACTCCGGTTTATGAGGGCGACACATCAAATTAAAGCGGCACCACTGTGGAAAATGCTCTGGTGCTCACCACTACGAATGTCATGTGACGGCGGACGTTTCTTTTTTCAGTTGAAAGCCTCCGTGGAGAATAATCTCGTCTTCCGTCCCGTCGTGCGCATCATGCTTGCGTAATTGAGAGTAAAGCGAATCACTATGACTCAAAAGCCCCCCTCTGTTCGTCTCAACGTTAGTTTCATAGTTACCAATTCTTTTTATAGAGAAACATGAGTGCAGAGCATAAGCGGGAAGGCGCCTTCGTTTTCATGTCTGAACGTATGAAGATCCTGCAATGCATGTGATCCAGAAAGATTAAGGAGAAAGACACGTAACGGAGACCGCATCCGAATTCCGTCAACAGAAGCAGAAGCAGGACGTGAGAGAACTAAATTCCGACCATTTTTCCTCTTGATCCCAACCCAACCATCGGCCTGCCCTTGTGCTGTGCCGTCTCGCTCTCGTCATTACTGTCGTAATTAGGCCTTTCTACAATACTGTCCACATGGATTCTTTGGTACCTTTGGTACCCGTGGTATATACTGTCCAACATGTATTGGACAGTCTACACCAAAGAATGGATTAGAATCTTTTGGGTCCGTGGTCCCACTTCCGTTCCCTACAACATGGCAGTACAAGGGTAGCTGCCAACTCGAGTTAATGTCGGCTATTCAGGCCTTGTCTGCACACCGTAGGATATTTTATCAACAAATAGACTTTTGATTACAACAACGCAGCAATGCGCAGGTCCGTGGTGCTTTGCCCTTGCACTGCAAACACAGAGATAAATATGCGTCTTCAACGCGGTAGGTGCACGCCAGTCTTGCTTTTCTGAGCGCGAAAGAAATCGGTTTTGTGCCCTTCGTCACCAGGCTGCCCACCGTACTTTTCGTCAAGGATCGCGTCACCACTTCGTGTGCTTATGCGGCACAGAATCCGTCAGGTACACCAATCCATTAACTGAACGGAAACGCACAATTCCCGCAACGCTACAGTGGCATCCCTGCTTCCTGTGCCTAAGATTAGAGACGTGGTGCGCTTGGTTTGCACTGGAGTTGTTCCCAAGTAGTCCGCGGAGAACAGCCAGACGGAATGGACAAGAGCAAGAACCTCAACGAGCTCCTTGCTGCTATAGGAAATGGCAGTACTGCACCGAAAAATGCGGCCCCTCGTGGAACCTCATCCAGTGCTCCTGCGTCAAACCAACCATCTGCCTTCCCGCAGCGTCCTGCAATATCGATTCCTACAATCCCGCAACCCATCAGTCGACCAACAAGTACAAATGTGGGTGCTGCACCAACGGCACCAACGGCGGCGGCGCCACCCACAGTAGACGGGCACTACAAAGAACTCGTAACCCTTCTTCAGAGACAACCGGCAACCGCCGTTAATCCACAACTGCAACAAGCCGCTAACCCCAATACTCGACGAGTAGCAACTGGCAATCCCATGCCCTTAGTCCCTCCTGGCAGCCAGATACCTACCCAGTCATTAGACCCGAAGGCAGTTGCAGCTCTGAGACGACGACAACAGATTCAAGCAGCGCAAGTTAAGCAACGAAGAGAGGCATACGCAAATATTAATCGGTCGACGCAACCCGTTCCACCGAGTTTTCCCAGATCAACAAGCCAGGGAATCCCAGCAGGAATACAATCAGTTGTGGGCACACGGAGTGTCCCTGGTAATGGGCGAATAGAACACACACAGGAGGGCATGAGAAATTCCAGTAACCTCGTCGCTCCACAGCGCCCTGCTAGCGCTTCTCAATCAGGACAATCACATGCGTCCAACTCACGAACAATAGCGCAAGAACAGGCTATCGTGGTTCATTTCTGTCACCATGCCATCAAGACTGTAACAAAGCTTATGGAAGGCCGTCCTTTTGCAGCCCAGATTGATGCACGTCTGCGCGAACATATCAAGGTGGTATGGTCTCAATGGGTCAGGGGATTGATATCAAGGCCTCAGCTCTTTCAATCTGTCGCCACCTTTGTCAAACAGAGTAACCCAGCTGCCAAGGATGTTGACGTTATTCGCGATTTCAAAGCATGGTACGAACATGAGTATGAGATGCAGAGGCAGAGAACTCTAGACCAACGAAGACAGGGGCATCAAGAGGATCAGAACCAGGTCCCTTCACAAGAAGCACCAACCCAGACAGTTTCTCGCGTTGTCAGCCACGCTGTTCACGGAATCTCCCAGGCTGTGCGCCCGAACGTCGCTCCGCAGCATATGGTCTCTGCTAGAAGCCAAATGAAGGCCGAGCAAGCCGTAATTGGCGTTCCTCGCCCAAGTGGAAAGACCATTGGAACGAAACCAGTCGCAATACGGGGCGTTGCTGTCAATAGAGTACCACCTCAAGCGCCTGGGGTGGGAAGAGGACCTGGCAAGAGCATTGCAAATAAGTCTATTGGGGGAAGCGGTTTGCAAGGAGCTGTCATTGTTGCAAATTCCGTCAGCTCTCACGCTATGGTACAGAAGACTACCCCCACCGGACAAAGCGCGAACAAGCAAACAGTGGCTTCAGCGATGCCCGTTAGTAGGACCGAGAGCTCCCCGAAGGGACCTCAGCGAGTGATACCACAAGCAGGTAAGAGTATTGGTGGAAAGAGCCTTCTACCAAATAAGAACACCGCTCAATCCAAGCCTAAACCACCTAGAAGACCAGCTCAGAAGACTACACCGAAGGGACCAGTGAAGACCCCGCCAAAAGGCGCTGGGAAAGGAAAGTCTCCAGCCGCTTATCCTTTTCATGGCGGAATGCCATCTAGTAGTAACCTTCAGGTCGGCTACCATGCTCACGCGCAATCCCATCTCCCTGGCAAAAGGGTCCTTGACAACGCTTCCTCATCATCACCTCCGAACGCATTGAAGCGGGCAAAACCAGCACCAAAACCCTCCAAAGCTCCACTCGGCAAGAAGAAGCCGGCTGCAGCAGTTGGGAATCCAGGTCCAGGGAAGGGGGCAAGGCCCCCTGTACCTAAATTAGATCCGAAGAACCGAGCTGGAAAGAGGCCCGCCGCTCCAGGAGCTGGTCTTGTCCACTCAGGTGGAGCATCTACCGCACCGGGCGTACAAGTTCTGGACGGTGCAGGTCAGAAGAAGGTGAGACGTCATGAAGACTTGAAGGAAATCAACTTAGTTGATAATGTTGTTGATATTGAGGACGAAGAAGTAAAGCTGAAAGTGGACGCCAGTGGAAAACCTCAAACCGTTGAAGATGTTGTTCAGTACAGTTCGGACATGATTCTAGCTGGGCCCAGGCTTCGCAAGAAGATGGGAACCATTGCCAAGCGCACGGATATGACTGAGGGTTTTACAAAGGAAGCGATGGAAGTTATGTCTTTGGCAGTAAGAGAAAGGCTGGCTTCTATACTCGAATCGTTGAAGCCCATTGCGACGTCACGTCTGGATTCAGCAAAAGAACAATGGGGAACCGTAGCAACAGGCATGAATATCCGAGAAAAACTGGAAAGAATGCGACAAGATGAAGAACGCGCCCTTCAAGTTGCTGCTGAGATGAGAGTCAAAAGGCGGAAAGAACAGAAAGAAGCCGAGGCTAAGAAAGCCGCTGGCGAAGCTGCTAAGAGCGATAAAAACTCCAAAGACTCAAGTGCAGCAGCTGAGGCTGAGCGTAAGGAGAAACTTGCTCTCGAGAAGAAGAAGAAGGAAAGCAGCAGTCAACGAGACGCAATGTCCGGATTGATCCGCGAATTCGATCGTAGAAGAAGACGTGCGGCTAAGCCTCTCGCGCCACTGAAACCTCTTAGCAAACCGGGAGGTTTACCACCTATTCCCAAACGACCCAACTCTGAGAGCTTTGGGAGGCCTGGACTAAAGCCGTTGGGTTCTCTAGACAGCCTGAAAGCCGCTGGCCCACTCTTTAAACTAGGGCGGAGCAACAGTGCAGTTCCGCGCGGTCTGGGAAAAGCTCCAGTCCAGACGAATGTCAAACTGCGTGTTACTTTGCGGGACTGTTTGTTTTTGTTCGAGTCCGACAGAAATACGAGGAAGAGCACCCTGATTCACAAATGGTACGCCCGTCTTCAGTGCGGAATGTGACAGGCATCAACACGTGCAAGTCAGCGTGAAAGAAAGGACCGAAGTTCAAGAGGTCCAGTGTTGATACTGCCCACGTTTATCCAGCTCATGCACAGTGGCTTTTTGCCCGGTGTATACCAGAACAACGGTACTCTTTAATCTGTGTCGTAGGAAGTGTTCTCGTTCTTTCGAAGACACTGCCTTGTACTTAAACGATTGTCATGAGTGCCGCGTACATCTTTAGTGAGACCATTGTAAGGAACGTTTGCAAAGCGTTTGGAGCGCGTACTGGCTCGTATGTAGTTGGTGCTCAAACCATGAAATCTCAGTAACACTTGCAATGGTTGTCCAAGGGCATGTTCTTTAGCCTTAGTGCGGGTTCCTCTTAGATGATTTCATGCCTTCGTAGATATCTTCATACTGTTGCATAATTAGTAAATGTGAATAAGACGCATTGAAGAACGCAGGGAATCATCACTGTCATGCCTAGATAGTTTTCTTGGCCTGGACAAAGGAGGGATACGTGGTGTGTTACGTTCTCCATACGCACAAAGAACTGGGCGCTGAGATTGGTTCTGGCGGCGAGATTGTGTGTGCGCATGCGTATTTCTTTCGCCGGAATAATGTTAGTGCTTCTCTTTGAAGAAGCCCTGTTTTTCGAGAGCGCGGCAGTCCCATTTCCGAGGTAGCCTATGCCAATGCCAGATTCACCACCCCACTCAAAGGAACAATATTTGTCGTAGCTAGGTTTATTACCCCTTGTAAACACATGCCAGGAGAGTCTCTTTGTCAGGTGAGTTGATAATAGCATACACACTATGATGATGTCCCATGTTGGCGACGCGAACAGAGCGCTGTGAACTCCTTGCCGATGTGCACCTTCACCCCGCCTCGGGTAAGCCTTGTTCCTAGTACTTGCAGGACACATCATAGTGCGGTTGCCGACACAATAACTCTAAATGAAATCATGCAAAATGTTGTCAGTTCTCATTCTGTACGATGCTGTATCAAAGCAATTCGCTTGGTCAGCTACACGGAATCTGAACGAACTAGTTTCCTTCTTGATGGCACAAACGTGGTACATTGAGTTCCTCCTTTTCGTGTTGTGGTGCTCTGCTGGCGTTGTCTGATGGAGGTATAAAATGAAGAGGCGGAAGGAAAGAAAAATAACAAGACGAGCGCCAGTAGCGAAATGAGTCCACCGCCGGGGCTTCCTGCAGAAGCGTGGTGCTGATTTAACTCTGTCTCGGTACAGTTGCTTGTAAGAGTGAAGGTGTTATGGAAACGCTATAGGCTACAACCGGACGGTGGAAGCTATGGACATTGTTACAAGGATGTGTAAGTCTTCAGAAAGCCCTCGAACTGCGTCTGAAGTAGGCGTTCAGTTGAGGTACCTGGCCACACAAGGGTACATCAGTGGTAAAGCAAACAAGTCAAAACAGAAGACAGACAGAGAGAACTGCGAAGAAGCGGCTACGGTGTGTTCCGAATTAGAAGCGTGTTCCATGAAGGTACATACATACACTTCGATATTCCAAAGCTGGGTATAGTTTTAGCGACCACGCTCTCTAGCTTTCCAGATCGACTACCATTTTAAAGTATGGGGGAGCGCTGTTGATTCATGTGCAACAAGCGCTCACGTGTATGTTTTTGTTGTTTATGGGCGGCGAAGCCTAATTCCGGACCAACCAAGTTTGTTAGAATGTTGTCGCTGTGGGCGAAGGTGAAGTTCTCAGCAGCAAGGTCGGCACATCGCGGCGGGCGGATTAATGGATTGTGCGCACGTTGAAGGCACAAATGTTTGGCTGATTGAAAGAACTGATAAGGACGCGAGGGGAGCAGGGGTAACCCTTCTCCATGTAACTCGCTTTCAGCGTTGTCTGCACGTATGGGTGCCTGTTTAAGACATGGGTCATGAGCCTGCACCGAAGCCGCTCAGTCCCCGCGTTGCGAAATGAGAAAGCAAACCGCAACAATGGCTTGTGGGAATGTAGCAATGGTGCTGAAGCAGCGGTTTGAAAGTATGACACATCACTTGGGAGGGATCAGTGGTGCAGCTGAAGTGGCTATGCTCTACTTATAAACTGCTCACCGCAGAGCCATGTGGTGTGACTGTGCGAAACAGCATGGCGGCGCATTTTAAGAGTCGCGTGTGGCAGCGATAGAGTGTTGATCCAGAGCAAACGTCATGCAGAAGATGCAAGGGGTTTTAGTGTGTATCAGATGTGCGAATGGCCACGCGTGATGAGATGGCGCGACAAGAATTGTCGTGCCATGCCGACGGTGTCAAAAGGTACAAGTTGGCGTTGTGCGCGTAGCAACGATACCTGGACGAGGCGCATGACGCAAGATGAGTTTGAGCAGATGACGAAATAGATCACAGCCGTTCTGATCCCGCCCGTTTTTCAGCCGCAGCAGACGCAACACATCATACAAGCGTACAGTACAACGGGGGGTGGAGCGTGGTCCGCTGCGCGCACTATTGCCTTCTGCGGACCACAACGCACGCCATGTGCTACAATCCGCCGCAAGGTACACCGGCTATCCAAGGGTGCCGAAGACAGCGCCCCCACCAAAACGAGTCGACATCCGCGACGCTGTCCTACGTGGCACACCTTTGCCCGGTGACTGCGGCTACCGGGGCCAGGAGCACGCATTACAGAGGCGTGACGCACTCCAGCGCTGCGCAAGATTTAAGTAGGACAACGGCGACGGGCGCGGCCGTAGACACTACAGCAGAAGGGTACACACACAGCGCTTGCTCGCCTGTTGGCAACGCGCGCTGCTGTGGCGCGCCGCCATGCGCGCGAAACCGTTCAAAAACCATACCCCTAACGCGGCATGGACCACTGCTCCCACCCACGTCCCCCCGTTTACCTGCGTTGGCCGCCCTTCCGCTCCGCGCGCTTTCTTCAACGCTCGCCCCTCCCTCATCCCCCCTCCCTTCCGTGCCGTGCCCCCAAGCCCCGCACCTGCACCCGCACCCGCACCCGGCCAACCCCCTTCCGAATTGCTGTCCCCCTCGCGCGCCCCCTTCCCCGCCTTTCAACCCGTCTCATTATACATTCCTTCTTCACACGCACCTTCTTTCTTCGCACAAGCCGGAGCGTTTTACCCATTCGCTTCTGCGCTAACTCTCAACTTTACAATCGTCGCTGAGCACTATCGAATGCAACCGGTTCGGCTCTGGTCCCAACTCCGCCGACCACCTTCATCGCTCCGCTAATTCTGGCCTGCGCCCGCCAGTGTACATAGACAAATCGCTTCACTCTTGTTACCGCCCCTCAGCTTTTCTAACTGCGCGTCAGATCTTAACACAACCAGGGGAACCTGCCCTCTTCGCTGCCCGTATCGATTTAGAACAAAACCCAGATTACCCAACGATTCCGTCTTGCTTGGTGCCGAACGATTTGCGTCCTGTGTCGTAAAGCACAGCTGGTTCGTTGTCATCACCGCCCCGGATTTGCGCTTGAGATCTTCTATCAACCATGCTCACAGAGTTTCCGTATTCGAGCGCCCCGGAGCGAAGGCTCAAAGCCATTCAGTTTGGTATCCTTGGACCTGAGGAGGTTCGCCGCATGTCCGTCGCAGAGATCAAGCACGAAAGGGCGTACGAAAATGGTCAACCCAAAGTAGAGGGAGTGGCTGACCGTCGCCTCGGTGCCAACGGTTCCAACTTTCCTTGCCAGACATGCGGATGCGACGACAAGAGTTGCCCAGGCCATTTCGGACACATAGAACTAGCCAAACCGATGTACAACATCGGTTTCATCAATACTACCTTGAAAATCCTCCGCTGCGTTTGCCATTATTGCTCCAGAATCCTCTGCACCGATCATGCTGTTGCCGACCTGCTCAAGATCACCAGACCCACTGCTAGACTACGTGCCGCTTTACGCGCCACCAGCGGAACTAAGAAAGTTTGTTCATCCGCGGATGGCTGTGGTCACGTTCAACCCAAATATTCACGTGATGGATTTCGTATTCGCGCCGTCTTCGAGGATAGCGCTGACGAGTCGGTTGATCGTAAACAGACTATCACAGCGGAGAGAGCCCATTCCATCTTTAAGCGCGTATCTGAGAGAGACTGTACTGCCCTTGGCCTCTCACATCAATGGTCACGTCCGGAATGGCTCATTCTCACACTTTTGCCCGTGCCGCCTCCTCCAGTCCGTCCCTCAGTTATGCGAGGAGGTCTACGAAACGAAGATGATCTCACTAACAAGCTAGGGGATATTGTGAAGAATAACAATGCGTTGAGGATTCTGGAGTCCAATGGAGCCGTAGCCCATACGATACGAGAGCAAATTGATCTTGTCCAGTATCACGTCGCAACTTACATGAACAATGAGATTCCGGGCGTTGTAGCATCCACAGTGCGCGGAGGTAGTCGAGCTATAAAGAGTATTGGCCAGCGATTCAAAGGAAAAGAAGGTCGTGTGAGAGGCAATCTCATGGGAAAGCGTGTTGACTTCAGCGCACGTACCGTTATTACTCCCGACCCAAACCTCAAGCTACATGAAGTAGGTGTGCCAAGAACCATAGCTCAGAACCTTACGTATCCTGAAGTCGTCACAACGTACAATATGGCAGAAATGCGGAAGCTTGTGGAGAACGGGCCTAATGAGTACCCCGGTGCAAAGATGATAGAACGAGAAGACGGACGTAAAACAAACCTGGCGTACCTTGCGGATCGCTCCATGGTCCAACTCGAAGTTGGGTACAAGGTAATTCGTCATATTCGCGATGGAGACTATGTATTGTTCAATCGCCAACCTAGTCTTCACAAAATGTCCATTATGGGTCATCGAATTCGAGTGATGCCATATTCAACCTTTCGTTTGAACTTGTCAGTGACGTCCCCGTACAATGCTGATTTCGATGGTGACGAGATGAATCTTCACGTCCCACAGTCTCACCAAACGCGTGCTGAAGTCCAGGAACTAATGCTGGTCCCGCACTGCATCGTCTCGCCGCAAGGAAACAAACCGGTTATGGGAATTGTTCAGGACACCCTCCTCGGATGCATGTTGTTCACACAGAGAGATACGTTCCTCGAACGAGATTTTGTTATGAACCTACTCATGCACGTTGGAGATTGGGATGGAGTTGTTCCGGAGCCAGTGATCTACAAGCCCAAACCTTTGTGGACAGGAAAACAGATATTCTCCTTGGTGCTTCCACCGGTGAACCTTGTTCGCTTCAACATCACCCATCCCGACGATGAGAACACCGATATATCTCCGGGAGACACGAAAGTGTACATTTCAAAAGGAGAACTGGTTTGCGGAATCATCGACAAGAAGACAGTGGGTACGTCCGCGAATGGACTGATTCATGTAACCTGGAAGGAATTTGGTCCTCGAGTGACTGATAAGATGATATCCCAGATCCAAGTGTTACTAAACCACTACGTCCTTCATCGAGGTCAATCAATTGGTATTGGTGACACCATTGCTGACGAAGCAACGATGCGAAACGTTATTCAGACGATTCAAAATGCAAAAGATGATGTGAAAGACCTCGTTAGAAAGGCGCAGGAGAAGGAGCTCACTCTTCTTCCTGGAAAGGGAATGATGGAATCTTTTGAGACTGAAGTCAACAAAGTTTTAAATGGGGCTCGAGACAAGTCTGGGTCGTCTGCTCAGGATTCGCTTCTGAAATCCAATAACATTAAGAGAATGGTTAGCGCGGGTTCCAAGGGGTCCTTTATTAATATATCGCAGATCTGCGCGTGTGTTGGACAGCAGAATGTCGAAGGAAAGAGAATTGCATACGGCTTTACCCGAAGAACCCTTCCACACTTTGTGCTAGATGATCTTGGTCCGGAGAGTCGAGGGTTTGTGGAAAATTCTTATCTGAGAGGTCTCACCCCATCAGAGTTCTTTTTTCATGCAATGGGAGGACGAGAAGGCCTAATTGATACGGCAGTGAAGACAGCTGAGACTGGTTACATTCAACGAAGGCTAATCAAAGCAATGGAGGACATTATGGTAAGATATGACGGAACGGTCCGTAATTCCGTCAATCATGTTGTAGAGTTCCTGTATGGAGAAGATGGCATGGACGCCACATTTCTAGAAGACCAGAGTTTGCGAGTATTCAAGATGTCCGATAAGCAGCTTGAGAAAGAATACTGGTTGGACCCAACAGATTCATCATTTGGCCGGGATGATCTCGGACGTCCATATCTCAACGACGACACATGCGACAGAATACGACAAGATGCCCAGATGCACATTATGCTCACGGAAGAATTTGAACAGATTAAGCGAGATCGACGAATTCTCCGCGATGAAATAATCAAGAACGGAGATCCTAAGCGCCCGCTTTCTGTCAACGTTGATCGAGTGATCTGGAACGCCAAACAGCTCCACAATATTCGCTCAGATTCTCTTTCCACACTCACACCTGATCAGATCAGGAAGGGCGTTCGTATGCTTCTCAAGAGAACTCGTGTTCTGGTCCTCGGTGATGAATCAGCTCTGGAGAATGCAGCCTTCCAGTACAGTCAAGAAGGAGGAAACCCTAATGTTCTTGAAGGCGATGCTGGCATTGTAGACCCTCTTGCCAAGGAGGCCCAAGAGAACGCCACGCTGTTGTTTCAGATTCACATTCGAGCAATGCTTGCGTGCAAGAAACTGATTGTTGAGCACAGATTGAATGACGAGGCATTCCTTTGGATACTAGGTGAAATAGAAAGTCGGTTCATGACTAGCCGTGTAGCCCCCGGTGAGAATATTGGAGCTATTGCTGCGCAGTCCATCGGAGAGCCCGCAACACAAATGACGCTTAACACCTTCCACTACGCAGGAGTATCTGCTAAGAACGTGACTCTAGGTGTTCCTCGGCTCAAAGAGATTATAAATGTATCAAAGAATACAAAGACTCCGTCGCTTACTGTATATCTGAGGCCTGGACTCGACAAGGATAACTCGAAAAGAGTACAAGCGTCCTTGCAGCATACAAGTTTGGAAGATGTCGCACAATGTTCAGAAGTATATTTTGATCCTGATCCTCAAACAACTGTGGTTGAAGAGGATCGAGAGATGGTTTCGTCGTATTTCGAGATTGAAGATGTCCCAGCGGGCGTATCTCCTTGGCTTCTTCGAATAACATTAGACAAGGATATGCTACAAGATCGGAACATTAGCATGGATTTAGTTGAAAATTCCATTCACGATACTTTTGGCAACGATCTTCATGTGATTCGGTCTCAGGACAATGATGAGAAAATGGTACTAAGACTGCGCCTTCAGGATGAGGCAACACAAGAGAAGTACGGAGATATGCAAATGAATGGGGCAGATCCTATGGCAGAAGAAGATGATGACTACGAAGACGACGATTCGGTCTTCCTGAGACGGCTGGAGGGAAATCTGCTTCAGCAGATGAACTTGGGTGGTATCGCAGGTATCAGGAAGGTTTTCATGCGAAAGTCTCGTCAGACTTACGTTGACAGACCTACTGGAACTTTCAAGGTTCGCGAGGAGTGGGTACTGGATACGGATGGCGTTAATTTGTTAGCAGTTATGGCTCATGAGGACATTGATCACACACGCACAGTCTCAAATGATATTGTTGAGATCTTTGAGGTGCTGGGTATTGAAGCCGTAAGAGAAGCACTGCTGAACGAGATTCGTGGCGTTATTTCTTTTGACGGTGCCTACGTTAACTACCGCCATCTGGCAATCCTTGTTGACGTAATGACGTATCGAGGTCATCTTATGGCTATCACGCGACACGGTGTGAATCGCGCAGATACTGGACCGCTAATGAAATGCTCATTTGAGGAAACGACAGATATCCTCCTCGAGGCAGCAACTCATGGTGAAACAGATCATCTGCAGGGCGTCACCGAAAACATCATGCTGGGGCAGATGGCACCTGTTGGAACTGGGTGTTTCAAATTAATGCTAAACGAAAAGATGTTGCTGGACGCAATCGAACCAAAAGGACTGGCCGCGTATGCTCCATCACCGATGATTACAGGTGGATATGACGCTGGAGGCTGGACACCTGCGCGGATGGATGCTACCCCGGGACGAAAGAGGATGGACATTCGAGCGACTCCCGGAAACGCATATTCACCGGCCGCATGGAGTACTCCTAGCCGCGTTGGGACAGTAGGTGCAGCGTCGCCGTTTGCTTCGCAAATGTCCCCAGCCGCGGATGATGCACAGTTTTCGCCGGTTGCATCACCAAAAGGTCCAGGACTGGGGGGCGGAACGACTCCACTACAGTCGCCCGGAAGGGACTACGTAACACCAGTGAGTCCTGGTGGTGCGGGGGCTGCTAGCCCTTATGTCGTGAGTCCGGGGTACGCAGCAAGTCCGGCTTACGCTGCCAGTCCTGGATACGCTGCAAGCCCGGCATATTCTGCAGCAAGCCCGGCGTATGTTGCTAGTCCAGCTGCAGTAAGTCCGGGGAGAGGAACCAGTCCATACGCAATGGGCAATCACTCGTCGTTTGTGCCATCGAGTCCTGGGTACAGCTTGCGATCGCCAGCGGTGGGCCTTTCTGCAGCCCCGCAATCACCAGGTACGACTGCGAAATACTCGCCAACAAGCCCGGGGTTCAGTCCGACGAGCCCCGCTTACAGTCCAAGTGCCGCGAGGGCGGCTGGCGCCGCAGCAGGAGGAGCAGCATATTCTCCGACGAGCCCAGGCTACAACTCTACTGCTGCATCTCCAGCAGCTGGTTATGGTGCGGGCGGACTGAACTACAGTCCTGGGACACCCAGAGCGTATAGTCCAGGATCACCTGCATTTAGCCCGAGCTCTCCTGCGCCCCAAGGCTATTCGCCGTCGACGCCTGGGTTCATGCCGCAAGGCGCCGCGCGACATGGTCGCGGGGCCCATGGATATCAACCAGGAAACGCGGCTTCCCCGAGCTCACCCCAATATTCACCGTCTTCCCCACAGTACTCGCCGCGAGCGCCTTCTCCTAGGGGCCACTCCCCTCAAGACCGTTCCCCCCAGGAGTCATGACAGACGTAGCTGTGCATATACTCGTGATGCCTCAGAAGAACTGTTAGTAGTGAAGGTAAAGACGAGACATGAGACTATATCTGTAACTTGTGTTGTAATACCGAGGAGGATGCTCGGAGACGACCTTAATTTCCATTGTTGCGCTAATGTGTGTACTATCGGCAACAGTGTGCCAACGTGTATTTATTGAGAGCAAAGGCTCTGCATGGCGTGTGATTCATGATGGGGTTTCCGACAAGTCACTGTAGAATACACGAGGGGTAGCAGAGTTGCACAGTGTGCAAATCCGAGAATCGACGCAGGCGCAACAGGTGTTTCAGCGAAGAAATCTTCAGTGGCGGAGTTGGCATTTGTTGTAGAGGAAATCTGGTATCCTTCATGTTATGGAGATTGTACGCTTTCCCTAGCGTAAGAGATATGCGTACAACCCTCACTGTGGCGTCACATTGCCCTTGCCTCGCCACAGCACGTTCGAGCCTCAAACATGCTGTGGCGAGAAAAGGCTGACGTTGTCAAACTTTGAGGCAACAGCTCTACCCGATGAGTTGGCATGATATGCCCCTTCGCAGCGTTCTCGCTCTGCGGCGCGATTCTGAACAGTTAGCGGTCCCTTTAGCCTGTCTTGCACAAGTACGCCTGTACCGCTCCCACCGAATGATCGTCACCTACAGTACAGATCAAAGTGGTCTCAGATGTCTGACCCTTTGAGGAACAGATGGGTGCGAGAAGGTTGTAGAGAAGACTTTTATTTGAGTCCTGCAAGCTGTGCACACGCAGGGAACGCGCCACGCAAGACTGAAAACGTGAGAACATAGTTATCACCGAAACTACGTCCCTCTTTGGTACACCTAACAGGTGAGAAGCAGCTTCGGCTCTAATCACTTCCCCCACCCCAACTCGGGGATGATCGACAACACAACCAGGTCAGGAACTGCGTTAGTTGAAGTACAGCTCTTGTGCTCGGGGCTACAAACTCTAAGTTGTGTTAGAGGTTGGTTTACGAGTGATAGTGAGAAAGCTAAGCATGATCGAAACATGATTTAAAAGGTGTACAAGAGGGAAGAGATGGTCAAGAGACATCGCGAAACTCTCAACCCACAGTTAGGTCGTGCGAAAAGACTTAATGAGATCCAAGCGAGGCACGTGCTCTCCGTCTGTACGCGCTCTCCGGAGAGATGGGAGAGTGCGAGAAGCGAGAGTAGGTCTTCGAAGACCGTTGTCTTGCGAAGTTCTTGTGAGAGTAGGAGAGTCTTCTTGGGTGTGCAGCCTGAGCGTACAAGGCCTCATCTGGCACGGATGCCAGAGATGAGTTTCTGGATAATGCGGTGTCCACACAAGTGGTAGAGGAGGACGGAGAAGAGACCGGTGATTCGGTGTCGTCCACGAGTTTCTCTCCAGGGAAGGGTTCGTATGCGACGCCACGGCTGTCGGATTGCATGAGAAGGGACTTCGCGTGGTCGACGAGGTTCAGAACGACGGCCTTTGAAGCGTTTGCTTCCAGGACCTTGAGTCCGGACACGAGATTAGATTCGAGCTCGACAAACTGATTTGGAGAGATGTCTAACCGGAAATCCAGGATGTGGAGCATCTGCATCTCAAGGTTGGCCAGTTCCTTGTACGGAAGACCACCGACCTTTGAGTAGTAGACAAGGTTGTACGAGAGGTCATCCATGTACTTGCAGGCGAGCACGAGAGCGGTGATGAACATGCGGTGAATGCTGAGACTGGTGAGGGCGAGCTTCGGGTCGCTGGCGATGGCGCGAGTCATGTAGTGGTACGCGGCGACAAGGCAGGCATCTGAGCAGAAGGCATACTTGGACAGACGAGTGACATACTCGCACACGGAGATTGCCGGGGCCTCCAAGGCGTGGAAGACGGTCATCTGGTCGAGTGCGGGTTCCGGAAGCTGGTCATTTGCCGCGACATGGGCCTGAATGGTGGCGGAAAGGATTGCAACCAGTGCCTGTCGGGATGCGAGCAGGGTGAAGTTCTTTGAGGGTCGGACGGAGGTGGGCACGCACGGAGCGTTTGACTCAGTTGTTTGTGCTGTCATGGTGGGTAGAATGAGAGGGAGGAGAAGAGGGTGAAGAAAGGCTGACAACGTATTTTGGAGGGCGGGATGAGGCAGTAGTGCCGAACAATAAAACTAGGATAACGCGACGGGGACAAGCACAAACAGGATCGGGGGAAGAATAGGAAGTGAGGGACAAACGAACGGTGGGGAGTATATATAGCAAAGCGGTGGGCGGCCGGCGGAGCATAGCGTCAGGCGGGAAATGGTGTGGGCTGAGGCGACATAGTGGGGGGACAGTGTACCTTGTGGCTGTAGTGTGCGTGGCGCACGCAGCATCACAGCGGTGCGCGTGAAAGCAACGAGCACGAGGCACGAGTCCGGCAGGCGTCGGGTGCGCAAATCAGCAAGCCGACACGCAACGAAACGTGCAAGCGCGGCAGGCAGGGCGCGTTGATTGGCTGCGGCAGAGAGGACACGATGGCTCACAGCCACAAGTGAAAGCGCGGGAGGACGACGACGGCTGCGTTACTGTGGGGGGGTTCCGTTTTGGGGCGCAGAGATGCGCCGCGCGGGGGTATTGCACGGCGCGCTGGTGGCGCGCGACGGCTGGGTGACACTGGTGGTCGCGCAGGCGCCACTCGAAGGCGCGGGAGGCGGGTTGCGCGCCGCGCATGGCCACCGGTCGCGCTTGAAAGCGATATTTTTTGCGTGTGGTTTTGAACAAGCAGACGCAAAAGGCTTACGCCTTCCACCCGCGGTCTTAGCCCTTTCCCGCTCGCGCGCATTATCCCTTGCGCGCTTACACGCGCCGCAGCTCGTAGTGGGCCACTTGGCTCGCGGGTTGCCGTCAGAGTGGGGCGTATCCTGGCGCCGGCCAATCGCGCGGCGCGCCACGGTAGCATGCGCCAATCGCGTGCGTTGCGCTTAGATCTTTCGCCGTCGCCGGCTGCCGGGCGTAATCGAAGAGGAACGCGCCGCCTGCGCGCTTGTGCCTTCCCCCCTCCCAAGCGCACGCGCTGTATGAGCGACCGCCCGCTTCGGTTGTGTCCAAGCGTTCTGCGCCTCACAACGCGGCGCAGCGCAGCGCTCTATGTATCACTATCATATCATCGCACCTTTGCAACAAGCTTAGGCCGGACGTTACGCTTCGCGCCGCGACACATATGCGCCTGATTGTGAGCATCAGGCGCACATTACGCCCTGATAACGCTACTTTGCTCCCAATATCTACTTCGCTTGAGCGCTTTAATCTCCCCCCTTATGTTTCATATCTCCTTTTGCGCCCCGCCTCGCCTTCTCCGCCGCTCCTCGTTCCACCTTGTTTGGGCAACCCTTCGGCTTCGTAGCGGCCCCTCGTCTCTGTATTCACAGCCCCCCCGCGCCAAAATATCTTCTTCCCTTTCGCTTACTCCTGCGGTACAACTTCCGTAACCTTGACGCTGCTTGGCAGCTTTCTAACATACCACAACTCAGCAGCATTCATACCCTGATTCACGCTTCAACAACTGTTCGTCTCGTTTGAAACTTGCATTGCGATTGTTTTCTGTTTATCCTTCCGTCTCAATTCGTCGCGCGGATGCTGCAGAGCCACCTCTTGTCAAACCCGTGCACAACTCCATATCTGTTTGCACATATCTTAGGCCCTCCCCCCTCCCTCTTACACTTTCGCCCGCCGTCCGTCCCTACACAGCAACGTACTCAGTCGGCGCCCGTCACTATGTCGCATCGATTCTTCCACAACCCTGTTGTCATACCCCGCCCGCCCTGCGGCAACAACAATATCGAAACTCCACACCCTTTGCGAAAATAAGAATGCATTATCGTTTACACAAAAACTCATTTCTGTTGCCCAAGAGCACCGCATTACGTGTTTTCCAGCGTTTTTTCCACATCGCGTCAAACACAAACCAATTCATTCACCACTCCACACGCAGCCTGCCTCCCAACTTTTCTTCGCCGTGCCTTTCTCCCTCCTCGGGCACGCCGCCTGCTCGCTGGAACAGCAACAGTCTCAAATTCTCAACTTGTCAAACAAACTGCCTGTCGAATGCTTCAAACGCCTTCAACTCCCTCTTTACCATCCTCGTGTCCTCTGCCCGACACACCCTTTTCTTCAAGTCATAGTCTCATGCCAATTCCCTGGTATGCTAGGCTATACCGCCCGGCCCTCTCACCACTCCTCTCCCACCTCTTCACACGATGAGAACACAACATTATGTGCGCTCGCTCCACAGCCCACGTCCCGCGGCTAACTTTTACTCCTTGCTCAGTGTCACCCATCAATCATACGTGCCCAGCTGTTTCCGCATGACTGCCGACTGCCAACCATTCAACATCCCCTGTCACACCACGCACCCCGGTTTTAATTCTCCCCTACTATCTACGATAGCGTGTCGTTACGTCGTTAGCCCCACTGTCGTTCCATCACCACCCCCCCCCCCCCCCTTTCCAAACCTCTTACCCCACGTTCTCATACACGCTTGCCTGAGAATTATACTCGAAATACGTAGCCGTCCGTCTTTAATCTAAGCTTGCGTACATCAACGCAACAAACATCATTTCCTTTTCATGGTTTCCGCCCTGATTAATCCTAGTCCTAGCGGTCGAGCAGCGCAGCGTTGACGTGCTGTCGTCACATGCAGAGAAGCCACGCAACTTGTCCTCGTTACCCGTTCTGTGGAGACACCCCCCATCCTATCTCAGGTACTTCGTTGCTCATAAAAAAGCAACCGTCTCGTCGCTGTGACCATGCTCTCCCACGCTGCATGAGCGCGTTCACACCGATACAAAACATGGCTCCGCACGTACGCCATGGGACCGAATCTGTCTATGACCCTTCAGTATGCATGACGTGTACAAATAGAAGAGGCAGTGCCCCTTGGTTTGTAGTACTTTGTACGAGCACATTAAAGTGCGAAGCGCCAACGAACCAAATCAGTTTTTAAAGGCTTTGACCTTCCGCCATTTCAAGCCGCAGAACTGCAAAAAAATGCCGGCTCATTATGGCCAAACGCGTATGCAAATATTCGCAGCGTGCGAATTTGTTCGCTGTTTGAACGGCGGTTAGCACAAATATCTGAGTCACACTTGACCCAAACATGGCTCCATAACGCAGAGATATGTGACACACAGATACCCACCCTGCTACACTCCGTATGAACAACGGCTCCGTAAGATGAGAAACCCAATAAGCGACCACCGCGATTCCTGAACAATCAGCATCTTGCAGCCTTCGGCCCCTATTTTACGTAAATAAGATAATTGCGGCAACCTTGTACACCGAACTGGTCTCATAGCAATGCTCCAATGTGTGTACTTCAGTCACGGTGTTTATAGCCACTTCCACAAGCTTCCATTCATCGTGGAACTCAATCATACCCGGATGTTTGACCAAGCAAAGCTTTCCGTAAATTATGCCACGGGAAGCGCCCACCTTTATAAGACCGGCTATTAATTTCTCCGTCTTGTGAGCTAAAAGTGGAAGCAGTTTGCGGTGCTCATTCAGCACAGATTTGCAAATCGCCTGCTTTGCAAGAGCTGTTCCCGTTACTCCTTTGTGCTACTCCGTTCGACGCATGGGCCTATAGTACGCCGATTCATGTGCGAACAACGTGCGAAACTTTGTTCCTACAAGCACACACGACCATGTTCACCGGTTGAACAGGTGAGAACCGTCAGCGATGGTAATGTCGTATTATGATAACTTTCTCTTGTCTTACACTTCTTCGGGGGCTGATATGAATTGCACGGCTTTGAAAAGGGTGCATAGCGACATATCGTCTATTTACGTCATCCCCCGATGCTGACAGCAAGAAGGACAAGTGGTTTGTAGATCCAAGTCTTTACGTCTTTGCGACTGCTTGCGAACATTGTTCGGAGTTTCTCTAGTTTGAAGTTATCCTGTGCGAAAGGATCTGACAATACAAACGATTGAATGTCAAGTTTGTTGGAAAGCAAGTCTCAGCCAGAACGCTCTTTTTGTTCATTCATAGGATGCGATGAGCTGGCTAAAAAAAATAATACCGTGTGGTGGAAGACTTTTGTATGATATTATGTTTCCCACTATTGTTCTGATGACTGGATACAGGCAGATGACGAAAAGAAAGGAGGGCGTGAATTTCTTTTGCGAATGCCTGTAGCCATACCTCATCCGGATAGCATCCAGTTCCACATCGTCATTGCAGCGGTTTTCCTGCAAAACAACTACGTGCCTCCGGTCCTGGCTGTCGTCAACTGCTTCTGCCTTTCGTTGACGGAACATCTAACCATGATGATCCACTCTGAAGCCGTGCAAGTCAAATCTTGTGGAGATGCCATTGTGTTTTCCATGACAGTGGTGCTAGGTCTAAGACCTGTTCCTATTTTTACTTGCCTGTTGTACGAGAGACTTGCGAGGCGATAAACTGAAAGTGTGATGGAACAAAAAATATATATCAAGTCTTCATCTTGGAATGTCAAAAAACCTCTTACACACACACACACACACACACACACACACACACACACACACACACACACATACACATACACATATATATATATACATACACATTGTGTTGTTCCGTGCGATTTTACACATTGGACTGACCGAAACAAGAGCATGGGGGATAAAGAACAGTGATGTACTGCTCGTTCGCAAGGTGGAAGCTAGAGATCTATAATTGCATTCGTGAGCTGATCGTCTTGCAATGTATGCTGGCCGGGGTAATGAAAACTACAGATGACTCCCAGAAGAAGATGGGACAAACATGCCGTTCCGTCCAGGATTCTCGATCAACAGCGTGCGTCCAACTATGTACAGAATGACGAACATCTTCATGAATTGCTGTGGGCAAGATCAATTGACTTGAACGAGGATAAAAGCAAAAAAAGCCAGCCCCCAGCCTGGTTGCGTTGCGAATAGGCGTTACATGCACACCATGGGCAGTCGATAGTGCTCTCCAAGATCAGCGATAGTCTTCTACAAAATGCACTCTCCCCAATCCACGGTTTACAGTTTATCAGTGGTGTTGTGTTTTCCTCTTTTTGAAAAGGAAACTGGAAAATTTTTGTGTTGATGCCACGGACAAACTACCGAAGCGAAATCATGCATGATGACATAGATAGAACGAACGGCAAAATCAGCGGAAATGATCTGTAAACCCTCGTGGATCCCCTGCATCGCAGCAACAAAACCGATTATGGTCCTGGGCAGCTTCTCAGATCCGATGCTCGAAGGCTCCACCCATGTGCGATGAGTACAGTCATTCTTAGCGATAGCGTTCAAATACTTCTGTTCTGGTCGACTCAACACATCTGCCAACTCAGCATTTTGAGCCGCAGCTAAGTCAACTGTTCCCCTCCCCCCTTGCTGCTGCCCCTGTATCACTTGAGTGATTGTTCGACTGATCTCAAGAAATAACTGCTTTACGAAACCCTCGTTCTGTTGGAGGGAGGGTATCTATTCCCTTGCCAAGCAACACGAGTGCACTGCCGAAGATGGACGAAAAGAAACACCCGCCGCTCCGCATTTTCTGGGGACAGGTCACTGAGAAGAATGTAAATCAGCTTGAGATCCTTCACACCACTATTTTTCCAGTGAAGTACAATGCCGCCTTCTACAAGGAAGTTGTTCATGCCCCCGAAGGATTTGTCCAACTTGCGTATTACAACGAGTTGCTCGTAGGGAGCGTATGTTGTCGAAAAGAACGTTACGTAGCTTCCCATGCGCCTGGGAATGACAAGGCTGCGTCATCTACAACTGATTCTTCCACATCTCCGAAGAAATCCAGTCTGTACATAATGACGCTTGGAGTCTTGGCACCTTACCGTGAACGCGGTATTGGGCATCAGCTCATCACACACGTACTCAGCCTCGTTGAATCATCTCCCCTCTGCAAGGACGTCGTCGATATTTATATTCATGTACAAGAAGGAAACGAAGATGCCTTGCGTTTCTATACGCGCTATGGCTTTCAGATAACCGAAAAGATTGAAGGATATTACAAGCGGATCGAACCCACATCTTGTTTCATTGTCCGGAAGAAGATTGAAAGATAATGTTTTCAAACGCTCATACCGTTCAAGGCCGCACCGTAGATGTTCGTTCCATCTCTGTCTGAGAGGCCTGAACCCTGTCGCTGGGTGCTAGATTCTACTTGCCTATACAAAACTCGTTGAAGATTACATCTAACACCTCCTCGCTATCAATCTGTCCCGTTATGGCGCCGAGCTCTTTTCCTGCTATCCGAAGATCCTCCGCGGCGAGATCCATTGGCAGATAAAGAGAAGGGATCGCACCAGTGCGCCCTTGCACAAATGAGTCTAGCGCAGCCACGGCATTCTTCATGTGGTGCCTGTGCCGAGCTCTAGTAATAATAGGCATGAGTTCACTCGTGTTCTTGGTGTTCGTGTTCTTGGTGTTCTCACTGGAGCCACCCGTTTCGCCACCCTCGCATACCACCCGTATCATGGACTCCAAATGGTCGACTAACTCTGAGACTCCTTCATTTCGCAACAAACTGGTTTTGAAGACTTCAATATCTTTGTCTTTTGAGCTTTGATCTGAAGTATTGACCAAATCAACTTTGTTCAAAACACAAACTAAACGTTGGTCTGCCCGGTCATCTGGGTCTTGTGTCCCATCGCAAGCTGATAGCCGGCTGGGAAGCGCTTGCAAGGCCGTTTCCAGATCACCCTCTGTCACGTCGTGAACAAGAACTGTGATATCAGCCCTCGCCGCCGCTTCTCGTGCTCTTCGTATCCCTTCAATCTCAATGGGATCGTTTGTTGAGTCACGCAACCCAGCAGTATCACTCACTACAACAGCGAGGCCATTAAGGTCTAGCTGAACTTCGACGACGTCCCGTGTAGTCCCAGCATGTGGAGATACAATTGCTGCTGGTCGTTTTGCAAGTGCATTGAGCAAAGTACTCTTTCCGGCGTTGGGTTTTCCAACTATAGCGACTCTTGCCCCTCCGCGAATGATTTCTCCGCGATGAGCATCGTCCAGATGCGCCTTGATCTGCGCACGTAGCGCTTGAACTCGTGGTATAATATCTTCAAAGACTTGGTCATCAACGTCATCACCGAAATCAATCACAGCTTCGACGTGGGCTAAACACGTCTTGATCTCTGTTCGCCATTCTTCCAGCGTCTCTTTGACGTGACCGCTAAGATGCCATAGGGCCTGTTTTCTTTGCATCGCAGTTTCAGCAGCAATTAGATCAGCCAGTCCCTCCACAGCAGTGAGGTCCAATCGTCCGTTTTCGAAAGCTCGACGCGTGAACTCCCCACGCTCCGCCGGGCGAATCATAGTATCTGGGTCAGTACAGTCAGCAAGAGCATTCACAACCGCGCTTATGACGGCCCTTGAACCGTGCACTTGGAGCTCAACGACATCTTCACCAGTGAAGCTGTTCGGACCGGGAAAGAAGAGCACTAAGGCCTCATCGAGAAGCTCTTCTGATAAAGGATGATACAGTTTTCGCAGTGCTGCGTACCGCGGCCGCGGAAGTTTTTGTCGTGTGGATGGAGCTGAAATCTTGAGCAAACAGTCTGCGGCGTGCGGTCCAGATACTCTGATAACAGCTACACCGGCTGTAACGCCGGCTCCGGAGGACAGAGCGAAAATGGTGTCTTCGTGGAAGACAGTCTGCGTCAAATTAACAGCAGGATTCGTATATTCATGTGTCGTGGGTGTTTCGTGCTTAGTAGAAACTGCGTGGATTTCCAGTTTTCTTACGGATTTGTTGTTGTGCGCACAAGCGGAGAATGGTCGCCATCGGACTGAAAAAGTTTTGCAGAGCGCCCCAAGACTGGATCGCGATGAGCGTGATGGAACACTTGCGAGCCTTGTTAAGAAGAAGAAAGCCATTGATCTACATGCATCACAAGAGGTCCACTGCGGAACCTAGGCGTTCTAACTGCACCTTCAACGAGTTTGGGTTCTCGGCTTAGTGCCATGATATGATACCGCCGCAGGGGTGCGAGGCTCGATGCTCTCAACTGGACTTGTGTGCGTACGCTTTGTATGTGCAAAACTTTCCGAGTTTTATAGCGGAAACGTGCAGGTTTCCAGCATATTTTGACTATCCCGCTGAAATGTTTAGGGCACGTCTGTACACGTAATGGCATCAATGTAAGATAATGTAAGGTAACGGTATTGTGAGGACACGCAATTTGTACGGCTGCACTATCGGCTGTTGTAATTTAGTGTCAGTTGCATTTGTAATCTTGTCCAACTCTCTTGATTACAAATGCAGACCTCTCCTAATTACGTACATTTTAATTAGAATTGTAGGACTATAAAGAGCGGCCGGCGGCGCTGACCCGAGCACCACCGGCCGGAGGAATCAACACCCTCTACAACCTTTCACATGGTAGCACTCGCTCAACCCTCCCCGCCGCCTCTCCCCTCGACAACCGCTGACCAACCTTCAACCGGCGCTCCGCAACGCTCTGTACCGAACCATTCCTTGGACCCACGGAAGCATCAACATACAACCTTTCTCTTCTCGCTGATAAACGGCTTTCTTTTTTCATCTTGTATCTTTGTGGTATTTGTTTTTCTTCTTTTTTTCATCTCTTTTCGTCGAACGGATAAAGGCGTGGTAGCTTGCAAGCTGAGCACCGGTACGGGAATCGATTGGGCACTTGAAGTAATCTGCTAGATTTGACATTCCTTCCGGATAACCGGCTCTGCTGGGGGAGGCTCTGTCTGCTAGTGGTGACACGGTGTGTCGTCGTTTGGCCCAAGCTACCGCATACGCCGGTGGAGTTTTGTACTATCTCCTTCAACCTATCGCTCCGCAGAACGCCGCGCAGCATTCCTGCAAGAGGCCAGAAGGGGTCAACTGGTGAAAACTTATCTTCAGTTAGTAACCTCCCTTGGAAGCTTCGTAAGGATTCAAGGCACTTTGCTTCTTTTCGCGAGAAGCTTAGCAGGCAGATCAAAGCGACTCACCGGGAGAGTGTGACCCGGTTCCAGGGGTTGAACCCTTAGGGTAGCGGAGGTAGTTTCTCCTGTCAGTGCGCCCGCTCGAAGGAAGACTAACAAAAGGTACCTCGCTAGCCAGAGGTCAAGCAGACTAACAAAAGGTACCTCGATAACCAGAGGTCAATTCACTCTTTCTCTACTCACAAGGCATCAACATGAGTGAGAACAGAGAAGAAGGCAAGCGCACTATTCCCCGCCTTAAAGGATCCTCGGACTATTACACATGGAGGATCTACATAAGGGACTTGATGAATGTTGACCAAGTTCTCTTCGTCTTAACCGAACCCAGACCATTGGAAGGCGAGAGCTCAGCCCAAGCCCGCCGCCGATGGGATGATGCGGATCGAAAAGCTCGTTCGATTATTGTTCAAAACCTTGGAACACAACCAGTAGTTGCCGTTTCTGAATTACTGGAACGCGAACAATGTTCTGCGTTGGACGTCTGGAGGAAACTGGAGGGTACGTACAAGAAGGATAACATCCAAACCAAGATGAACCTTCGACAGCGCCTGAACAATCTCGTTTTCAAGGACGATGGAAATATCCTTGAACATCTCCACGAAATGGAAACAATCTTTCTAGAACTGGCACGCCTAGGAGATGCTCTCAACGATAAGGAGAGAACTGCTTGCTTACTCAGAACTCTACCAGACTCTCTTATGGCTATCACACTACTTACAGACGCCAACGATATGGAACATGACCAAGTTGCTTCTTTGATAAGATCAGAAATGGACAGACGCAAACACAGGGACTCGAGAAACCAAACAAGCCCCGCACCTCCACCACCAAATACACAGCACCCCTACATGGCTGCGAGAAAGACATCCTTAATTTCCTCCGTGAAGAAAAGGAAGTCTAAATCCATTAGATGTTGGCATTGTGGAAAACTAGGTCACATTCGTTCCGAATGCCGGTTGAGAAAAGAAAACAACCCCAACCAAAACCATCGCAGGGGTCCCCAAGCCAACAAACACAAACACCAACCATCTAGTACTGGAAACAGGAACTGGGACTCCAACGGAGGATCAAACAAACCCTCAAGTCACTACAACCGCAACCCCCAGCCCCGAGGTTTCGTAGCTATTGCCGAAGCTAAATATTGTTCAGTGAACAATGGAACTACAACCTGGCTGGATTGTGGAGCGACTCATGTGTTTGTAAACGACAGAAACCTCTTCTGGGATTATGAGCCTGTGGAAAATGAGTCCGTCCGAACATGCGACAGACAATCGGAAATAGTTGGAGCAGGGACAATTATGCTGCCAGTAGGAGACGGAATAAGGTTACCTGCGAAGCACACACCTTCGTTTGACTCAAACCTTATTTCATTATACGTCTTATCACAGCACACAAACGTTTCCTTTTCCAACGAAGACTCCTTTCATGGATTTGTCCTAAGTGACGTCAAAAACGGGAAAGAACTTCATCGCTGCAAAGCTAAAAGCGGTTTGTACCCACTACCAAAGCCGATCGCTCCATCGACAGCCCAAACCGCACAAGTCATGCCCGGAAACACAGCAATTGACTGGCATGAAAAACTCGGACACCCCGGCAAGGACAGGTTGCTTCGCACAATCCCGCAATCTTCAGGAATTCCTAACCTGCCACCGACGGAAATCGAAAACATACATTGCAGTCCATGCATTGAGGCAAAATCGAGGCGATCTCCAACCCAACGCTTGCATTCAGTGGCAAACCACCCCTTAGCTTTGACACACACAGACCTCACAGGCCCAATATCCCCACCTTCGTTACAAGGATCAAAGTACATGCAGGTACTACTTGACGACAATACAAGGGCATCATCAATATACTTCCTGACTAAGAAAGACCAATTCACGCAATCAATACGTTGGTACAAGGCTCTCGCAGAAAACGAACAACCCCAAAACCGTTTGTACCGCGTTCGCCTCGACGGAGCTGGTGAGAATAGGTCTAATGAGTTCATCCATTACGCATTAGATAACGGGATCCTCTTGGAGTACACTCCTCCGCATGCACATGAGTCTAACGGCGCAGCGGAGGAAATTATCCAAGACTTATGGAAAACGGCCAGAACTCTGCTCTTTGCATCAAAATTACCACTCGAATTATGGGAAGAAGCGATATCGCATGCAAACTGGCTGCGAAACCGCCTTCCAAACTCACGACTCGACATGAGAATCCCCTACAAAGAGTGGTTTGGACAAAATCCATCGTTCGATACATTACTGAAGTTTGGACAAGATGGCCACGCCTTTATATACAGGTCGGAAACCATTCCCAACAAGAAAATACTCCCACGCGCCATCTACGGCCACTTCGTTGGAATGGAGAGCTTCCAAACACTGTATCGGGTATACATACCTTCCCAAAAGAAAGTAATCATGGTGAGGCAAAGGGACTTTAAGATGGCCAAGAAAATACTGCCTTCCATCAACGAGCTTCTCGACTTCTCGTCCTTGGGCAGGACAGAAGCAGAAGAACGTAATGACGAAGTGGATGAAGAACACTTGGACTCAGCTTTGGAACATTGTCTAGTGGCACACACTCGTTCAACAAATAACAGTGAGCTGGACAAAGTACCAAAGACATTTTCCCAAGCAAGGACAATACCAGAATGGGCAGACGCAATCGACCGAGAGTATGACGCTCTCATCGAACGCAAAACATGGAAGCTCATTGACCGAAAACCAGGAATGAATCCAATCCCATTCCTTTGGACATTTACGGCAAAACAACTCAGCGCAAAACCTTTGGATATCCTTCCTAAGGCACGTTGTGTAGCGCGAGGGGACATGCAGAAACCGTACATCGATTACGACCCTGAAAACCTTTATGCCCCAGTCGCAAGACTTGAGACAATAAGGTTGGCATTGGCAAAGGCTGCTGCGCAAGACCTTTTGCTGGAAACAATGGATATCAGCAACGCCTACCTGTACGGCGACCTCGATGAACCATTGATCATGGAACAACCCCAGAACTCGTCTGGAACTTCATACGTTCCGGGAAAAGTATGTCTACTGCTGAAATCATTATACGGGGCAAAGCAGGCTGGACAGATCTGGGGATCGTTTCTACACACGACGTTGATCACACTGCAATTCCGTCAATCGAAAACGGACTACCGTCTCTATATATATCGATCAAGCAGTGGGATACTGATCCTCGTCATCGTTGTGGACGACATATTGATGTCGTCTGACTCGAGGTCTCTTCTGGACGACTTTAAAGCCGAAATGAAGAGACGTTTTCAAGTGAAACTATTGGGAGAAGCCAAATCATTCGTCGGACTTCATCTCAGTCGGGACAGACATGGCATCAAGGTTAGTCAGGAAACGTATGTGGATAAGCTGCTACGAGAATATAACCTCGGAAACGCAAACCCTGTGCAAACACCGTTGCACCATGGCTACTCTATCATGGGTACAAGCGAACAGGAACAGAAGCTGCCTCCTCCACTCCACCGGAAATATCGGAAACTGGTAGGACAACTGATGTATCTAGCCGTGGCTTCTAGACCAGACGTCATGTTTGCAGCTTCAATGCTGGCGAGACAGGTTCATAAACCTTGTTTAAGGCACTTAGCTTTGGCAAAGCGAGTGCTTAGATATTTAAAGGGAACAAAGAACCTTTGTATGCACTTTCCCGCAACCAGTGTATCACCTTTGGAAGGTTTTTGCGATGCGGACTGGGCAGGATGCCGAGAAACAAGGAAGTCAACGACGGGAGTACTGATCAAAGTCAACGATGCTCCAATCCTATGGACTAGCAAGAAACAGACAATCGTGGCTTTGTCTTCGGGAGAAGCTGAATACGTTGCTTTATCGTATTGCGCTAAGTTAGTGACTTGGATCCGAAGACTATTTTGGGAGCTTCATCATTGCCAAATTCTGCAAGAAGAGCCTATCGGAATGTATCCCGTCTGTATCTATACAGACAGTTCTACGGCAAACTCTATTGCGAAGACTTCAAAAACGTCTGAGAGAAACAAACATATTTCTCTGAAATACCATCATGTCAAAGACCTTGTGAAGTCTGGAATGCTGAAAATACTTGAGATCAGAACTGATTCCCAGCCGGCTGACATAATGACAAAAGCTGCTAACCGAGAAAGCTTATACCAACTTTCTGTTTTGTGCGGACTACAATAACTGTTGAACATTTATTGACCAATCTTCTTTTTGTTTGTTTCTTGTTTTGTTTTTGTTTCTATGCGTTTTATCCAGATTATCTGTTCTTGAAAACACTATTTCGGACTTAGATAAGTATTACATTGCTATACCTTTTCCTAACTATGCAGCTTTTTATCCTATATGGTTTTTGCTGATATTTAGGTTTTTAACGGTGGCATTAATGATGCGCAAATAGCTTTAGAGTTGTTTGCGAGGGACAGTGTGAGGACACGCAATTTGTACGGCTGCACTATCGGCTGTTGTAATTTAGTGTCAGTTGCATTTGTAATCTTGTCCAACTCTCTTGATTACAAATGCAGACCTCTCCTAATTACGTACATTTTAATTAGAATTGTAGGACTATAAAGAGCGGCCGGCGGCGCTGACCCGAGCACCACCGGCCGGAGGAATCAACACCCTCTACAACCTTTCACAGGTATAGCAGTATCTCTTGATGTGAATGCATCCACGTGTTTGCATCCGCTCTCTCGCTTGATGCATTGCTGCCATGCATGAATCGAGAGAGCGGATGTAATAATCTTGGCGTAATACGAGATCTGCTCACGTCAGTGTCACGTCCAGTTTTCTAACCCTTTTAAAGGGTTGGCCGCTACCCTTTCTCTCGAACGGCCGCTACCCTTGGTATAGAGCGACCATGAGTAAAGAGTTTTACGCGCTCTGGTCGAGCGGGCAAAGCGCCTGTGTGTTATCAAATCAGATGTAGTTGATGGTCGGTCGCATAGCGCGTGTGTGCATAATTGGAGCCGGCCCGTCCGGCCTTGTGTCCTGTCACGAAGCCCTCCGCGCTGGCCTGGACGTCCGCGTCTTCGAGCGCGCACGCAGCGTCGGTGGCGTATGGCGTGCACCGGACGATGGGGGCTTGGTGTGGAACGACATGCGCGCCAACTTGTCAGCGCATTCGTGCGTATTTTCGGACTGGCCGTGGGAACGCGCAGCCGAGCTAGATTCGAATTGTGCCATCGTTGCTGATGCGTTGGGACGCGGGAAGGCGGAGTTGTCCATCTTTCCAACCGAGATTGCTGTACGTGCATACCTGAGGACATATTGCGACGCTTTTGGGTTGTGGAAGAACATCGAGTTTGAGAGTGAGGTGTGCCAGATCCATAGCGAGCGCACAGATGATGGGGAGGAAGCGTGGCGGGTAACGGTGGAAACTGCGGGGAGGATGCACGATGCTCGATTCGACTATGTTGTTGTTTGCGTCGGTGTCTTCCACACGCCGTCCATTCCCAAATTGTATGAAGTTGGTGACGGCGTAATACACGCCAACAAATTTTCTGGAACAAACGACGTCGGCGAGCACGTGCTAGTCGTCGGCGGCGCCTTCAGCGGGTGCGAGATTGCTGCTGTTATCGCTCGGGAAAGAAATGTGCCGGTGGTGCATAGCGTGAACAAGCAGGCATGGATAGTACCGAGAATGATACCGAGGCGACACGGCTCCGTACCAATCGATTTGTTCTTCTACCGGCGAGATCTCGAGGAGCCATTGAGGGGTGAACGTGAACGATCTAATGTGGAAGCTGCGGCGTACTTTCGAAAATTGTGTCCCAAGCAAGCGGAGGGTTCTGTTATGGTGCATACGAGGAGCCACGAGCCACAGTTTTTGGTCGTTTCGGATGAGTATGTCAATCTGGTCATGGGGGGGAAGGTCCAGGTCGTAGGGCGGGTGGATGATGTGCGACGCGAAGATGGGCATTTAATATGTAAGGCTGGGGAAACGGCAGTTGTTGCCGATAGCGTCCTGTTGTGTACAGGTTATTACCCACCATCGCTCGACTTCCTTCCTCAAATTGTGCGCGACGGTGTGCGAGCATCAAAGGACCAATTTGTGCCACTCCTACTTGATCGCGGCACGCTACCAGCATATAGCACCGATTGGGACACTAAAGTCCCGGTGGGTGCAAGCGTGCACCGGAGGCCGTTGCACGAACGAATGGCCTTTGTCGGCATGTATCGTGGCCCCTATTTCGGCATCCTCGAGCTACAGGCAAGATGGGTCGTGCATGCACTGTGCGTCCGTAGCACATCTTCAGTACATCCATCGCCATGTCCCCCGGTGCCGCTCGCAGAAGTAGTTCGCGGCGTGCGCCGCGAGTTTGCCCTGCGCAACCGTAAACCCCGTCCGCAATTTCCGCACCCTGACTACGTCGGCCTGTGCAACACGCTTGCGGCAGCTATCGGAGCGCTACCGGACGTGGACGACAACAGGGACGGCGTTGCGCACATGGTTCGAAACGGCCCGGTAGTGCCTGCCCAATATCGGCTGCGCGGCGTACACGCTGATCGCGCAGCCGCTGTTGCGGTGATTAGAAAAGCATACCGGCAAAGTGAACACCAATGCACCTAGCGCCAAAGCATCCACAGCCTATGACAAGCGACGCGGAGGCCTCGCCGAGACCCTCGGCCTTAGAACAGCAAAGATTTTCAACCGCTCATGTCGAAGCACTACCTACCGTGTTATATACCTGTAGTTTTCAATATAACTCACCATCAGTCGTTCCGAAGCCGTCTTTGACGTCCCATGTTTGTCGGTATCGTGGCCGTCACGGACAACGTCCGTCAGTAATGTCGTTGCTTTTGGAGGAGCCATGGACGGAAATGAAGAAAAGGCCAATTCCAGTTTGGTAATGAGATCGTGGGGCGTAGCTAGATGCGGGTGAAGTTTGTGCGGGACGTGTACTCCTTATTAGGCCCACTCACTCGGTATTCAATACTCAACGGCTCACCGAAGACATACTCCACATGGTACACATCACTGCCGCATCGATGTGACCCAGACCCAACAGTTTCCTTGCCCTGCCCACCCGCACGCACTTTCATGGTATGAAACAGCCTATCTTTGCTGCCATCACGGTCGTCAAAATAGATGCCGATTTCATCGCGCTGGTCGTCGTAGCGATACCAGTACCGCTTCGAAACAGACAGGTCTTTCATAGTAGGCTCGTACCCCGTCTTGCGCTCAATCATTGTTCCCGATTCTGCGTACAGGTGCTCGGCTTCTCCTGTGCTTGAGAACGACGCTGCGCCGCAGACGTCGAACACACGGCCGTTCATGTTTGAGTGTGTGTGCGTGATTGTGCGCTGCAGACGATAGTGGCCAAGGAGCGAGTGGAAGGTGCGCGATGTTGGCGTGCTCATTGTCCAGCTACGGGCATAAGGGGGCGGAAATGGATGGATGTGACACACATGAAGGTGAAATGAGAGCAGCATCGCATTGGAAGTTCGTAAGAGGGATGTCTCACTATTTGCGATGACCAGCTGCTATAGATCAGTTAGGTAGAAAATGTGTTCGCAGAGCGGAGTCCTATGTATATTTTAATATAGTCGTTGTCGCCACGGCCGCCGCCGACGGTGAAGGCTGAGGCACTGGCGGTCACCCCCAGCTAGGAGTTCGCGTGTCTTTGTTCTTTTTGCGCGCGTGCTTGACTAGCACCGGCACCCCGTCACCGATCTCAGCATGGTCGCCATCCCAGTGGGCGAGTGGCATGATTGCTCGTGGGATGATCCCACGAATAATCATGCCATTCACCTTCAGAACCGTCCTCAGTGTCATCGTCCACCAGCAGCACTCATGCTGGTCCTTACCCTAAGTCTGATCCTCATCCCCATCCTTGTGCATTTCCTCCCCGTGATTCTCTTCCTCATATTGATCATTCTCATACCCTCTTAATCGTCATGAATGAGCTTCATGTCTACAACCTCTGCCACAACAATACGTGCCTCGGGCACACCCTTTACCCCTCAACTGTACCCTCCCAACCTCAGCCTCCGCTCCAGCGTCAGCGTCATTACTAACAGCATCATCAGTATGATGTCCCAACAGATTTTAGTAATTACACAGATGATGGAAGAAGTGCTGCTTCCCGTCATCCTTAACCTCCTTCCCATGCAGTTCTTCCCAGGCTCTGCCACAACGACTCAGACAGAAAGAATGATAATAGCAAAGTACACGAAAAAGGGGAGAAAGACTACGCTTAACGATTCGGTTCGCCTTCCCACATCTCGTGCTTTGTCACCTTATTCACCACGATATCCAACCTGAACAGCTCCACTGGCGTCGCCGCATTGACCGACCTACAATTGTACAGGCACCGAGCGCAAGGGTCGCCACGTCTCGGCTGCACGTGGACTTCGTTTAACCGTGCCACACCGTCCCGTCTCCGAGGTGAACATGAGTTCGGCAAGCTCGAGCTGCACGAACTCGACATCGGCCCCGCGACACGCGCGAGCATGCCAAGATCGTTGTCGTCGTATGGTCCGCGCGCGTTATCGTCATTGAGCACGTCGTGCTCCTACGGAAGTGCACGCTCTGGGGACAACGGCTGCTGTGTGACAGCTTGTGCGCCGCCTCCGTTGGGGCGACGGCCACCAAATCGTGCTGAACGCATGTCGGGTCGTGCCGTCGAAGGTTGACGTGCGCTATGCTTCGTGTGCGCGGCGTCGCGGGTGAAGACTACTGCGTCAGCCTGTAGACCGCCACCAGCCCAGATGGGGACGGCCAAGATGAAGAAGTGCCGCTCGTGGGTCGTCGGCCATGCTGCTGAATTACAACGCACGCTCCACTCCCCATCCTATCGCCCCCTTCTACCAGCACGACCATGAAGGCGGAACGGCAATATTGACGGACGTCGCTGTGCACTCGCCATCGCGCCTCGTGCGTGCGGTTTCCGTGACGAGACGGAGAGTCCCAAATTCGCACCGTTCTGAAGATGAAAATGGCCGTGTTGATTGCAAAAACGCGGGGCCGGGGAGAGAACGACCTCTTCATTCGAAGGGAAAGCAGCACTGCTTCGTCCGTACGTGCGCATCAGGCCTCCGACGATGCAAATTGACGGAGAAGACGACATGGAATACAAGGCGGACGTCGATCCCGAGTACAACCCGGCGTTGGAATCTGTGCACATCCGAGAAGGCGCGGTCTGTGCCTCCTGCAGTAAGGTCTGGATCCCAAAGAGACGCTTTCACATCTCAGATACGTGGTAGATACCAATGATATACCAATGGTATCTGATGTGTCTGAGATTTCATGATGGTGGGTGCTCCATGTGAATTTTGCATGGATGTGCGTGCGATAACGATGGTACAGACTCCGTAGTATGATATCATCAGGTGCACCAAATCCGGGTCAGTGCACCAAATTGGGTCGCTTTGGTGAGTAAAATTTGCCGCTTTTTCACAAAAATGATGATTTGCAGGTCGAATAACTATTCAATCGTAACAACGGCTCATAATATTTGAATTCTGATGCAAGCATCGGTTTTGCCGCCCTTTTTCCCATCAGACAGCAACTTTTCGTTCCCACCTGCCGTGCACATCCACCCGTAACAGCCTCGTGACCCCCTCCAAACCAGCGTACAACTCAAAGCGCCAGCCAGTAACCCACATGCCTCCCAACGGCGTGTCTGCTTCAAAATACGGCGACCTTTCTTTCAATCGTCGCAGCGCACTTCTTGAACTCCGTAGTTCCCCCACCTCCATTCGAAAATGTGTAAAGCGTCACAATATTCCGTACTCAACGTTGCAAAGACTACATCGCAGACAAGATAACGCCACATCACCCAAAACACGAGGACGACAACCTTTATTCACAATTACCGAAGAAGGGCTAATCATGAAATCAATTATGTCATTCTCACACTGCAGAACTCCTCTATCTAGAAACTGTTTCAAGGATCTTGTCCAGTTTTTTGTGCGTTCGTTGCCACATCAACGTAGATCAACATTGCCTTTTCAAAACGACAGACCAGGTGATGGTTTTGTTCGGAACTTCTTGAGGCGACATCCGCAAGTTTCGATTAGACGACGTTCAAACTTGGAGAAGCCGCAGCAGTTGGCAATGTGCCCTACAAACCTTGCCAAGCATTATGCCCGTCTTATCCAAGTGTATAAGGAGTATAAGATAACATGTGCCTCCCAGATATTCAATATAGACGAGAGTGGCTTTTCGACACGAACAGCATCACGGTTGCGTGCAAAAGCTCTATTCGATTCCAGGGGCCGAAGCAATTCTGTCGAACTGAAATGGACAGCAAATGCACAACACGTCACCATCATGCCCGTGGTCTCTGCCGATGGTCGTGCCTGGAGCCTATTGGCCGTATTACCTGGAAAGCACGCGAAGTATCGAAGGCGCCAAGATGTGTCTGTGGAAACTCCATCAACATTTCTTCCTCCTACAGCGCATTGTGTCTATCGCGAGAAGGCTGGAGTTGACTCTGAGATATTCTATCAATGGGGCCAGAAGTTCGTAATCGAAACAAGCACACTGCGAGAGAAGTATCTGTAGTGCAACGCCCTCAGGGAGGGATTCTTGGTACTTGAACGCTTTCCCGATATTATCGGTTGTGTAGTGTGTATATGAACTACGCCCCACAATGGTGGGTATGGACACGTGGGACACGGTTTTGGGTCAATTGGCGGTTGGCCACAGTAGTGGATGTTGCCACGGAATGTGGAGTATTTTAGTTAATTTTATTTATTATTTTCACACCCATTTCTGGGAAGCTAGTACTTAGTGCGACGGCGCACTGCCGTCGCACCAGTAAACCTTCCCCAACAAGGGACCCCAACCTGGGGAATTGGCTCTGAGCTTTACCGCCTCCGCGTGTTCTCAACTCCTCCTTGGAGGGAAGCACCGTAGTGTACGGAAGTTCACCCCCCTTGCACATCTAAAGGAGACCCATCATTGGGAGTACTAATTGTTCCAATCATATTGGTGTTTCGCCCTGTACAGGGAGTCCTGTCCACCGGCATTGCCGTATCTACTCGTCGCTCTCGCGACCCACTCGTCCTTCCTCTTTCCCCTTTTTAGGGTAGCACCTCCCGCTATCCGCGGCCCTCGTGTGCGCATCCGCTCACACACCCCCACTTACGTGGAAACATACCTCTACTGAGGATCACGCCCCGCTCACGCGGATACCGATTCTTCGCCTTCACCTCCCTGCGCGAGTCGCGACAGGTGTCCCTGGTCTTACAAACCGGCTTCGCCGTGACACCTCTGGGAGGGCTCTACCCAACTGGGTTCACCTCGTGAGAGGAAGATCCCGGACGTCTTTCGGTGTTTTTCCCCTTTGGGGCATTGCACCACAAAGTGGTCTCCCGACCTAGAATCGGTTTTTGTTTTCCCTCTTACGAGGTTTGTTTTCATTCACCGGAAGTTCCGTGATCGTTTCCCGTCGTAACGGTATTTTCTCATGTCGAGAAATCCCTCCGACGCGGAGCCAGTGGTTACGCGTAGTCGCTCCCGCGACAACGCGGACTCTTCCGAAGTTCGGTTCGTACCCCGTATCCCTATACGGACAAGTTCCAGCCGTGCTGGCGCCGCTTCATCGCGGAATGATAACCCCGACCGGGAACCCCGGAACCTCCTTTTGCCCTCGTTATCACCCCCGCAGGGGAATGCAGCATCGACTCCGGCTGTTGCCGCAGTGCCCCAGGCACCCCGGCCTGCTCCCGCTGTCGCGGCTTCAAGCCCCCGTGGAACGGGTGATAACACCCCCCAGGGGACTTCCCTGGAATCCCAGGTCCGCGCTCTGTGGACCGCCCATGACACCCTTGTAGGGGAACTAAAATCCCTCCAAGAGGTGGTCTCGGCAACCCCCGTAAAGGAGGTCGCCGAGGAGCTCCGTATTTTACGGTCTGACGTCAACTCCGTGTTGGAGAGTTTGGGACAACCCGCCGCCTTCATCGAAGGAGTTGAAGCCCGATTTGATCGGATTGGTGCCCGCCTGGAGACGCTGGAGCAGTTCGTCCTCATGGACAAACCATCCCCGGGTGATCCGGTAAACGAGGCATCGCACAACGACCAGCTTGCTGGGAAGAAGAAACGCCGTCACCGACGGAAACATCACCGAAAATATTCGGACTCCGATTCTTCGACATCGTCGGACTCACCCCGAAACCATTCGGTTAGCTCGAGCTCCTCGGACTCCGACTCGGAGGACGAGAAGCGAGGCTACTCCTCCCGCTCGAAGCGGTCATCGGCCACTGAAGGTGTGGTCCGAACCCGCCAGAAGGGGAGAAGACACCCCGGTCTCCGGGAATTGAAACCGACAAACCCGGATTACCGGAAGCTTTTATCATACCGGTACTACCGGCTTGAAGATTCGTCACTTGGACGTACGCCCCGTGGTACGGGAAAGGTGCGAGAATGCATTAAGCGAATGCAGCTCTCGCTCCGCAACCAGTATTTTACTGGAGAGGACCCAGTCCTAGTACTGGATTTCCTATCCCGCTTTGTAGCGGAGGCCGATATCCTCGGTATGAATGAGGGACAAGCCTACTTGGCTTTACCGTATTTCTTACGGGGAGTGGCCGAGGACCAATACACCTCTGTCCGAGGATCTTCTCGCGCCTCCGAGGGAGGAGTTACTTGCTGGCCGGAGGCTGTGCAGTATCTTCTGCGCTCCTACGCCACCAACACCGCTATTCAGCAGGCTATCCTCGCTTTGCGAGATACACGCCAGCGTGCTGGAGAGACCGAGACCGATTACTCGGTGCGCCTTAACAAGGCTTTCCACAGATGTGGTAACGTATACCCCGCTGGGGAGCGCAGTACCATGTTCATTGATGGTCTTGACCCGGCAATCCGGAGTTTAGTTACCCGTTATCGGGAGGACAAGCGAAGGATCACCTACCTCGAGCTGGTCCAACACGCTCGAGCGGAAGGGGATGCACTTCGTGCAAGAACTCCGAACAATCGGTCTAAATCCGCCAAGGCGTTGTTGCTGGAAAGCGAAGCTTCCTCTCTCCCGCTCACCGCGGATGGGAACCCTGGACAGGGATTTGATACCGTGCATTTAGCGCAGGGGGATGGTGTGTCGATACCCACCAGTGAGTTACCGTCAACGACGGAGATGACCCATGATACGGGAACAGAAGACCCCGTTTTGTACAGTGGTAACAGTCGGGTTCAACCCCAACGACTCCCGTTTTCAAACGGTCAATCCCGTTATCAACGGCCTGGATGGACTGACACCCGCCCTGCGGTTCGCTTCTCCGATACTCGGAATAATAATCCGCGTGTCGCGGTGCTGGCTCTCATTTGCCACCTGTGCTACGCCCATGGCCATACCTCTCCTCAGTGTATTTGTTCACTGAAGGATATGGCCAAGGTGGTGGCAAATTATGAGGCCCTCACTCCAGAGGAGAAACGTTCCGTCCCGACGGCTTCCTACCTCCGTGCTAAAACGGACTTTTCTCACGCCCTACCACAGACCCCGCGTGCGCGGCAAGCTTCATACACCCCGATTCGGGAGATCACGCAACCATCCGTTGCAACCCCCGCTTATGCGGATAGAAACCCCCGTCAACGGGATGAAGCACTCGTTGTCGAGGAAACCAACCCACCGCCGAAGGCGGAAAACTAACTGAGGGAGTCTCCCCTTTGGGAGAGGCGTCCTCAAAAACGAGGCTGTTGGCGCCCGAGGCGTCCTCGCCTCGCTCCCCGGTGAAAGTCCTCTCGAGGAAAGACACCGCTGACGCGGACTCTGCGCACCTCGGTGTGTTGCGTCGCCCGTGGATACGGAGTAAAAATCCCCGGATTCCCGGTAGAGTCTTGGTCTTGGCCAAGCGCAATTATAAGGTCTATGCCGACCTTGGCCTTGACCCCCAGTTTATGGTGAGGTTTCTCACCGTCCTGGATACAGGTGCAGGCCCCAACTTTGTCGTGGAATCATTGTTACCCCCGCTTGTGCGGTCGCGTATCCGCTCTGACGCGGTCCCCGACATTTCGGATGCGAACAACAATCCGTTACAAACGGTGGGCACAGTGGACCTCGTCATGAGACTTGGTACATCTGTGGTGAAATTGGACTTCATCGTTTGCCGTTCACTGGCAGCACCAGTCATACTGGGATGTGATTACTGCGACAGATTTGTCGACGCAATCAGGCCCCGCCTCAGGCGTGTAGAACTTGACGACGGATCGTCGGTTCCGATTGTTCGCCGCCCGCTAAAGCGGTCCTCTCGGAAACAAGTTCCGCTCCCTGCTGCGCAGGAACCACCGCCCGCGTCCCGCGAGTCCACCAAGCTCCGCGTCGCTGCCTCGGTTTCTATACCGGCTGAGTCCCAAGTCTGGGTACAGGTAAATTCCCGTCAACACGGTCTTCGGGTTATACAACCCCTCGCCTCGTTGTACGAGAAATCCCAGCTGGCGCTGGCTAATGGAATTGTCTCCATTTCCCCGGATGTTCCTTTCCGGATATTGGTTGCCAACCTTGGCAAACACCCCCAGTATCTGGTCAAACACCAAGTAATTGGGAGTGTAACCCCCCATCCTATGGGAATGCTGCCAACGAAGATGACAGCCGCCGATGTACTCGGAGTTACCACCTCTTCTGAGGAGTTCACCCCGCCGTCCGAAGACGTCAAGTCTAAGGAGGGGGAGGAAACCGCTACTTCAGCGTCGAACATACCGAGTAACTCGGAATTGCGAACCACACCTGTTCCACAGGACAATGCTCCATCGAGCAATGACCGGATTGATCCGGAAAAAGCACTTGAAGCGCTGGACTTCAGCCACGTGCCAGAGTCGCACCGCAACAAACTCCGTACTATGTTACGGGAATTCACAACAATGTGGGATGGCTCGCTTGGCGAGATTGATGCAACGGAACACCGGATCGATTTAATCCCCGGTGCGCGACCGGTTGCACAACCCCCTTACAGGGCAGGTCCGAAAGCTCGGGAAGAGGAGCAGTCCCAGGTGGACAAGATGCTCCGCGCAGGTGTGATTGAGCCCGCTCAATCGCCCTGGGCATCCCCAGTTGTACTGGCTTTAAAGGCTGACGGAACCTGGAGGTTCTGTGTCGACTACCGCCGGCTCAATGCCGTGACTGTTAGGGACACGTACCCCATCCCTCGTATGGACGAGTGCATTGACTCCCTTGGAGACGCCACCGTGTTCACGGCCCTTGATGCCAATTGGGGATATTGGCAAGTACCTGTCAGACAGGAGGATCGCGACAAAACCGCATTCACCTGCCATGCAGGAACGTACCGCTTCAAGCGGATGCCATTTGGGTTAACCAACGCCCCCGCCACCTTTCAGCGTGCAGTAGATATTCTACTCAACCGCTTTAAGTGGCGGAGTTGTCTGGTCTACCTTGATGATATTATCATCTTCTCCAACTCGTTGGACGACCACCTCACTCACGTCCGAGACGTGCTGACCGTACTCCGCGATGCGGGAATTACCCTCAAGTTGAGGAAATGCGAGTTTTTCACAGATACTGTGAAGTATCTGGGTCACATTATCCGTCCTGGACGGTTAGCGATCGAGAAAGCTCGAGTCAAATCCCTCGTTGAGGCGAAAGAACCCCGTACTCAAACGGAACTGCGCTCCTTTCTGGGGCTGGTCAACGTCTATCGACGGTTTATCCCGAACTTTTCGGATACTGCAGCGCCCCTGAACGCGTTGTTGCGAAAGGGGAACCCCCCAAAACTGGGAACATTTACGCCCGAGCAATCGGAAGCTTTTAACTCCTTAAAGGAGGCTGTCACATCAGCACCAATCCTACATCTCCCAAAACTTGGGTTGCCATACTCCGTAGATACGGACTCGAGCGACTACCAAGTCGGGTGTGCTCTTTTTCAAACCACCCCCGAGGGGGAACGACATCCAATTGGTTATTGGTCACGTTCGCTCAATGTTCATGAGCGGAACTACTCCGTATCGGAGAAAGAGTGCCTCGCCGTCGTATGGGCGATGACCACTCTGCGCCCCTACCTTATGGGAATTCACTTCACCGTGTACACGGATCATTCCTCATTGAGGTGGTTGATGAATATCTCCGACCCGTCGGGACGCCTCATGCGCTGGAGACTCCGCCTCGCGGAATATGACTTTCAAGTCATTTATAAAAAGGGTGCGCAGAACACTCAGGCCGACGCTTTATCGCGGTTACCCACAAGTGGGGAAGCACTCCCAACGGAGGATGATGAAGTCCCATGCTTCATGGCTATAGACCCGGATGATCCGGAACATGCCGTCGAGGCTAGGCCAGAAACCTGGGACGAGGATGCTGTTTTTGACGAACTACTCGCATCGCGAGATAAATCTGAGAACCCGTTACCGGGAAACTTTGTACCGGTATCACCGGAAGAAATGATCCGAGAACAATTCGGCGACCCATTCTGTACGAGAATTCGTGCCCGTATCAACGGTGGTGAAGATCTCCCTTTCGGGGTAAACGACAAAGGCTACCTCGTAAGAAAGGTCGAAGCCCGCCCACAGATTGTGGTACCACATTCCCTGCAATCGCGGGTGTTACATCTATCACACTACGCCCCCATTGGAGGTCACCCAGGTGGGAGGAAACTCTACCTAACCCTGCGAAGGGATTTCTATTGGCCCGCAATGGCGGTGGATTGCTACGCAACTGTGCGGTTTTGTAGCGAATGCGCGAAGAATCGCGTCAAACTCCGCAAAAATGCGAAGAAGATGAAACTATTCCCCGCAAGGGCGCCGCTCGAGTTTATCGCGATCGATATTCTCGGACCATTACTCACCACGAAACGTGGAAACAAGTTTCTACTTGTCATTACCGACCGCTTTTCTAAGCTGGTACGGACTGTCCCTCTTCGGAGGATAACCGCTCTCACGGTGGCCCAGGCTCTGGTGACGCACTGGATTTTTGTCTACGGTCCCCCTGTAGAGGTGCTCTCTGACAACGGGAAGCAGTTCGTGAGCAAGTTCTTCCAGGATGTTTGTCGCATCCTGGATGTCAAGAACTTGTTCACGACTACCTACCACCCCCAGTGTAATGGGCAAGTTGAACGGTTTAACCGGACGTTACTCGCGGCGTTACGTTCCTACGTCGCTGACCACCCAACGAATTGGGATCTCTACGCTGATGCGGTATCCTACGCGTACAATACGCAGGTACACCGGACTACCGGAGTTTCGCCATTCGAGTTAGTTCTATCTAGAACACCCCCGCCTGTGGCGCTGGAACCCCAAGCTACCTTGGACAATTTCCCATCTGTGGGTATCTACCGGCAGCAATGGAAGCGATGGCTTTCCAAGCTGGTCCCCGCTGCGCGGAAGTCTATGGCACGGGCCCAAGCCGCTTACAAGCGGGATTTTGACGCTCGCGTGCGAGGAAAACCATCCCCGATTCGGGCAAATAACTACGTCTTCATCAGGAAGGAATACTACAACCCGGAACGGGAGAAGCGTCACAAACTCTCGCCTGTGGCGGATGGACCCTTCAAGGTGATCTCTGTTAACACCGACACTGTCGTGGTAGAGATGGGGGACACGCACGAACGGATTTCCCGTGATCGTGTTGTCCTCGCCCCTCCTCCCTCGTCAGAGGTAGTCCTGGATCCAGGCAACCCCGTTTCTACGGACTCCGCTACACCGGAACAATCCGGGAGTACTAGACCTACGGTACTACCACACCCCAGCCGGGGACTCTCAGACCTACCGACTCTGTCGGACTCACCGGCTCAGCCGGGTAATTCGGGCCCCTCAGCGCCCGCCCCTACCACGTCTGCCCCACTGGCGCGCATCTATACCCGCCAGGCGGGGAATGTTATCCCTTATCCCGCCGCTCCGTCTAAGGAGGGGGAGGAGAACACTCGTTTTCGAGGAACGATATCACCGTCGCAACGGGAAACACACCGTAACATACGGAACACTGACCGTGGAGCACGGAGTATGTCACGCGACACTAATCCCCCGTTCCCGAGCAGTGCTGTGCAACAGGAACCAGACGCGCAGGCCCCGCAAAAGCGGCAAATACACCGTTTGTCACGGGAAAACGAGAAGCCTCACTCCAATACCGCAGCAGCGGAAAGGCAATCGCCCGATGCCTCGAAGCCGCCGTTGGCGGAAGTCCCCGCGGAAGCGGTTCAATCAGGTCGATCAGACCCGCGCCCTGCGGAGAAGGGGCGCCCAGATACGCCGGCCTCACAGGGGAATACCCACACCCCTCTTGGGGAAAAAGGCGGCCAAGCTGCAGTCGAAGCTTTAAGCCCTGGCTCGCAAGCACCGGAAACGCCTCCCGTCGTTGACGGAATCAAAGCCCCCGCTACGGGGAATAATTTGCGCCAACCCCCGCATCGCTGCGGCGAAGAACCGAGGAACTCGGGAATAACGCGCGCCATCGCACGCTCGAAACCGGTCGTACCGGACGCTGCTCCTCCTCACGGAGATGGTGCACTGCGCTCAGCGGCAATTCCCCTGAAAAGGGTGTCATCGGCACCTGCCCGGAACCCGCCAGAGGGGAATTTTGACCAAAATACCGGTGTACCGGAGTTAGCCCCAGGCAACCCGTCAGTAGCCGGGGACACCACGGCATCGCCGGAACGTATGGTGCAGAGCGCTCGTGCGCCTGGCAGGGAGGCGGTTTGCCACCCAATCACCGTGTCGCACGGGACCCCCCAGGGGATTGTGGAAATGCCGATCCCGCAGGAGCGGTCATCTTCCCGCAAACTCGCGGTTCGTGCGCTCAACCGCGAAGGCGGAACCCAAGTCCCCCGCCGACTGGCGGTTCGCCCGGCCTACCGTGAAGACGGAAACAACGACACCCCTCTGGGGAACGACTTGCCGGTGAAAACCGTGGCACCACACACCCTCTTGAGGGATATTTTCCCGCATGAGCAGCGGCCACTAGGACAGCGCACGGCAACGTCGGAGTTATCGCCGAACACCCTGCTAAGGGACATTATACCGCACCGCGGGCAACCCTCGCCAGGGATTACAACCACCACCCGGCACGGCCGGCAGGTCTACGAACGAGAGTTCGTAGTAGACCGACTTGTCGGACACACCTGGGACCAGGATGGTATTCTACAATACCGCGTCCGCTGGTACGGGTACGACCCCAGTGGGGATACGTGGGAGCCAATGGAACACCTCCCACGGTCGCAGGTCGTGCGATACCACCGTCAAACGGGAACTGCAGCTCCAGCCACGCTGGTAAATGCCCAAGTTGGGTAACGTTGCCGCGCGAGCGGAGAGCGAAAGGAAAGGATAACAAGACAAGGTCCGTCGAAGACGGGGAACTCAAATGAGAATCACCGTTCAAAACGGGAAAGTTTATTCAAGGGAGCAGCTTGCTCCCCACAAAACTATACTACAATAGCCGGCTATGCCAGGAAAGAAGAACCGGAGACGGCGTACGCGCTTTTATCACCCATTTCCGTCTGGGAACCCTCCGCGTCCGCGGTCGTTTTCCCGTCTTAGGGGGGGATATGTAGTGCAACGCCCTCAGGGAGGGATTCTTGGTACTTGAACGCTTTCCCGATATTATCGGTTGTGTAGTGTGTATATGAACTACGCCCCACAATGGTGGGTATGGACACGTGGGACACGGTTTTGGGTCAATTGGCGGTTGGCCACAGTAGTGGATGTTGCCACGGAATGTGGAGTATTTTAGTTAATTTTATTTATTATTTTCACACCCATTTCTGGGAAGCTAGTACTTAGTGCGACGGCGCACTGCCGTCGCACCAGTAAACCTTCCCCAACAAGGGACCCCAACCTGGGGAATTGGCTCTGAGCTTTACCGCCTCCGCGTGTTCTCAACTCCTCCTTGGAGGGAAGCACCGTAGTGTACGGAAGTTCACCCCCCTTGCACATCTAAAGGAGACCCATCATTGGGAGTACTAATTGTTCCAATCATATTGGTGTTTCGCCCTGTACAGGGAGTCCTGTCCACCGGCATTGCCGTATCTACTCGTCGCTCTCGCGACCCACTCGTCCTTCCTCTTTCCCCTTTTTAGGGTAGCACCTCCCGCTATCCGCGGCCCTCGTGTGCGCATCCGCTCACACACCCCCACTTACGTGGAAACATACCTCTACTGAGGATCACGCCCCACTCACGCGGATACCGATTCTTCGCCTTCACCTCCCTGCGCGAGTCGCGACAGGTGTCCCTGGTCTTACAAACCGGCTTCGCCGTGACACCTCTGGGAGGGCTCTACCCAACTGGGTTCACCTCGTGAGAGGAAGATCCCGGACGTCTTTCGGTGTTTTTCCCCTTTGGGGCATTGCACCACAGTATCGTCGAATTGTCCTGATTTTGGATGGTTACGGGGCGCACTGCACGTTTAAGGTATTGCAGCTCTTCAAAGAAAACGGCATTGTGGTCGTCGGATTGCCTGCACACACAAGCCACAGAACACAACCGTTAGACTTTGCCGTCTTCTCCTCTTATAAAACGGCATTTCGTAACGACCTCAACCGCCGTACGTTGCTGGTCAAAGACGAGGCGAAGAACGACGTGTACACCATATGCGAACTACTGACTTTAGCCTACAACAAGGCTCTGACGTTCCAAAACATAACCAGTGGATTCAGAGCGTGTGGGTTGTGGAGCTCTGTGCATGGCGGTGTTAATCCTAATGTTATCACAGCGACCGATATAACCAACCTCGAGAGCGCATGGTCACAGCAGAAAGCATTTGCAAACTACAAGCAGTTGGTAATGTCATTCAAAGATTCGTGTAACTTGTTACGCAGTGATGGGGATGTGTTAGTCAATGGAACTTTGAACAATACGAGTGGATTGTTGCTTACTGAAGAAAGGGTACTTACTGATTTGGCGAAGCGCGAAAGCGAACGACGAGACGCTGAAAAAGCTAGACAACAACGCGCCGCTCAAGTAGAGCTTCGTCGTCTTCAGAAAAAGCGCGAGGAAGACAAACGACAGCGTCAACGGCTTGAAACTGAGCGCGGGAAAGCAATTCACTTGCTTTGGCTTTCTTGTCGCCCAAATCGAGCCTTATCTCTCGCCTCCAGTCGAGCTTCTCGACGACGCGCAGCAAGGCTAAGAACAGCGGAGCGGAATCAGGATACTAGAGACACTCATTAAAATCAATACTTTTTTGGCCGTTTGGCACGGTGCATTTGACCCATATTTGGTGCACGGTAGAGCCCTTTAGGGATACCAAATAGCACATTTATTTTGTCCATTATGAGCTTTTTGCGTATGTAACGTTCATTTCTGACAGGTGGTACGTATTTTGCAGGCTGTGAAGCGCAAGTGGGCGATTTCTGAAGGCATGCAATGCGTTCTATCCCTAAATGTTTTTTAAATCTTTGAAAATGACCCACCTTTTGGTACATGATGATACAGACTCCGTACAAGGCTTGTACTACAAGCTACTGAGTGCCCAATGTACAAGATTGCGGCCTTGATGTGCCACGTAGTACACGGGGGTTAGCAGTTACTCGTTTGATCTGATCAAGCGCGAGCGGGAGTGGTGAGTGACGTCGTGAACCTGTCCCGAAGCAGAAGATAATCGCAATACAGGGATCGGGAAGTCCTGAAGACAAAGACCTCATCCCTTATTTGTTGGGAGAAACTTCCTTTTGCAAGGATACACGGTCTTTTGCTGTAATCGTGTTCAATCGTTTCGGTTCAAGTCAGCAGAGCATCTGCTTGATATTTGGAAACTCATCCCTCTGCCGGTGTCACATCAGGATGCTCGTTTGTGACACTGACACCCCAACAATTTTAACTATTCGTCGTCCAGATGACTTTCATACTCACTTTCGAGATGATGAAATGTTGAAGGTGGTGGCACCATACACCGCTCGTCAGTTCTCCAGAGCCATAGTTATGCCAAATCTCCGTCCTCCTGTTCGCAATGCCGATGATGCCATCGCTTATCGAAAGAGAATAATGAGCGCCCTGCCTAACTACCCAGGCTTCGAACCTCTGATGACCTTGTACCTCACGGATGACACAACTTCAGAGATGATTCATGAAGCGCACGCATCAGGCTTGGTGAAAGCCTGCAAGCTGTATCCAGCAGGAGCAACTACTAATTCTTCAAACGGAGTGACAAGTGTAGAAAAAATAACGGAAGCTTTACATGCGATGCAAGAGGTTGGAATGGTGCTTTGCGTGCATGGGGAATCAACAGAGGATGGTATCGAAATCTTTGATAGGGAAGAACGCTTTGTTCGTCAAACGCTTCCTATCCTCCTGCAACGATTTCCCACCTTGAAGATAGTGCTAGAGCATGTCACTACTGCGGAAGCAGTGGAAGTGGTGAAAAGTACTCCTGGAAACAGACTTGCTGCGACAATCACAGCACATCATTTGCTTTACTCAGTAAGTTCAATATTCGAAGGAGGTAAGATTCGACCCGCCATGTTCTGCTTGCCCATTCTAAAACGGGAGACGCACCGGCAAGCTTTATTGCGAGCTATTGCCGAAGATACAGATGGTAAGTTCTTCGCAGGAACTGATTCTGCACCGCATCGTCAAAGCGCCAAGTTTTGTCCAGCTGGCTGTGCGGGGATATTCAGCGCCCATGCTGCAATTGAACTTTACGCCGAAGCTTTTGAACAGGCTGCCGTGCTACACAAACTGGAAGCTTTCGTCAGCGAAAGCGGCGCGCGTTTCTATGGTTTGCCGCTGAATAAGCGCTCCATCAAGTTAGTCAAAAGCCGCCAAGCCGTCCCATCAAAGATCTCTGTACCCGGGTCTGATCCAATTGTTCCACTGCGTGCCGGTGAATACGTTCAGTGGATGGTCACAGAAGCACCTTGAGGCTAGATCTCCCGGCTTCTTGTTTCCGAATAGGCCAAATGCAGGACGACGGTGGACAAATGTTTCTCCGAGTGGGATGGTAGCAGATTATTAAACATTTAATCACTAACAGTGCTTTGGAGATGAGTTCTCAACGATTGCTCAAGAAAGTGCAGTGATTCTGCGTAGTACTCGGAAGTAATCTCATGACCCGCCCACGCTCGGTTCATTTCCTCTGATAGTGGGGAGGCGTCAGCAACTAGTGTATCGCCCGTCTGGAACCGCATGTGTTGTAACGCTTTTCGCCATGATGATCCACGAGGGTCTGATATGAGACGCCACACTGAATCAAGATGGCCAGCCGCATTCAAAGCTGCAACGATTTCGGATGCCACCGTTCTGTTTAAGTGTGAGAGTGCGTCTGTTAGAAATTCAGGTGTAACTGCTTTGGGGTCCACCTTAAAATCGATGCACGGAACTCCCATTCGTTGCAGTTTTGAAATTGATGACGCAACCATCTGCGCAGTTCGCCCGTCTCGGTAAGCCATGTGCGTAAAGACATGTGGAGTGTAGATGGCGTGTGAACTAAAAAACTCATCTGTCCATAAGCTTACCACAGATGAAGACACTATTGAAATAACGCCGTCCACATAGAAACGCAAAGGTAGTGATGAAGCGAACAGCCCCCCAGATGAAACTCCAAGGACGAAAAGGGGTTTTGAAGAATCGTGTACACCCAGATTCTTTGCTTCAAGTAATGCAGAATCGACTCTCTGATAGTCCGACCCTAGACGAGCTTCCGGATGCGTGTGCCAGCACTTGCGTTTTCTATCAGTCGAGGATACGGAGACCACCGAGTAGCCACTCAATAGAGATATATATACTATTCTCATTTCCTCAGGTAGCCCGATGCAATCCCGACATCCAGGAGATGCTGGAAACCAGTCGGTGGCAGAATGTGAGCAGCCATGGATCAAAAGAACAGTCCCTTGTCGTTTTCGAGCGATCTGAAACACGAATTCTGTGCCATCTGCAGTGGTTTGCTTGGTGCCATTCAGAAGTAAAGGGATCTTCTGCACTTGCATACCTTCATATGAGAAAGCGACTGCTGATAGTTTGACAGTCGAATTGTCTTCCTTCGGCAGTAAGTGCTTGGGAACGGGAAGCCGACTGGATAAAGATATACTCACTATGAACGCTGTGAAAGCGATGATACCAGAAATGATGCGAGCGTAAAACATAGCGACTGACGGTCGTCTATCCACTACTCCACGCTGTTGCAGAGTCATACCTTCGTACCTTGTCTCATAAGACAACCGGGATATGTTTTGCCACCAACGCACAAGCATTTATCCTGAGAGGTATTTCGTGTTTGAATGAGCTATCCACGCTCCCAAATGAAGTAGATCTGCAGATCTCAGGGACACCGTTTGTCTCGAAAACGACTTCTTGTCTTCACGCTTAATGAAGAATTATTACGATGATGAATATGAACTGAAATATCTGGAAATCCAAGGAAGAACAACGCACATGTGAAGGTATCTAATGAATAGTGGCGGTTCTTTTGTTGTAGAAAGATTGATCTATGGACCGACAGTGCCTAACCTCGATTGTTACACTTCGCAGTGTAGAGCAATGCGGTCCACCAATGCTGGTTTTCAGTAAAACACATTTCTTTCATTGTCAAATAATGTTCTTTCTGCTGAGCTGCCCAGCGAAGCTGTGGAAGGGGGACGTGCGGTGGACAAGACGATTCTCTCTCCGCTCTCTCGGCGGAAAACTGACAAAAAGGTGTGAGGCCGCGCAGTACAATGCTAAACATCAGCAGCTGAAGCGTTTACTGCCGGGACCTTACTGTACAAAGGTACCAACGGTACCAAGGGTACAGCTACACTCGAAAATCCTACCGATGGGGCAGGATTTTCGAGTGTAGCTGTACGATCCTGGGTGTAATCGCTGACCCGTAATCGTCGTGGCAGCCCTATGCAAAGCAGCTATCATCCGTGGTCTGAAAGCTCTGATTCCAGACCCCATTCCCGTCTTCGCAGCAAAGCAGCGGAATCCCTGGACTCCCTGACCACCGAGACCGGATGAAATGTGCTCTACTGAGTTAACCCTTTACTGTACCTTAGTACCGCGGTACCTCAGGTTGTGAGTAAAGTTTATGTGTGAGGGAGCTTCGTATAACGTAAAGCGTCGCACACGTACGTAATGATTGACCGTGTCTTCCGTGTTTTTCAACAGTTTAATGGGCACTACTAGCTCTCTATCGCCACAGAAAGGTCGCGTTGGGGAGAGTTTTAGGATATGGCCGACACTTCGGCGATCAAGTGCTTACGATATTGAAGATTGTGCGGCTTGCTGTCCGAGTTTTTGTCTCCAGCTGACCAGGAAACTCCAGGATGGCAGGCCTGTGTGTCGCCGACAATCTACTGTTTTGCCTCTCTAATGTCCGGTGGACTTCTGATTTGTTCACGTAGGCGCTCAACCCGTACCGAACCAACAAATCTAACACTTGACAAAATGATGTTGAGCTCTCAGGATCGCATGTCACTCAGAACGCACTGAGTTGCGCCATGGGGGCTTTTACAATTCGATATTCACGTAGGTGATCGCTGCTAAACAGTGCCCCCTAGCAACCAGATCAACAGCTCCCAGTCTGCATCCCCATTTCTCTACAACAATACGGAAACATGCCTCCGTCTGGAGCGGACGTACAACTCCGAGTAGTGGGAATACTGCGTTCCTGAACTCGGGGGAATTTGGATCACTCACCCTGCCGATGCCTGCATCCTGGAACTGCTGAGGGGTTACAGAAGCGATACCAGTCTGCGCAGCACTAATTACATCCTCTGTGTACTCAATGTTCTTCCTTACATCCTTCTTGTCTCCCAACGCAATGTGTCCTGGCACCAGAATATCAAAATCTAGATTGAGGAGGTCCTTCTGGGCCTGAATATAACGGCCAAGGTCTTCGCTGAGTGCAAAGTCAAAAGGCGCGGCGTATCCAGGGAATACGACATCTACATACATAACAATTCCGGGCTCACCTCTGAAGGGAGGAATATAAATCCGCAAGTCACTGCTGGTGTGACCCCCAACAATGTCCATGCGGATCTTCAAGTAACGAGATACTCGTATCGTTCTTCCGCGTTTTCGAACTATAATGTTCGGGAGAACGGATCGGTTTGTTACAGAACGTTGAACGATATCATACGCCTCCAATGTCCCCCACACAAGTATCCTTGCTTTTGGATAATTCTCGCGTAGAAAGTCGAAAACTTGGCGAGAGAAACCAATATGATCCAAGTGGGCATGCGAGTACACCATATCAATGCGATAGGGTATAGTTCCATTTAACACTTCTTTGATGGCATCGATGAGCCTTGTATCATTTGGGAATGTAGCAGCCGGAAAGTCGATGAGGGCAAGACGTCGATACACCTTTAGCATCAGGGTACTGTATGCTCCGTCATAATAGTACCACACTCCTTTGCGTAGTAGCTGAAGTTGAAAGCCTCCTCGCTCGACTTCGACATCGAAAGCATCCGGCGAAACGGGAATAGTAGAACAGGTTTCATTCTTTCTGGCGTTCAAGATGCACTGAACAGTCTCTTCGCATTCTTTTGCACAGCGTGTTGTAGGCAGAAGATTCACTGTACCACTATTTGCTGGGCTGAATAGAAGAAGAATGAGCACAATCCCGAGAGAAACCAAAGTCGCTTTGTCCATGCTTTCTAGTCTTAGATGTGACGATGGGTCATCGTTTGATGAAAGTAGATCTGTGCTTGAAGGTGGCTTGCGTCTGGGTCAAACCATTTTCAAGGGATAGAGCCCTGCGTTGCGGAACTGAATCTGAACATGAGATCGGCGGAGTATACAGCTACCCTACCTACTGCTGCACTACCATTGGTAAAAGGGTTAGTTAGCAATCTACCGTTGATAAACGATAACTTACAAGGGTTACACCCACAGGTTAAAATTGGCCTGTGGCCAATGGTATATTGATGGTTCTGTACCCTTGTAAGCTAAGAAGCGTGACGAAAGTTTTGTAGGCCGCTTCGCGGCCTACACAACTTTCGGCAGCGTGGTACAGCCATCTGAAATGTATCTCGCGGATCTCATCACCAAGCGTTCCACGTCGAGACACGTGTGTGTCGCCTCACCCAATCTCGCCTTGTCCGAGCTTGTCCAGTACCTCGCACTTGCTCACGCCCTTGACAATGGTGCTCCCTACCACCGCGCAATGCCACCACCGACACATCTTCCCGTCCACCTCCTGCTCTCGCACCTGCATATCGCCCACAATCCCCCGATATCTCAGACAAAGAACCCCTCGATCATTCAAGCCATAGTCCCATCGATCGTCAAGGTCATCGACTTTCACCGGCCCGACTTCTAAGCCTCCCCTCGCCGTTCCGAGCAGAAAGCAGCCGTGTCTTCCGCTGATCACCCCTTCCACGTCCGCTCCTTTCCTCAAACATTCCTTCAGAAATGCTACGCCCTCTCTTTCCATCAGTGCGGCCATGGGCACACATCCGCGGTACAGCTCCCTGATGGAGTATCCCGCTCCAATGCATTCCACATACAGCTGTGGCAGCGTGATCAACAGTACCGTCACCATGGCAATGCCCGTACCGAAAACCTCTGCGCTGTTGACATTCCTGTCCAGCGAGAAAAGGTATGCAGTTACCACAGCTGCGCAAAGTGAAAAAAGTGCAATCACTCTTATCAACCATTTGCGTCCAACCACCCGTCCTTCGGCGTCCACGCTGTGGATAATCGAGCTGCATTGCACTTTGTCGTGGCGCGCATATATTGCGGTCGGTACCAACAAATCTCGCCGGGATAACAAACCCGCGTATCGTAATCGATTCACGGCTTGGCTGTGTGGAATGGCGCATACGGCTTTCGCGACGTCGTACCTCAACAACAACCCTACCGGAACGTTATCTCCCTCCAGCAAGTGCGCAATATCATCTGCAAGTGATTCGTCATGTACGGCGCGCATTGCCTTTGCTACAACGTTTTCATCAGCGATCGGAACTACGTCATATGCGGGCGTACATCTGTACACCCATGACAAATCACCCAACCTGCCTCCCGTCGAGTGTACTGCTCTGCACAGCTCCACCTTGGCAAATCGAAAGCTCGCCACAACACTGGATGATACAGCATAGATCAGCGCCATGCTCGGCCCTCCCAGAATTGGTACGACTTCGAGAAGCATCTCACGCAAAGCCTGCTGCCCCTCAACGTCGGCAATCCCCAGCATGTCATGGCCACATGTGTGCTGAAGAGACGAGCCTGCATGGACAAAGTGAAAAAATGGGGTACACGGTCTGTCCGTTGCCTCATACACACCGACCGATACTAACACACACGTGCCCGATCTGAACAGCGCAAAGTACTCGACGCCTGTATGGCGTTCCAGCACGGTGGCATGACCTGAAGCGAACCATGCTTGTACCTTCTTCAGGTAGTAGTCTTTGTCTACAAAGCGCTCGTTTTCTGCGGATACGAAGTCGGCTGCACAAAGGCGGCGCAGCATGGCGATGTATCTTCGAAGAGGGACACCATCTCGGTATATTCTATGAAACCCGAGCACGTTGTCGTCGTTTTCCACCACGTCAGGATTTGCGCGGAGAAGAAGAGCCACCTCACCTGTCGGCATAGATCGACGAATTGGGGCAGCACTGACGGTATCAGCGCCAAACCAAGCAGACAAGGTCTGTTCCGCTTGCCTCCGCGTCACTATAACAACTCCCGCGTTGATCAGAGCGATGCAGAATTCCCGCATGATACGGTCAGACCATAAGACGCATTGCAGTGCGCGGCGGCTGAAAATGCGGTGACATAACAGGGAAGGCTGAGAAGTTTGGTCATGTTGGACAATCGAGAAACCGCGAGCTTGTGCGAAATCCGCTGCCATCTGCTGGAGAATTTGTGGGGAAGTGGTTGGACATGCGAAAACGATGGGTTTTAGTTGTGGGAGATGCTCATAAAATTGGAGAGGCATTGCGATTATCTCTGTCCGACGCGCTTGTTCTGTGGTGGAAGAAGTGATAGACGAGTTTTGGAGATGGATAGTACTGCAGTAATACTCGTGGTGGCAGATATTAGGGCTGTGCTCGACGAAGATGGGCATAATGTTCGTGGTGGTGACCGTCTGTATCAAGCGTGCAGGGAGCTTTGGAAAACTTCACAAATGCCAATGCTGTAAAATGTACAGTTGTAGACACCTAACTACAGGATAAAGAGGCGGTAAGGGTTATGACTCTCCAATACAATGACAAGTCTTAAAACAATGACAGAACATGTCATGCAAACAAAGCCCTCCGTGAGTATGGCACCTGAGCGAAGCCTTTTACACTGCGACAACAATACTATACCTGTGACTTCGAAAGAATGGACACTTCCTACAATTCTACAATTCGAGGTTCACATAGTTGATGGCAGTAAAGCAGTGTCCCCTAGCATTTATATCAACAGCTGCCAGCCTACATCCCCATTTCTCCACAACGATGCGGAAGCACGATTCAATCTCTAGGGGACGCAGAACTGAAACAAACGGGAAGAATACGTTCCGGAACTCCGGAGCACTTGGATCACTTGCTTTCCCTATACCTGCTTCCTGAAGCTGTTCCGGTGTCACCGAAGTAATTCCAGTCCGCGCAGCACTCACCACATCCTCTGTATACTCAATATTCTCACGTAAGTCTTTCTTGCCTCCCAAAGCAATATGCCCCGGTACAAGAATTTCAAAGTCTAGTTTCAAGATATCCTTCTGTGCCTGAACGTAACGGCCGAGATCTTCAGTGAGACCAAAGTTGAAAGGTGGGGCGTAACGGGGAAAAACAACGTCAACGTACATCACAATTCCTGGCTCGCCTTTGAAAGGAGGAATGTAAATCCGCAAGTCGCTGATGGTATGCCCACCAACAATGTCCATACGGACCTTCAAGAAACGTGACATTCGGAGCGTTCTTCCTCGTTTTCCAATTATAACATTGGGTAGTACACTTCTGTTTGACTTAGAACGTTGGATAACATCATACGTCTCCAAAGTGCTCCAGATAAAGATTTTTGCCTTCGGATACTTCTCTCGCAAAAACGTGAAGACGAGGCCAGACGAGCCAATGTGATCTAGATGAGCATGTGAGTATACCATATCAATTCGATTGGGAACAGTGCCGTTTAAAAGCGTTGTGATAGCATTAGTAATCGGTGATTCTGTAACAGTCGACAAAGCCGCGTCGGGAAAGTCGAAGAGGGTGAGATGCCCCGCAACCTTGAGCATCAAAGTATTGTATGTTCCGTCATTGTACACCCATACTCCTTTGCGTAGAAGCTTCAAATCGAAGGTTCCTGGTTCGAACGGAACCGAAAACGCCTCCGGAGGAACTGGAATTGTTGGGCAAGTATCATTCTCTTTGGCTTTCAAAATGCATTGTACAGTTTCCTTGCATTCTTCTGAGAAATGTGCTGTTGGTAATAAATCCACCGAAAAGCTTCTTGCAAAGCTCATTGGAACAAGACTCAACAAGATAACGAAGGAAACAAAGATCATCTTACTCATACTTGTTAGAATTGGTGATGCAGGAGTGTGGTTCTGAATAGTGGTTGAGGTGATTGGCCGGAAAGTGGGAGAGACGATCTAGTACCTGGCTCTTTATTGACCTCGGAAATGCTGCAGCTGTTAGAAATGTCCATCCCTACTCTCGCGTAAATCCCGATTCTGACATGATCAACCCAAAAAGTCCCTTCAGCCAATGCCCAAAACTTCTTTGTATCGTCGAAATCAACTTTGATCTGTTAGAGGAAAGGTGTCGCTGTAATCACGGTACGTAGTAAGGCACTTGATGTGTACCAATGCTTCATTTGTATTGGATGGTTAATTTACTTCGATGACGAGATCTTCAGGGCCAGCAAAAGAATAGTCTAGAGAACTGGCGATACGTTTCGAAACTACACGTTATGTCAAGATTGATATTGTGGTTGGATGCCTCGAGGTATACTCACTCCTACTTCACAAAGCAGTTTCCAGAAGTGGGCTTTGTCTATCCTTGCATTGAAGAAGCGGAGAAATGCCGCAGAGACGGTGTCAGCGAGCTGATGCATTTCAAGCTGGAGAAAGATTCATTCTGGTAACATAATCATATCCGGTCACTGAGATGGAACACAACCAATGTCAAAATAAGAGCGTCTTACAATGAATCATATCCTGAGGATAGGTGTCGTGAGAATTGAGGCTTGTCAGAAATAACTACATGTCTAGGAATTCGCCATGGAATAGACCCCAATTGGCCGAACAGAGCGTAATCATCTGCACATACCGCCGAGGGCCTACACCAAGTTAGGTTTGAAACGCTCTTGTTGATACGACCTGTAGAGTTATCATACAAGTTGTATGATACACCTCAACAGTGCAGGTACGATGATAAAAAGTTACGTACAACGAGAAAGGGCTATTAAGCGTGGTGCTCTCTGTAAGGTCTAGGTGACTTTTTCACGAGCTTTAAGCTGGAGATGGATTCTGGTCTGAAATAGGACTTGTTCTATGGAATCCTTCAATCCTTTACGGATATATGTGTCAAGAACCTCTTGAGATATAGGTTATCACCCTCTCTCGAGGTCGCGTTGTAAACGACGCGGTACCGTTGGTGCCTTGGTAACCTTAGGCTTAGCTGGTACATACGCGGGCAACTCATGCTCAGGCCGCGAAGACAAGCATCAGACGGGAAGTATATGGGAATACTTCTAGAGAGAGAAGTTCTTGAGAAGGACTGTCACAACGCTTCCGGAACTAGCATTCTAAACCCCCAGTAGCGTGAGCCCACAAATAACAACAAGCATCAGAGCCCTGTACTTGCGTCTATCGACTCGGGAGAGAATTTATCAGTATACTGAGACAAATGTGTGGACAGAAGTGAGTCCTTCACGACAACCAAGACAAAGTCCGTACGAGGCAAAGTCTGCTGGTTACATCCAACAATTCTATGGGATTGAAGTCCTATGCAGAAAGCAAGGTATGCGTGACAGCAGTGAAGCAATGGCTTTCGATCATCACATCAAGTCCCGCAAGCCTGCATCCCCACTTTTCAATCATGATACGAGAACAAATATCAACTTGTGCCTTTCGCACAACGCGAATGAAAGCGAACCAAAGGTTGCCGAATTCTCTGGCATTCGGATCGCCAACTCGTCCGAAACCCAACTTTGCGAAGTCTTCTAAAGACGCCGTTCGCGCGCCAACTGCGCCTGCCTCTAGCAAATTTCTGGTGTACGCCTGATTCCTTCTCACGTCTTCTTCAGTTCCAATTAGGACATGACCCGCAATGAAGATATCAAAGTTCAATCTCAAGATTTTCTCATGAACCCCGAGGTATGCATTTACGTCTTCTGTAATGCCAAGGCTTGTAAACGGGACCCAGCCGGGGTATACGACATCCACGTGCATGACAATTCCCTTTTGTCCACGGTAAGGAGGAATGTACAATATTAAGTCTTTCCCGGAGTGTCCACCCGCGATAGTCATTCGGACACGCAGGCCACCTCCGAGAGACAAAGTCCGACCCCGCTTGTAGACTATAATGTTTGGCACAACTGCTCTCTTGGATTCGGACTCCCTGATGGCCCGTTTTGTTTCAGTTGTTCCCCAAATGAGAATCTTTGCTCTGGGAAAAGTGCTCCTAGCAAACCTGAAGAAACGAGTGGCGGCACCGATATGATCATAATGATCGTGGGAATAGACCATGTCAATTCGATGGGGAATACTTCCATTTAATACTTGCATGGCTGCGTCCGTCAGCCGAGTCATTGAACCTGTGGGGGTATTAGAGTTTGGGGAGTCCGGAAAATCCAGAAGTGCTAGCCTTCCTTTTCGGTACAATATGAGCGATACATATGCTCCGTCTTCATAGGACCACACACCAGAGCGGAGCAAGGTGAGGCGGAACGGACCAGGTGAAATTTGGGGGATGAGTGATGCGGGAGGAACTGGTAAAACATCGCACTGTTGACCATCGTCAAGTTTTTCGATGCACTCTGCGACTGCGGGACAAAGATCGGTGCGATTGGTGGCAGTTGCGCTGGTGTGGTGCACGAAAAGCAACACCAGAACGAGGCTGAGAAGTGCCGAAACGGTGATGGTTTTTGCCATGTTTAGAATTGGAAGAATTCACACGGTTTCAGTGTACTAATGCGCTTTGGGATTTCGGAAAGCTAACCGTCTTTCCCTTCGGACGGAACGATTGAGAGACGGAGTGAGACCTTTTGGAGTCGAAGATGGAACACCTTGTCAAAGAGATACAAAAAGACAAACGGCGCTTTGGAGAAGGTGAATGGTTTTCGAATGTGCCAAGCAAAACGACTTGGCGTGTCTTTCCAACCGCTTTTGTAGGACTTTGAATGTAGATTTGGTATCACCATAGAAAGAGCACTAAATGAGGCCAAAGCACTAGTAGGATCTGACGTAACCAACACACGATCCGATGTCATTCGTTGACGTCTGGTTATCCTATTCTGCTCTTTTACCCTCGTAACTCTATGGCTGTACCGGATTGGTGACTGAAGTGTGCAGGAGAAACGGGCAGTGCATCACAGATCTTGTAACCTTAAGTGGTACAGTAACATCGTGACTCTTATACGTGTAAATGGTGAACCCTTAAGGGACTATTAAAATACTAGGACGAAAGGAAGCTTCTACTGTACGTGTACAACGGTGCGGTAGGCGCTATCCGTAATCGTAAACTTTTTACTAAAAAATTACATCGGACCTTGCAAAAAGCGACAAACCGGTCACTTCACACGCAGAGGTGGTGAGACTTACTTTACCCTTGTATCAAACTTCATCTCGTACACGTATCATTCGTGACATGTCACTGCGGTTGGGGGTCATCCTGCATAACGTACCTTTCAAAAAGGCGTCAGGGATGCATACCACGGGTAGAAGTCGTTGGTTTCGGCGTTCAGCTCTTCACATCAGCCAGTGAGAGAATGGAATATGTACACTTGTGCTGTTGTGCACACGAAAAGCTCTGCATTGGAGGAAGAGAAACCGTTCGCCTCCAGGACACGTAGAAACACAGTGTACACGTACTAGCGACTCCGCACTGTTTGCCTACACTGACATTACAAGTGATATGTGACAAGGTAAGTGTTATCCCTATACGTGTACGTGTACAACCCGTGACCATCTGGTCTAGGCCGATAAAACCCTAGTCGAGCCGACGATGCCACACGTTGGTTCTAATAGGAAACGATACGTACCGCCCACCGACTATATCACATTGGTGTCGCCAACCAAATAGAAGCCATGCTATCGCGTTCTTCCAATATCGCACAACAGACCGTGATAGGCAAAGTTCTTCTTCACATATTTGCTAGTTTTATAAACTCATTGCAGGCCGAAACTGGAGGAAAAACTCCACGAAATCAGCAGCATAGTGCATCTATTTCTCTGTGGAGAAACCCAGGCCCGTTCTACACCAAGGAACGGGCAAGCCAGTTTGAGCCAGGGTGCACAGGGATAGCCTTTTATTTTGCGGTCAAGACATTTAAAACGTCATCTGACAGCTAGAAGCGATAAAATACTCCGTGATGCGCCAATAATAAGTAAAGTGAATCGGGGGGCAAGCGAATGAAGCACCTTCAGTTTCATGTGTTTTGGGCAACAAGTCTTGATTTGCATACAGTCTGCCAGCACTTCATCGTTTTCTCGCGGTGCCCGCGAGAAACTGATGACGTAATCAAGTTCGCCGCTCCCCAAGCTATGCGTTGAGGAAACAGTCACGCCGAAGTGCAAGCAACTTGGATTTGTCCAAGGCGCACCTTGTCGAGTAGAGAATTAGTGCCTGAAGTTAGAATGAGTCGCAATAAGTCTTGTTTGCAAAACGAATTCACACATCCACATTAAGACGGTAAGGTGTTCAAAGGTCCCGTCTTCGTCTTTCCGAATTGTTTGGCAACAGTAACTTCCAAGTCACCTGATGCCACAATAATATAGTGGGAGAAAGCGTAAACAAGCCCTGTATGGTCTTGTCGAAAACCGACACTGCTCACAATAAAACGCAAACACACTCTGTTCTAATTTGGAGCATCATCTAATTTGCACCCACAGCACCCAAGTATACAAAGGTAAAAGGTTATGATTGGTACATTCAGCGACGTTTCACTAAGCTAGCAGCTGCTGTCTCTTAACGTCCCAAACAAGATACCACGGATGCAACACGGTGATGAAAGGCTTTGCAACTTTGATTCTGTGCGGTGCTCTTCAAACGAACGCACTGAGAGAGGTCGAAAGGACATGGACGTCATGTCCATTACGGATTATCGGTTTACAAACGTCGGGTTGATCTAGCTCCACACAGATGCTCGGCGACTACACGATTGACACAACAACAGAGCTTCGAGTAAACGCTTCTTGGCAATGCAAAAGCGTTTACCCGCATTCTTGCTCATCTTTGTGTTTTGCGGAATATGGTTTTTCCATGCTTACTTTCCACTCTACTTCTTCGCCTTAACCCGCTGGTAGGGCGCCTGACATCCTCGAAGCATTCTGTCCCACTCTTGCTTCAAACAACTCTGCTCGTTATCCTGCTCCTTAATGTCACCACTGTATGGGCACGTGCGCTGGAAGAAGTTCCAAAGTTTGCAACAAATGAAAAGGCAGACAGATTTCAACGCATCTATTCCTCGCGTACAGCTGTAGAGCCTGCAAGAGATCCATGCAATGGAAGACCTTCCCCACCTCCTATTCCAAACAGTCTTTCGCGCCCTCCCACTCTATTCTTCTTACACATTCCGAAGACGGCTGGGACATTGGTATATAACGTTGTACTGCAGTACGCAAATAAGACCAAAGGACTTCCATGTCAGTTCCTATTCGACGGAAATCGTTACACTCTTCACAAGTACGAACCCAGCTTCAAAACCTCTCATCATTTCTCGCTGAACTCAATAGAGGAAAAAGGATTTCGAGCATGGAAGGAAAACGACGTGAAGCAGAAGGAAATGCTCTACAAAAGAGGAGCATGTCGCAGTCTTCGCGGGCACGTGACATATGCATTACGCGATGAGATTGACAGTCCTGTCGTATCGATGACTGTCTTGCGGGACCCTCTTGAACGGTTTATGAGCATGTTTGAGTTTGCCCTTATGATGGTGAAAACTCGTCCAAATACTAGCGGTTGGGATTCATGGATGTCGGGTGCTTCTGTGCAACGTGAACTGACTAATGCGTCATCCATCCTCAATAGAGGGTTTTACGACGATGATGGGAACTGGATGGAGAAGGACAATGTTGGATTCTCCTTTCACTTCTATGGGGTTTTGCACCAGCTTTCGGGTATTCAACCCATATTCCGGGGGGTTGGAGAACCCAAGGCATTTAGAATTATCAACGCCAAGGAAATGGCGGAAAAGGCAAAGAATAACCTTTGCTCCACCCATATTCTTGGCTCCCAAAAGAATATTAGCAGAGCTTTGGATACACTTTTCGAGTACATGGTTCCATATGCGCGATGGACAAACCGCGAGAAGAACGAGACCAGGCATTCTCATGCAAACCAGAACAGTCACAAGCGGAGATCTCAGCTTGCAGAAAACTTACCGTTGTCTACACGCAGAGAAATAGAACGACGTTTGAAGCACGAAATAGAGGTGTATCGTTTTGCAGAGAACGTAATTGCATATCGCCAGTGGCTACGAAGCATGAAACAGGCGTCATAAATGTACAAAGCGCTCATTTTGTGCTTACATCCCTTTCTACGTGTACCTTCGTAGCTGTCCGATCCAGGAGGACAAGTTGGGTTCTTTTGAAAGCCATTGTACACAAGTATGTCACCGTGGTTTGGCCTTTCAGTCTTCTCCGCCAGGATCATACAAGGCCAACCAGTTTCATCGCCAAGACCTGTAAACGATCACTGCCCGTATGGGATTCTGGTGACTCATGATCCGCCCGCGTTGTCATAAACACGAACCAGATCATTCACCGTGGCTGGGGCTAAAGTGACGGGGCACTTTTTCGTCTGCTGCAGATGTGACACTATACACAAATAACAGAAAACGTATCCGGAGGTTGTCTGTGAAAACGAGCTCATGATTTCCATGTGAAGGTCAGACGGTTGTGTCCGTAGTATCATGCGTTGGGTGGTGTTTTGTGTGTGGATTGGACTTACACATGCAGTTGGGTTTGTACGTTCTTGGTGACAGATTGGACACTTTCCGGGGGCCATTGCAAGTTCCCTATCAACGCCACGCGCAGGTTGAAGAGGATCGGGTGGTGGCACGGTTGAACCTGTGTCCCTCGGGGCGGCAGCCTGTTCATCGCGATACCATGCATAAAAGCCATAACTAGTCAGAAAGCATTGAAAAACGATGCGAGAACTCTGTATTGAACAAGCTTTGACATACCTCTGCAGCGTAATAGTATTGGAGGAAGCGAAATCCAAATATGCTAGTGAAGAATGCTATACGTAGAACACTGACTATCCTTCCAAGTATGTTGGTAATTAGATCTGACGCGTTATTTGATGCATCGCTGGATGAGTTAGACAAAATGGAGGAAAAGTCGAGAAGATCTGTATCATTCACTCTTCTTAGAATAAGCCCTTGAAGTGCTAGGGATAAGTTGTAATAGCGCGAATGCCCGTATAGATAGAGTACCCCAAACATCATATTGATCCCATCTGTCACCGCTCGAATCATCGGATAGTAGAACATCAGAAGTCGTGAAAAGGCTTCGCTTTTCAAGTATCTAACTAGTCTTCGACACAGGCTTGTCGCAATTTGAGGGAGACGAATCAGCATTAAGACAGCAGTTCGTAATCTCTTCTTCGACAAGATCGGTGTATCCAAGGCCAGGCGAAGTGCCCGAGGACGTGAACGATTTTGGGAACTAGTGCTGCTCACCTGACTTGAATATGTGGGGTGGCGTGTATTTTGAGTGTCTTGAAGCATAGCAGCAGCGGCTCCTCCAGTTCTCGTAGCATACCAAGCATCCAACTTCGTTCGAATGTGTGGAATAATAATGGCGTATAGAATAGAACCTAGTACATGGTGTGTTGACAAGGGCAAATCAATGGTTTTCGATTCAAACGACTTTCTTGTAGACCTACGCAGGGAATAGAAAGACTCGGAAAGGAGGGCAGAATCTCGGCGCAGTTGTGAGGACTCCAAGACTAGTAGTAATCCAGAAAAGATTTCATCAGACCACGAAGCGAGTTTTACAAGAGATGGATTGCGGAGTGATAGCACTTCCAAAACATATCGAAATGCAGGTCTCAAGGTGCTATTCAGCTGCTCAGCTGCGTAAACTTCGAAAAACGATGGTCTTGCGGAAAGCCCAGCACTCATAATAACTACTTGGGATTGGAAATTCTTAGAAGCTCAGAAGTCTTTCACCTCAAAGGCTCCACTCTTGGTACCTTTGCTACCTCGTCGTGACCGAAGACCATGTATCTTGTAGTTGCGGCTTTTCGTTCCACGTGCTCTTGAACGTTTCAGAAGAAGCCGTGCAGTGATCCTTGGAGCACTGCCCGGTCTGTCAAAAAGTACTGTACCTTTGTAAGACCGATTTCGTACGTGTCCATGTTTCAGATTTTGGAATGAAATTTGAGGGTACAGTCATGTGCGGAGCCGGCATCTTGGCCTTGACTTCAGCTCTCGCCATTTAACATCTCAAGATTGATCTCAGCATGGTGGCGAGAGACACATCCAACTTCAAAGCGGAGCAAATTACAACGTGAGCATCCACTCGTACAAAGGTTTGAAGTCGAGTGGCACAATACGCTCAACCAGCTCCATTTTATTCAGTACGAAGCCCAAGTAGAGGAGTAAGGAGTCCTCTGCCGGTTTCACGTATTCCACCATCAGGAGTGAAAGTGGCGACCCACATTGGTTCAGAACTGCGTTTAAGGAAGACAGTTCGCTCGGTACCGGCGCTCCTCTGTTAACTTTAGACCCTCAGATTTGTTTTGTTCTTTGAGACCTACGGCTGCACAATGGCATTCGTATCATCCGGTCCAATTTCCACAGGAAACCTTCACTACAACACCGGCAGATTATGCGCTTGGCGCGGCGACCAACGTCTTATAGGGAAATGGTCTCTTTTTAAAGGCAAAAGCGTCTTGAGGCGTTCATCTGTTCGCATCAGCTGGGAAGAGAAGCGAACGCGCACAACACCAACAGCGCTTCTCGGCGGTGGCGGTTTCTTAGGGGTAGGTAGCTCGGAGGTGTTGGTGATTCTTCTTGTGGGGTGGCTTCTACTAGGCCCAGAGAAGTTATTCTCACTGGCAAAGGACACGGGTAAAGTCCTCGGCGAATTGCGGCGTACCGCAAATAAGGCGAAGGAGCAATTTGACGAGGCGATTGAACTTGACTTAATGTCAGCTGAAGTCAAGCAGAAGCAAGACGCCAGTCTGCCGTCAGGAGGCGCGATAGTTTCTGAAACAGGCAAGGCAGAGGATAATGGCGTAACAGAAGAACTTCAGACTTCAGAATTGGTTGAGGAGTTATCGGTTCCGCGGTCGCCCAGCGAAGAGGAAGTGGTTGCACAACAAGACGCGGAGGCAGACAAGGGTGCGTTTCTTGACCAACTGAAAAGAGTAGCGGACCCGAATCAAACTGCACCCGGCGAAATACCAGACCTCGAAGTGGATGAGGAAGAGGAGGTAAGAAGACTGGAGCAAGAGTACTTGGAGGCCCGAGAGCGGCTGGAGAGACGGAAACTCGGGAAAGAAGACGCACAGGGGCAAACCGAGAACAAATCAGTGGTAGGCGAGAGATGAGTGGTGAAACTTTTTATACTTTACGCTGTGTACAAAGGAGTATCCGCACCGGTTGCGCAAAGAAGGAAGCCCACAACGGCGTATCTAAGAGAGGTATAGTAGCGGATTGCGAGTGCGATGTTGGACAAATATGGCTTGTGAATATGTTCAAGCATATGTTGAGTCGCCAAAGGGGAGTTGAGCGAGCGTGATCCACAGCGATGCTCGAGGTACAGTGCGGTATGTAAAGACGAAGTTCTGCTACGAGTGGAACGAAGAGTTGCTTAGACTGGGCCGGATGGTGCTACAGGAACACCCGCAAAGGTACGAAAGTTGACAAAGGCGCGAGGGCGTAAAGGTAATACATGTGTGCATCAAAGTAAAAAGTTGATTTTGGGGGCTACGGGGATGATAGTATATCTGCAGCAAGTTAAAACAAGAGAGGTTTGTACGCGAGTGTCAAAACTGCACTCGTCGTTTTCTTCCAGTGTACTTGGAATCGGGACGCACAAGATGACCTTGACGACGTCTTCGATCCTTCTTTGATATGACCTGGTCCTTTCGAGAGAGTTGTTGCGATGCATTCCGCCTCGACGTGGTTTGAGTGGTGCGATTTCCGACCGGAACGGAAGCATTGCTGTCAACGCCAAGCGGCTTCGGTTGAACGGCGCCCTTTTGAGGCGGCCCCGCCGTCAAGCACAAGTAGTACTTTTTCGCCTTTGTACTGTTTGGATAATCGACCAACAAACCGCCACTAAAGCCAGCACGCATTGCCGAGGCGACGAGCAACTCAATTTGGGCAACATTCTCCGGATAGAACTGGAGCGCGGCGCGGGCACCACGTGTGAGCGCGGCATACAAAGTTGAGAAAAAGGCATTCAAACGCTTGTGCGGATTATGATCGGAGCGGTCGGCGTTGCAAAGCCATTGAATAGCGGAGACTGAAACGGCGCCGTCAAAAGTGGCCATGCGAAAGGCAACGCCTTCTCCGGCGTCGGCGAGGACTAGGTCGCCGTCGACGTCATTTTCAAGCGCGGTGTCCAACATGGGCTGCGAAATGTCTGTGCCGACCCAGTGATGTCCCGCAGCGGTGAGCACGTCGCCGGAGAGACCGGTGCCCGTTCCGATGTCGAGTAGCAGACTGGGCTGAGCTTCCGGTAGGGCGAGGAGCTGCAGACATCTCTCGGCGAGGGTTTTCTGGACGGCGTTGATGCGGGTGCTGGCGGCGTACTTGGCGGCGCCCTTGGTGGAGTAGAGTTCGGTGGCGGGAGCCTTGTGCTCCGGGCGTGGCGACATTGTTGTGGGGTTTGGGGGTGGGCGCAGGGGGGAGACGCCGCATGGCGCGGGACGCCTCCGTCGATACGAAGGCGGGTCTTCGGCGGCGCGCAGCGCGCGCACGTACAAAGGGTAGAGTTGAGCGGAGGGTGGGTCGGGTGGACGCAATGGGCGCGTGGTAGCCCGGTAGCCGCGGGCAGCGGGCGATGCCACGCGCCTGGCGGGGCAGACGCGATGCAGGATGCATTGCAGTTGCATGCTGCGTGTGATTGGGCAGATGAGATACGCAACGCACGCGCGACGGGCGCGCATTGGCGCATGCCCGCGAGGAACACATGCCGCCACACATGCGCGTGCCACACGCTTCGGCGCGCAAATTTAACGCAATTAGCCGTCGCATCGCCCATTGGCCCCGCGCCGCGCTGCCGTCCCGTTGTCGGCGCCGTTGTCAAGTGCAGTATCTCCGCCACATTTGTGCGCAGATACCACCGCTCCGCGCCGTCGGCAGCAGCCTCCGAGCTTCCCTCCCCCAACCCCCCCCTGCACATCGCTTTCGCACATATCTTGTCCACCGCGCCCCGCTGCACTTGCTATCACTTGTGCATCTTTTGTGCTCATTCGTTCACCAGCCCCAAAAAAATTAAAACGTACCCAAGGGTAACTCCCGAATAGATCCCCGTCGTCCGCCAGCACATCAACGGATACATACCCGGTACCCCCCCCCCCAAATACATCCCCGCCTCCCCACAACTTCACCTCATCCCCCCCTACGCAAATCCACCATTTCCACTCTCCAGCCCCCCTCTTCCCATATTCATCTCTTCTTACTTGCACAGTTCATCCCTCCCCCCCCCCCCCCCCCCCACACCCACCAATCCGCCTTCCAGCCCAACCATGCATCTTTGCTTTCTTTCCGCCCTCCCCCTCACTCGCTCCCCCTTTCTTACCTCACACACCTCTCCTTCCCCCCGTCACCTGTCAACAACCCCCACCACCCCCAAACAACACTCTGCCAAAATGGTTGCCGTCCCCGAACGCGTTCCAACCTCATCCCCGCCCATCCCCGGTGCCATGTCCGTCCTCCTCCCGGAGAAACTCTCCGACGAGGGTATCTCCCTTCTTTCCGCCCGTTTCAACGTCGTCAAGAAACTCGACCTCACCCCCGAGCAGCTCCTCTCCGAAATTCCCCATTACGATGCCATCATCATTCGCTCCGGAACCAAGATGACCCGTCAGCTCATCGAAGCCGCCCCAAGGCTCAAGGTCATCGGGCGCGCTGGAGTCGGTGTTGATAACATTGACATTTCCACCGCCACAGAACGTGGAGTTCTAGTCGTCAATGCACCCACAGGTAATTGTGTCGCCGCTGCAGAACATACTATCGCCCTTCTTTGTGCCGCAACCCGTCATATTTCTCCAGCTGACAAAACCATCAAGAACGGCGGTTGGGACCGCTCCAAATACGTCGGCGTCAGTTTGGTCGACAAGACGCTTGGCGTCGTCGGCTTGGGTCGCATTGGAAGAGAGGTTGCGAAACGCGCTCGCGGACTTGGCATGCATGTCATTGCAAGTGACCCTTTTACCAGTGAGGAGGCTGCTGCAGCAATTGGAGTCACGCTTGCACCTTTTGAACAGGTGCTTGCAAAGAGTGATTTCCTCACTCTTCACATCCCCCTCATCCCGTCTACCAAGGATATGATTAATGCCGATGCTATTGCCAAAATGAAGCATGGCGCTCGCATTATCAATGCTGCTCGCGGCGGAGTGGTCAATGAAACCGCTCTTCTTGAGGCCTTGGATTCCGGAAAGATTGCTGGTGCCGCGTTGGATTGTTTTGAATTTGAGCCTCCGTTCAAGTATCCGGACTCTGTATCTGCCAAGCTTGTCCAGCACCCCGCTGTGCTTGCGACCCCTCATCTTGGTGCTAGTACCAGAGAAGCCCAATTGGATGTGGCTGTAGAGATTGCTACTGCTGTTAGAGATTCGCTTGATGGAGATATGGTCGCTACTATGGTCAACGCTCCCAACATTTCTCCAGAGTCTCTCAAATCTCTCAAGCCACGTGCCGCGCTGTGCGAGGCCTTGGGCCGTCTTGCGTACTATGTGTCGGGACGGATGTTGCATGGTGAAGCTATAGTCGATTATTTCTTTCCAGATGCTAGTGATGATACCCGACTGCTTCGTGCCGGACTCATCAAGGGTCTCATGGAACCGGCTTTGGGAGTCAAGGTCACCATTGTCAATGCGGACAATATCGCAAAGAACCACAATTTGAGCATTACGGAAACAAATCACTACTCCTCGGTCAACATGGACAGTGAGGTCGTCGTCACGGTCAGGAACACGCCCCCGATCGAGGGTCGTGTCACAAGCGGAAATCCGCACGTAACGCGCATTGGACGTTTCGAAGTTGACCTGCGCCTTGATGGAATCATCATGGCTTATAGTCAGGACGACCGACCCGGACAAATGGGCTTAGTTGGTACTCTTCTCGGCGATGCCGGTGTCAATATTTCTTCCATGACACTGGCACGGGACGCAAACAGCTCCAAGGCTCTGGTCATTCTCGGTCTCGACTCACGACCGAGTGAAGAACTTGTGAAGAAGGTAGAGAATCTCATAAACGATTCAGAGCTCCGACCCATAGTCATGGAATTCTAGGGGGCCCATGGTGTTTGGAAGCTATGTGTGTGTGTATGTGTGTGTGTGTACTGGTTCGCGCTGTTTATCGAACACGGCCCAAGGAGGACGCAATGCAGGATGTCCTGCTGGATGGATAACCTTTTTCTCTTCAGAGTGTATCGATGTAGAACATTTTTCAATGCAACCGTGAGTTAGTATGCCTTTTACAGTTTGTTTCTCGTATACATCGTTTCAAAATCTTGAGTCTTTACGATCATATTCGTGGGCTTCGCGGGTCTTCTTGAGGAAGTCCGAAAGCGAATCGAATAGCTCGAGAGGTTAGCCTTTCCGCCAGGGATACTGCTACCTCGAGACCAATCCGCTTGCTTTCCGGTTCGCGGAAGAGCGTTCGCATAACAGGCGTTAGCTTTGACGGACTGAAACCCCTGCTCTTTCGTAGTATTTCAATCAACCGCTCCATGTTTTGCATAGACTTTGTTCTTGTGGGGGGTGGCAAAGTTCGCATGAAGGACGGCAGTCTAAGCCCGGCCGATGAACCTGCCTGAGCGACTAGTCCCATGTAATATGTTGCAATGTCCACACCTAAGGCGTCAAGCTCCACTATGAGGTCGTCTGCCAAGTTGTATCTGGCAAGCTTGCCTCGAGAAGATAGCAAAAATGAAAGTAACTGCTCCGCGGCTAATGAAATGTCGTAGTCCTCAGAGATAGAAGCAGACTCTAGTAAGCTTTCCAAGCGATTCCATCGCGGATGGCCATCATCAAACAGCAGACCTTGAAGAGCGTCCTGTAGTTCAGGAGCCGGGTCAGTTAGTAAACGAGATGCGATGTAAGGGTAGGATTCATTCAAGATCTTGAAGTTTGGATCGACCTGAATAGCGACACCTTCTAACACACCTAAGCATCGTATGATTGCTGTGTAGTATGCTGGAAGGCGGAACGGATATTGGTACATAACAGATCCCAACTTGTCGATCACCGATTTGAAGTTCAGTTCTCCAACTGATGCTCCAAGCACGTCCGGGAGCGCGTTATTGAGAGCACCAATGATAGGCGCCAAGTCAGTTTCCGGTGGCAAGAACCCAAGACGAACATATAAGTTTGCAAGTGCTTCGAAATCGCGGTTCACCATGTGCACAACAGCTTCAATGATACCGTATCGCTGCGAAGGTTCAACCTCTGACATCATACCGAAGTCTAAGTAACACAGGTTACCAGTGGGCGTTGCCAACAGATTGCCCAGGTGAGTGTCTGCGTGAAAGTACCCATTCTCCAGCATCTGTCGGAGAGAGCATTGCACCATTGCGCGAACCAATTCTTCTGAGCGCTCTCTCGTGAGTTTTTCACTGTTCAACCGTATACCCTCCATCCACTGCATGGTAATCACGCGTCGCTTCGTGTATCGCCAGTAAATTTTAGGAACGTCGACCCCCGGAAGGTCTCCATACAGCTCAGCAAACCGTTCAGCGTTCCGTGCTTCAGAGACGTAGTCAATCTCTTCATAAATCAGCTTTCCAAACTCCTCCACAATGCTCTGTAGATCGATTTCCCGGCCAGTAAGCTTCAATATGTTGCTCAAAGTTCCACTAAGGTTTCGCAATATGTATATGTCAAGCGCAATGATCTGTTCGCAATCTGGTCTCTGAACTTTGACAGCAACACGTTCACCAGTTCCTTTCAACACAGCGCTGTAGACCTGACCAATGGAAGCGGCAGCAACAGGTGTTGGGTCGATGGACTCAAAAATGTCGGCGACTGGGTTTCCCAGTTCCTCTTCAATCAACCGAAACGCTGTCTCGTTGTCGAACGGTGGCAGCCGGTCCTGGAGCTTTTGGAGCTCGTCGAGGTATTCCTTTGGAAGTAGATCTGGACGTGATGATACTGCTTGTCCACCCTTGATAATAGCTGGACCAAGGGATGAAACAATTGCCAAGAACTCGCGTGCTCTTTCCGGTCGATACTCTTCTTCACGACCAAGCTGAAAATCCAGCACGACCCGTGAAACAAATGTCGTGAGCGGTATCGCAATTTCAAGTTGTCGTTTTCGAACGTAGAACGAACGCGACCGGAAGTACTGCACGGCGGACTCTGGATCGTAGCGTGGTCCCTCTTCAGCACGTTTGGCAGCTCGTGCAGCTTGTTCTTCAAGCATTTCGACATCATCTGTAGGCCTCAAGGCGCGAGTAGCAGTCAGCGCAGGAGGTTTCCTCGCAAGCGCAGAGGAGTTTTGCTTCCTTTCCCTTCGCACGCGTTCTAGCAACTGTTCTGCCCGCTCCAGACGCTCGCGTACAGTGGTTGATCTGTCCCTTGTTGCTACTGCTTGGACGGTGGAAAGGGCCGGTCTCTGGGCTTGTCGGTTTTGCAGAGGTGTTCGGACGGTTGTGGCGCGATGCAAGACGCTGGTGCGCAGAGTTCGAGCTGAGAGTGTTGTAAGCGGGGAAGTGGGCACAATCAAAGCCATAGCGCCTTTGCTCATTTTGAAGGCAGTGCGACAGGAGAAAGTGTGTCTTCTTGGATGACGGAGAGAAAGAATGGAGTGTGCCGGCAATGAAGCTGAAAGTCGTAGGTGTGATGCAGAGTTGGGTTGTGATATCGCTCACAATTTCTATTCGTTTCCCTTCGGTGTAGCGATATACGATGCCAGTGCGGTTGCACGAAGGGTAGGCGTTGTGGACTTGGACGGTTAAGGTTACTGGATCATCGCAAAATCATTTAGCTCAACCCAAAAGAGCTTGTTGCCTCCACACCAAGATGCAGAAAGAAGGGAGAGATGCAAAAGCACGGACCCACAACCTTGACAATTAGCGGAGGCAAATGAGAACGGTTAGCACTGCATGGATTCACGTCAACCAATAGCTCGATCGATGCAAAAGCCTGTCCACAAGAGCAACCGGAAATTCGGCAATACGGGTACAGTTACAGTACAATAGCGTTGATACAATGAAAAATGTTTTCAAGTTTTGGACGAATCCTTTCCCCTTTCATTGCAGACGATTGGGCGATGCTCCACCGTTGTGATGCGCGATTGGTCGCTGAGAAACCAATAAGCGGCGCGCATTGAAAGACAATGTGCATTCCTGGCCGTAAACGCTCAAGGGCCACCAATCTCCCGCGACGCTCCTGAACCACAAGCCCAAATCCGGAAACCGCCCCAAAAACAATTGCAATTCTACGACGCGCACCATCCTCGCAGATCCAACTCCTGCCCGCTTGCCTCAAACAAATCCGCCGTACACCGCACCCTTCCTTCGTTCTGGCGCTATCCTCTCACCTTCAAGAGCATCCGCTGTCCTCCGACCACCTCCCTCAATCATCCCAACAGCCCCTTACATCGATCAGCACTCACCATGGCCTTCATCACATCCTTCTCCGGCATTAGCGTACGCGGCTCCGTCTCAAGCAGCTCCGTCTGCACCGTCGCCCCGCGCCGCGCTGCAAAATGGACCATGGACGGCAAGGGATTCGGAGGTGGTGAAGCCACCAGGGAGTAAGTTCATCCTACCATGACTGCTTTATGTACTTCGTTTTGCTGACCAGTGTGCTTTTTGATTCGCTCTTAGTCCGGAACCAACCAAGATTGACCCCAATGACCCCAAGGGAAAGCAGAAAGCTATTCACCCAGCTGAAACCTTTGCTGAGTACCAGGCTCGCGTCGCCCGAGAGAAGGCCGAGAAGGAGAAGTAAACATTTCATGCCATACGTGTAGGCTAAGGTTGTGAATGTGTTTGCTTCATACGAATAGTGCGTCATCACATGCGCTCATCATTATGCTATTAAACTGAACAGTTTAGCCTGAACCACTCACCCTCGTATTCCATCGCTTTCGCAATTTCGCGCAATGCTCTGTTTCTAGGGACTCATGTGCCCGAAGTTCTCACTGCTCCACCTGTACCGAAGTGACATTATCTCGGTCTGAAGATTGCTGCCTGCGGAACCACACTGATCTGGCGTACGCTCAGTTGATGGGAAGGCAAACGATTGGCGGACAGGTCTCACTTATCGACAGGCCAATCGCCAGGTCGCAGTAGTAAGGGAAACCTGAATCAAGACGGGGTTGCACCACTACAATTTCACACTTACCACAGTCTCAACCGGTTATGCCCGCGGATAGAGACGAAAGCCCCGCTACACTGGGCAATTGCGAATATTCAGGTTAGAGTGATCAGCATAGCACGTTGAGGATATCCTTCCAATTTTGCCCATGCAATTGGAAACGGAGAGCGATATTGTGGTAATGTTAGCTATCTACGCACTCTTGCATACTGAATACTTTGTGTGTGTGTGTGTTTATATGAGCTCGTGTCTCTAATTCCAAGACTACGGTAGGGGATACATTGAGAAGAACCCCTCTCTCTCTAGATAAACCAACAGCTTTTCTGACCGTGTCCTTACTATTGATCCGGCGTCAGAGCCCTGCCTCTCACGGAGAGGCGGGAGCTCTCCACGCCGGGACGCTGCTCTTCGGCGGCATCTCAGAACGAAATGGGCTACACTATTAAGTATGCTGAGCCCACATCCGTTGTACGGCGCCGTCGCGCTTCCTGGACATCAGACCCAAAGTTTCAAGTCTATCATCTTTGCATCTATTTCTTAGAAGCTTCTGTTTGCATGATGCATTCAGCTTTCTCACCATGAAGTCAAATTTTCGTCGTGCAGTCCTGAACCGGCTGAGAACGTTATCTCGAAATGTGCGGTCATGACCGTTTGTTGCCCAAAAAATGGACACGTTTTGTGTTGTATAAGACCTCCATTTGCCATTACCATGCGACGTGTCGCAACAGCAGCAGAAATCCGCCGGTCTTCGTGCATCGCAATCCAAGCACAGAGATAGATACAGGGTATCTATCTACTTGTTCTCGCTCAAGTGGACAATAACAGATTTTGCAAAACAGCTTTGCTGCTAAAGGTATTTTGTACAATCCGGTTCGCCTCGCACTGACCCATTCGAGCTGTGCCTTGGTTCTGGGGTTTCTGCAAAGCCTAGGTGGCCGACGAAACAATTGAAGCAACGCTTACGTTCAAGAGACGCGTCGATCGTCGATATCACCCCACTGTTTTTGAAGGGAGCAAGAGTTCATAATGGCGTTCGCCACTCCTCAGAATGTTTTCCGCCACACAAACCGTACCCCCGGTCTAGGATACTCGGGTGCAAAGTGTTCGGAGACCCCACTTCAAATGGTGGCAGCAAGAGACATGCAAACTTCGACACCGGCTACAAAGCAGGACTTTGTGTTGCGCCCAGTAGGGGATGCTGGGTTAACGATGACTGAAGTGACATTGGGAACCATGACTTGGGGCATGCAAAACACTGAAGAAGAGGGTCACGCACAACTCGACTATGCTTACGAACGAGGAGTAGTGGGGATTGATGCCGCCGAGATTTACCCGGTGCCACCCACCCCTGAAACCTGTGGTATTACGGAACGCATCATCGGTTCATGGATCAAGAAGCGTGGTGGTTCCTCGTTTCGAGAGAAGCTAGTGCTGTTTTCCAAAGTCGCGGGAGGTAACGTTGGAGGTCGCGCTATGCCGTGGATTCGCGGAGAGAACAGGAAAGTGGACAGGAAGAACATCCGAACTGCGGTGCAGGGTATTCTTCGCCGACTTGGCACGGACTATATAGACCTGTTACAAATTCATTGGCCTGACAGATATGTTCCCTTGTTTGGGGCTACAGCATATGACGCGACACAAGAAGTAGAAGCGGTTTCATTCGAAGATCAAGTTGCAGCGATGGACGAACTAATGAAGGAAGGGCTTATCAGAAACTACGGACTAAGTAATGAAAGCTCATGGGGAGTTGCCCAATTCGATGCGGTTGCCCGCGCCAATGGGTACGCGAGGCCTGTGACGATTCAAAACTCGTACAGCCTGATCACGCGCGAATTTGAAGGAGCGCTCGCCGAGGCATGCGCCAAACGAAATGCGGACGTTCCTCTCCTTGCGTACAGTCCACTTGCCGGAGGCGCTCTTACGGGCAAGTACTTGGAACCGCCATATCCAGAGAACGGCAGATTCACGGTGTTCCCCGGTTACATGGAACGCTTTCAGACGAGCGTCGCAAGAGAGGCGATTGTGGAATACAAACGTGTAGCAGATGAAGCGGGGCTTTCACTTACTCAGCTTTCGCTGGCATGGTGCAAGAGTAGATGGTTTGTTCACAGCACGATTATTGGTGCAACGAACTTGGAGCAAATGAAAGAATGTCTTGACGCGTTCTCGATAGAGCTGGATGAATCAGTGATAGAAGGCGTGAACAAAGTTTATGCTCGCTACCGTGATCCTTCCTGTACGTCCTAAGCGTATGGTGCACCGAGGGTCGGGTGTGAGCAGAGTGAAGTTATACGTGATGTGTGTGCTACATTACACGTACACGGAATACGCCGTTAATGGCAGCAAATTACAGCAGCAGCGGGGCGGAAGAAAAGAAGAGAAAGAATGGTTGTGGTTAAAGAAGAATGAGAGCGTTCTTCTCCTTCGGAATGGGACGACACTTCCAATTGTAAAGATAATAGTTAAGTGAGCCATCTCCCGCGGTGAACTTGAGATCACTGAAAAACTGTGCATTGTGTGCAAGGTCCAGAACATTGAACACGTCAAAGTTATTGTTGCGTGCCAGAACCAACGCATCTTTCATGAGGGTGTTTATAGGGGTCTTGTTAGGAACAATGCAAAAAGCATAAGCTGCATTGAGAGAATTATGCGTAGGATGATTGATAACGCTTGATGGCAAGGAGTAGAAAGACACGAGATCGGTTATAGCGTTGGAGTGAGGGTCGTGTACGACATACGTGTAGATAACGCCCTCGCGCGGGAGTAGCCAATGACGAAGGTCTTCCAATGTCATATCAACATGCAAATCATACTGACGCATGTGTTGTTTGACCAAAGCACAAGCTTCAAGTGTATCATCCAAGGTCATGGGTCGAATGGTAGGTGTTTCGGTTTGAGATTTGAGAGCGAAAAGCTTGACAGTACGCGCAATAGTCATTCGCGGTTGCAGTCTTGAGAATCCGACCTCTATGAGTTTCTTCGGGTTGAGGGCGCGGTGATAGTAATTAGACACAGAAACCGGACTTGGCAGCAGCGCACCGGCCGTGTAGACGGCCTGCCATATGTTGCGCAAATTAACGCGTCTTGTGATCTCTCGAATGAGAACGGGTGCCAGACGCTTGGACCTGAGCTTCTTGTGCACGCAAAGGAAGTTGATCTCGACCATGGAAATGGGGTTGGAGTGAATGGAGACGGTGGCCGGAATGGCGGAAATAAAGGCGACGAGTTTGCGATTGCTCTTGACGCGCACGCCGACGTGCCACGAGGGCTGGTAGCCCGGTGGAAGCAAGGCCCACCTGAGGAAATGGCGCGAGTAGTCGAAGCGAAACATGGCGGCCACGTCCTCCACATAGTTCTCGTTGAGCAGCTTGTAGGTTTCTTCAAGCTGCTTGTCGTCTGTGAGCGCGATGTCGCTCCACTCAAAGTGGTCGATGAGGGAGTAGGGGCGGGTTGGGACGGCGTGCAAGGGCTTTGTTTCAATGGGCTCGCCGTGGTGGCGAATGTGCTGCGTCTCGCGCGCGGGGAGCGTCTGGGGGACGGGCTGTGTGCTCCAGAACTTGTGTTCCTTCGGGGCGGGGGGCTGCTTGGCGGCGTCATTCAAGGCGGTGGCGCGCAGAAAGTTGGCGAGCGCGGCGTGCACGTCTGCGGCGGGCGCGGCGGGCGCGGCGGGCGCGGCGGGCGCGGCGGGCGGCGGCGCGGCGTCAGCGTGATCGGGGCGGTTGCGATCGTGTGGGTGAGCCATCGCTACGCGCGCGCAAGTAACGAGAAGAAGCGGCGGGAAAGAGCGTGCGGGCGCGGGGCGCGGCTCGCAAGCGGCGTAGCAGTGGAGCGTCGTCGGCGCGCGGTGGCACGAGCACGACGCGCGGCCAGCGGCGCGTCTCACGGGGCACGGCGCTTGCGCAGCGCCGCGGCAGCGCGCTGTAAGCCGCGGGGGGGGGGGGGTGTACACGTGTACAGTAAGGGTGTTTTGTGAGGCGGTGTTGGTGTTGGAAGGGCACGCGCAGGTGATGTGTCGTTTGTGGGGCGCTGTGGCGGTTGCGGGCGGCGCGCCGTTTTGGAGAGACATGTGAATTGGCGCTTGCAGGGGGCCGGCGTTGCGCTCGCTCGCGGGCGCAAGGCGCGGCGCGCGCGCGCGCGATGGAAAGTGGCGCCGCGCCTTATGTTTTTTTTTTTGCGCGCTTCGTCAGGCCGCCCCGCGTGCGTGGAATGCCACCGTAACACACACACACCCACCCCCCCCCCCACCGACTCACGTCCACTTCGTATCTTATATCACCACCACCCACCACACACCGCACTCCACCCCCCCCCCCCCCCCACTCCCCCCCTTCCCCCTCTCTCCCTCCCCAACCACCATCCTCAACAAGGACCCCCCTCCCCCAACAAAAAACATCCCCCCCATGTTTCCGTACCCCTACGCTCAACCGTCAAGCACGTCAACGTATGACTGCCCCTACTGCCGAATGTCGTTCCCAGAGTTCAGTGCCGTGGTGGATCATCTGCACCGCAAAGAATGCCATCAAATCTACACCAAGCACAGCTCGCCCCAACCGCACATCAGCCATCAACAGCCTTTCACACCGCCGTACCCGTCGCCGCACGCCACGCCAGAGCACTCATCGCACTCAAGCACGCCGCCGTTCAACGTGGATGACTTCTTCATCGACACGCCCACGCAATCGTCGCACTCGGGAACGCCGTCAGCAGCCGCGTCGTCGTCGCCAACCATGCCGTCGTCCATCAGCACGGCCACGTCACCCGCCACGCCGAGGAACTCGCAAAAGTTCATCTGCCGCCTGTGCGGCACCGCGCTGGCCAACGTGGGAAACCTCAACCGGCACATCGAGGCGCTGCACAAGGACAATCGCCCGTACAAGTGTCAGCACTGCCCAAAGGCGTTTCACCGTCGCAGTGAGCGAAACGAGCACATGAACGTGGTTCACTACCTGGTCAAGACGTACCGCTGCGATCTGTGTCCCGCCAAGTACAGCAGAAAGGAACACCTGCAAAGACATATCAAGAGCGACCACACGCTGCCGAAGCGAAAGCGGAGAAGGTGAACTGCGCCGCCAAGCACCCGATTTGTACACTTTTTTTTTGTTTTGTTTTGTTTTGTTTTCTGATTTACACCCAACTGCGTACTCGTTAAATCGTTGCCGCTTGGCAGCAGCGCCCAAGCGCCCCTGTACTCTGTAGCTCTAATTTAGTAAAACACACACCGCAGCTCGGCACATGCCAATCACCTCCGCCGCCGCCATCACGCGCCGTTCACATTATCGCGCACCTTAATAAATGCCGCGCATCGCTTCCGCTCGTTTTAAATCGCGTGATGCGCTGTCCGCTCCAATCTCAAACGCCTCCCTTACAACACCCCTGCGCCAGTGCAACTGCCTCTCGCGCTACACGTAAAAAAACTACTCCCAATCCCAACCTTGTACGTCCACTTTCCCCCTCCCTCCTCGCTGCCTTCTAAACTGCGTCGCTCTGCTCTCATCGTCTCCCACCCTCCGTATGAGTCAAACACCCCCTAATTCGCAACAAAACGCCCCCTCCATGCCCCATCACCCCCCTCTCCCGCACACCCCCCCTTTCAACCCACCGCCGACCAAATTCTGCATCAGCTGCAGTTTATCATCTTCCAGAGAGATGATCAACATGATGGAGCCGCTGTACGTCCACAACACCCCTTCCTCTCCCTCCTTCGCTGTCCATCAAAACTAACCCGTTTGTCGTGCACAGTCCGCTCTCAACGCCGTTTTCCAACTGCCCCTATTCACACATCGAAACATCATGGAGCTTACCAATATGTCCGAACGCGATCCCTACGCCCTCAACCAGGTGCTCACCAAATTCAATCTAACGCTGGAGCCAATAAACGCGCGTTCATCCAACTGCGCGCTCAGCGACGAACTGGCCTTTCTGCTCTACGAGCACAAGAGATGGCATGCGTTTCGTCGCGTAGGCGTGCATTGGATGAACCTCAGTGATGGAATGGATCGACCCCGCTCAATATCTTCACAATTCTTGGCGGACGCTCTGCTTCACAAGCAGCGAGAATTGTACTGTGAGTTGTTCACTGTGCGCGGCCAGTTCCTGCCTTCTGCTGTGGATACTTTGACTTTTTGGGATACTCCTTTCAAATGGCTTACTGATGTGGATGATGAGGGACACGCCGGCACTGACTGTTACACCATTCAGGGCGATTATTGTGTGTCGGGCAAATGCTTAGGACAACTACGCTGTGCATGTGAGGAGAATAAACCGCTACATGAGAATGAACAGCTTCTAAAGGGCGGCTTTGAAGCGGATATGATGGCTACTTTGGACAGCGGCGGCGATGATGGCGGCCGTGATGTGGCTAGTGGCGAGGATATGCAGCGCGAGCAGTGAATGGCACGCTATTTGTGTATTTGTGAGGCAGTGCGCTGTATAGCACGCACATTTTGTATGTGCTACGCTCATATGCACAAGTGAACCGAATAAAAGGTTTGTTACGTTTGGTACCGTTTACACAACTGCGGAGAGGAATGAAAGCAGAACGGCGGGGTGTGACGAAAACAGCGATTGAATGAATGACGCGTTGGGTGAATGCAACAGTCGGACAAGTGGTTTACAACACTCACACAGCGTTGATATGACAAATTGCAAAACGCCCGCAACATTGCACAAGCGTCATTGCAAGCAACAATTGGAACGCTGGAATGCAAATTGCGCTGCGTTGAACCGTGAACCGGAAAGCATGTACAGATATAAATTATCGTCCTAACAAATGAAGCATGGCTGGCACACGCCGCCAAGCTGACCCAAGTCCCTAACCACGTGGCAGCATCACCCGTCTTGCACACATGCCTGCAGCCAAGGCACTCTCCGCCCCGTTGGAACAGCTCGTCACGTGAGAGCGGTCGCAGAACCCTAGAGAATAAACTTACACCGAGTCCTTCCACGTGCTTGTTCTCATGCAAGTCCAAGTGAAGGTAGCGTTAACGCTCGGCGCCCTTGTTTTCGTTTCTTCTTGGAGAGAACGCCTGGTGCTTGGCTTTGTGGAACTTTTTTTTTTTCCTGCTGCTTCCGTTTCGGAGTCAGAGAGAGCGAAAAAATGCTTTCCGCAGCCGCAGTGACGAGACGCTTTCGTTGAGGTGTCATGCACTTTGCACACTTCTAGATGCCAGCGCTTCTGGAAATGGCAGTTGCTAGCCTTAGAACCAATATACATACGACCAGTAGAACGACGGTTGCCAAGCCATTGCCCTCTACTCACGAGAACTCCCCCTTCCTGCACGTCACTCACTTAGGTTACATGGAAAGGACGCTTCTGCACTAAGTGCTGTCGTACTGGATGACGGAAGTGGCCCGGCTTTTCGAATATAAATCTGGAGTTCAGCTGCGTCCGGCAGATACAGATCACGTTTCTGCCATTGTATACAGTTTCAAATGTTGCTGCGAATTGAAAACACACAAGTGTAACGTAGACAGGGCATGTTGGGGACGTATTGGACCCACTTTTTGGTATCTCTAGTAAGTTAGGTACACAATCCCTAAGCTTGTTGTTTTATAAATTCTCCCAGCACTCCAATCTCTGAGTTGGAATTCATTCTTGAACCGTTATCCAACTGCTGTATAATCGAGTACTGACCGGTCCTTGTTAATGTGATGGTACAGTGGGTGATTACAAATAGGGACTCGGAAGACTACAAACTGGCTCCTTTTGCAGTCCGATACGGGTACGACGAAAATCACGTGCACATTCGGGTCACCCGAGTTGCATCATAACTTATACAGTGTTATTCTCCTCTCGTCTGCACATGGAAAAACCCTAACTGCTGTAGCGGAGTTTCGTGACGGTGAGAGTTTCTGGGGGCGAGTGCACGTGCACTTGTGCCGCAGTCGATGTGTACCGTCACCAAGTTGGTACCTTCCGAGATGAGACGCTTTAAGAATGGTTGGGAGAGTTTCTACAGCGTGTAGCTCACGTTCCAGCTTTTTTTCTTTTTCAGGTTGCTTATTGCGTGAGTTCGTATCGTGAATAGCCGTGGAAAGCAACCGAGCCGCTCATGGACACTGGGTGCAACACACACCGCGCCCGTTGCCGCCAAAAAGGTGGCGCGTGTGTAAGCGGGAAACGTTGCACCGTCGACATATCCAAATGGGAAGTAAGCTTTAACGACGCTCTCCATGGCCCCAAAGTAACCGTTCCAATCGCAGCCAATCGTCGTTGTACTCTCGCTATGCGACCCCCTCTGATCGACCGCTCACCTTTCCCAAGTGTGCAGGGGTAGTAATCATAAGGTTGTTACAATTGACAGTTGTAGTCATGCGTGGTTTCACCCCAAGAATGGCTTGAAGAGCAGATACTTGATAGCAGCCCAAAAATGATCAGCGCAGGTAGGCCACAAGTCTCTGACATGATCATGCACACGCGGCCAGAAGATATGGACAGCACAGACAGGCATGGAAAGGGGGGGAATCGTGTTCACGGCCCAGTGAGAAAGCTTATAAGCTGCAAGGCGCAAGCGGCCTCAACAGCCAGCGCATGCAAGCTTTTTTGAGGCGCCGTTTTGCGCACGTTGGGCCGAAAAGAGTACTGTAGCGTTTGGTACGACGGTATGTGTACAACGGCACCAAACGTACAAGGGGTACACGTATTTCGCATGCCGAGGAGCGCCGCTGCATGCGGTTTTTGGCCTTCAGCGGCGCAAGGTGCGGAATCGTGTTTTTTTTTTTGCGTTTGCAAGGGGTGCAACCACTGGCCCCGGTGCCCCGTTCACGCAAGTGCCAGCGCGCACGCTCATGACGAATCGAATCGGGGCAGCCGTTGTCACGCCGCCAGCACTGAATGTCACCCTTCCGCAAGTGCAGCTTGCCGCTGCTTAGTCAAGGCGTGCCGCATGTCGGCATGTCGGGAGTTGGCCGCACGTCGACCAGCGCCCGCCCTTCCCCTTCAACAGTTTAACCTTCGCCACTCATTATCGCTTCCCCGTCCTCACTTTCAGCACGTCTTGCGTGCACTTCGCTAGCAGAGCACGCCCGTCTACAGCTGCTGTACCCACGGCTTACCGAACGTTTGGCGCCACTCGCTCTTTCTGTTGCGCCGCTTCCCATTCCGCTTTTCGTCCTGTTTGCGTAGCGCTCCAGCCTGTTTCTGCGCTGCGCAGATACGGAGAGGCGGAGAGCCGTCACACGCGTTTGCTCTTCTCGAGTGCTCCGCTTCGTGTCGCGCTTCGTGTCGCGCTTGGTTGCGGCCGCTTCGTCCTGTCTATGTCGAGATATGGGAAACAGATTTACCACAGATGCGCAACCCCCCCGTCAGCGTTGTAACTTTGATGAAAAAGCTGCCCGCCTTCTGGGCTTGCAAAACAACCTAAAGCAAACCGAAATAGATACTCTCGTCGACTATTACAAGCGTCTCGACCCCAATAACGAAGGCTTGCTTCCAGATCAATTCCGTCAGGCCACCGGCGACTTCATCGCCGCAGAACTTACCATAGACCCCAAGATCATCTTCAATATTTTCGATATCGCAGAAGATGGAAGTCAGGGGCGTGTTACTTTGCGCGAGTTTATTCTTGGCTATGCTATCCTGTGTCGCGGCACTACCGAGAGTCGTCTCAAGTACCTCTTTGCCATCTATGAGCACAATCAACAGCCTATGCGCTACTTGTCGAAAGAACAGCTTCTCAGCGCTCTCAAGCTCATCCAGCGTATTGCTTCCGAGATCAATCAAAATTCTGACGACCTTGATGACGACGACAACGACAACCAAATCCGACAGCTGGCCGACCAGCTTATCGCCGATTCATCAGATCCTCAAAACGAGGGCCTTTCCTACAATGACTTCATTCAGCAACTCAAGGAGGATGACGTTGTCACCGAGTGGTTAGATGAGCTTAAATCAGTCGCAGGCGAGCATTTGAAGTACATAGAAAAACGAGAATTGGACCTCGTTGAGCTCAATATGGAAAGAAACGGCCTTCTGCATGCCGAATCCATTGCACGTTCCTCAACTCATGCCGAACAGTATTTACCATCAACTGCAGCTTCATCCAGTTCTCGCGGCGTGGCAAAGCGACCGCGAATACCTATGCCAAAGAAGCAGAAACTCGTGCGACGAGATCTAAGACCCCCGCGTTTGGAGTCCCTGCGTTCTAACGCTCGAAAAGACGATGCTGAAAGTGACGCCTATGAAGATGTGAACGCTGCAATGCCGTTTATCATCAACTACGATGATATTAAGTTTGGAAAGACTCTTGGTAGAGGCGCGTGTGCTACGGTTTATGAATGCCAATGGATGCATGTCCCAGTGGCGGTTAAGGTATTCAATGATGGCCATGGCGACGCAGCGAATATGGAAAAACTTTCAACATCAATCGAAGAGGGCCGCAAAGATGTTGTTGGTGATTATGTTGAGGAGTTCTGGCTCCTCTTACAAATCAGACACCCCAATTGTTTGCTCTATATGGGAATATGCTTCGAGCCGGTGGTTTGTATTGTAACCGAGTTATACACGGGGGGATCGGTAGCAAACTATCTGCATGGTCCCAACCCTCGCCGCTTTGATCCAGAAAAAGCTCTTGAAATGCTGTGCGGAGTAGCTCGCGGCATGTACTATTTGCACGCTTCCACACCCCCAATTTTGCACCGTGACTTGAAAACAAGTAACATTCTCATCAACCAATCTCTAACTCATTGCGTAATTTGTGACTTTGGCCTAAGTAGGCAGTTTGTGACTGGTGCTTCGGGAATGTGGACAAAAGGAAGTGGCAAGGGACGGTTGGTTGGTACTCCCTACACCATGGCTCCTGAGATAATGAACGAAATGCCCTATACACCTGCTGCGGATGTATACTCGTTCGGCATTATCATGTATGAAATATATACCGGAAGGTTTCCGTTCCCCAAGAAAACCCCCATTCAACTTATGTTCCACGTCACAGAAGGAAACAGACCAATTTTCTATGAAGAAGATCGAGTTCCAAAAATTCTCGAGGATCTCATCACCAGGTGTTGGGCTGAACATCCAAAACAGAGACCCAGTTTTGAAGAAATCTTGGATATACTGACAAGCGAAAAACTAGCTGTAGATGTTTCGGAGAGGCAGAAGATATCTACCAGAACAAGAAAGCGATTCGAGTCATGGGAAGAGGAAAACGACGAAGATGATTTTTCCAAGCGACTACTAGAAGCAGTATACCGAGGACAAACCGAATTGGTTGGTAGGCTAATAGAGAAAGGAGCCAAAGTGAACTACTCGGACTATGACAAGAGAACAGCGCTTCATGTCGGTAAGTAGACAATGAATTCCATTTCCTTTTCAGGAAGAAGGTTCATCTGGCTGAATTAGCTAACTTTGGGATGCTCGACCCACGCTTTTATTGCAATCATTACCTCGGCAGCGGCGGCGGAGGGACGAACGGCATGTATTCGGCTACTTATTTCGGCTGGTGCGAGACTGTCGTTTGACAGGTGGAACAACTCACCCCTTGTGGACGCGATGAACTATGCAAATCGAACAGGAGATAGCGAACCAATACGCTTGCTCAGATCAATCGAGGGGAGGGCCGCAGGTCACGTAGAGGGGTGCGGTGTTCTTGACTCTCATCACAGAAAGACTCTGACAAATCAGGCGGCTATGATTGCTGCAGCAGACGGCGATGTGGATGGTTTAGAGAGGTTGATTAGGAGTGGGCTTGATTTGAACTGTTTTGACTATGATCGTCGAACTCCGTTAATGGTAAGTTACTCTGCTCATCCGTATCATTCGAAGCGCTCTGCCAAATCGAACAGATTCTAAGCTAAACACATGTCCCCTGAACCCTGCGTGACAGATTGCCGCATCTGAGGGGCGGAAAGATATCGTTGAACTTCTGCTGGAACATGGAGCTGATGTCAACCATCGCGACCGATGGGGTTCAACGGCGTTTCATGAAGCCGAGAGAGGTGGGTATCATGACATTATTCGCTTACTCACTTCAACAGGATCAACTGGAGCTGTAGAAACGTCTCCAATGGCTATGAGCATACCCTCCACATGTAACGATATTCACACAGACAGTATAGTGTACAGATAACTACCACAGTATGTATCTCAGCAATCACCGTTATAGGCTAAGAATGTCTAACTTTGACTCTGTTGCAGAGTAAATGATAACAGAAAGTCAGTATGCACAGCTTGTACCTTGAATAGTGTCATCCAAATACCTCAGATCCTCGATGTATTATCGAGTTCCAGGAGATCTAATCACGGTCTTCATATGTCCCTATCGACTCCTTTGACGATCATCATTGTAGGCAGTGTGTCTTTCCGAGAAGAATGAGTTTCACGTACCGTGTGGGAGATTTTGGATGTAATCTGTGCTTCAATGGTGCCTTCGCAACATTCTGGCCGTAAGATTAAGCACACAACTTCCCTTTCCGTTGCATAGATCAGCACTTCATCTGCGGTTGCTGAAAGACTCGACTGTGCCTCACTAAAGTTAAGCTCGGAATATGGTAACTAATGATACGTTGTCCGGTACCATTATCATGATCGAGCCTTGTGTGGACTCGGAAACTATCCTTTTGGCGGTTCTCTTCACTTGAAAATGGTATCTGCTGTGATGTTCATTTCGTTCCGCCGTTTGTCTCAAGAGTGGTGGTACAGGTCACACGCCCTGGATACGAGAACACGACCATGGATAGAACACTTCGATCCGAGCATGTGCTGGCCACCCTTGACAGGATAGCCTAGCTCTTAGTACCCGTGAATCACGGCCCTTGATACCTTATCATCCGTGGTCGTTACAGTGAAGCTGTTGTGCCAATGGTAGCATTGGGACCCGCATAGACAAACGCTCTTGTGATACGCCCAAAAAGGAATTCGAGAAAATGTACAGTACTGGCCGCATTTCCTGGTTTCGGCAAAATATGCAATTGTTCACTGCATAGCTGCACTCAGTAGTTTCTTGTCCACCACGTCTCTAAAGGCCGACGAAGACGGTCAACATGAGAAGGGTTTTCTGTCGTTCCCTGTCTCCCAACTTTCCACAGACAGAATGAGTACCCACCCATGCGAATTTGCTTTAAGATGCTCACATAGATCGTAAAAACCACCTCAACGATTCTCGGCGAACTCCAAAGGGGATAGTTTGATGCTCATTCAGAGAGAACGCAAGAGATAATAGTTTCCTGTAGGGTCCACCAGAACTTGTTCCGTAATTACCAGATTCTAAAGCTTCCTGGTAGCAGACGCGCTGCACTACATCTTTTGGGAAATAAGTCAGTTCCAGAGCCATTCGAACTAAGGTATGACAGAACCAAACCTGTCAGATTTGGGAGTCAATGCTCAAAACGTGGAAGCGGTCGAGGATGAGATATTTGCCCGTGCAGAAGTTCATGCCAAGAAGGCTGAAGCAGAAGAGCTTGCCGCTAACATAAGAAAGCTAAACGAACAACTTCACGCTTTGCACACAGAAGAGAAACTATTGCTGCGGTCATCTTTTACGGCACGAGCAAACCGGCGTTTAGTTACAGTTCAAAAGAACATCAGAAACCTCGAAAGCAAAAAAAGACAGCTCCTTGAGGCCAATGAAGCCCGTCAAGAGATCAAGGATAAGTCTCGTGTAGTTGAAGGATGCGTCGCAGATAACCACCGGAAAGAAGGAGAATCTGAGCACGATTTTCTCGTCAGAACAGGCCGTGTTACTCCATTCCAGGGACAACCCGGGTATGAACGAGAAAAAGGAGCATCTCCGGGGGTTACGCGTCGAAAATTGAGGCCTCGTTTGAATGGTGGCTTTGACCATCTTCCTGTGAGTGAAGGTGTGAATCAACGTATTGGTTCAACAGATTCAGAAGAAGAACGTAAGCAGCTGATGCCGAGAGCATCATCCCGGAGGAAAGTAAGGAAGTCATCTGCAGACAACGATGAATACATCCCCTCCGAGTTAGAGAGGGAGGATGATCTCTTTGACGATGAAATTGAGGAAAAGAAAACCAGACAGCGATTGAAGAAGAAGAAGATATCAAATTTTGCCGATTCCGTTGATTGCGCAGAAGAATCCATCGATGGATCATCTGAAGACAGTCCACTAGACTTCAAAGAGGGGGATGAATGGGTCATGGAAGAAGAAGAAGAGGTGGAATTCGAAGGAGATCTTCGGATACCGTGTTCAATATACGATAAGCTATTTGACTATCAAAGGACAGGGGTAAGAAGTGCATTCTTTTCATGTTCATACTTTGGATGTTACAAAGCCAATGTATAAATGAAATATATTCTGACTGCTGTGGTTCTATTCTCGATCTTAGGTCCAGTGGCTATGGGAGCTTCACACCCAAGGAACGGGGGGCATTCTGGGAGATGAAATGGGTTTAGGAAAGACTATTCAAGTGATTGCTTTTCTGGCTGCGTTGAATTATAGTGACAAGTTATCTGGATCCGTGATTATAGTTGCCCCGACAACAGTCTTACGACAATGGCTAAGAGAGTTTCGAGCTTGGTGGCCTAGATTTCGAGTTCGAATCCTTCACCATTCATTTGCAACTCAAGGTAACCATGGGAAGAAGCGTAGCCGGATGCAAGCAAGATATGACCCTGAAGCTATCGTTCGTGACGTCGTGGAAAATCGACACGGGGTCCTAATCACCAGCTATGAGCAGGTCAGAAAACACCAAGACATGCTACTTGACAAGTTTGTATATGTGTTTGCAGACGAGGGCCATAAGCTGAAATCCCCCGACGCTGACATAACAATAACGGCCAAAAGGTTCGATACTCCTCATCGAATCATCGTTAGCGGGTCTCCGTTGCAGAACCATTTGAAAGAGCTGTGGAGCCTTTTTGATTTTGTTTTCCCTGGAAAGCTTGGAACTCTGCCGGTTTTTCAAGAACAATTCGTGGTACCTATAACAATAGGAGGGTACGCAACCGCCAGTAAGTCACAAGTACATACTGCTTATAAATGTGCTTTGGTGTTGCGGGATTTGATTTCGCCCTACCTCTTGCGAAGGTTGAAGAAAGATGTGGCGAAGCAGTTGCCAGAAAAGAGTGAACAGATCCTGTTTGTAAGACTAACTCCTGAGCAACGGCAGAAGTATAAGAAGTTCTTGAAGTCGAGATTTATACGACAAGTGCTCCATGGTAAGCTAAATCTTCTTTACGCGATCACAGCTCTTCGAAAGATATGCAACCATTGTGATATACCACTGTTTCATAATGATAACGATCTGGACATATCGAGAGGAATAGTAACAACGGATCGTATTGGGAAAGCGAGAAGGGGCCCCAAGACAAAAGTGTTTCCGACAGATGAGGAGATTGATGAACGTCCAGAAGATTATGGCAACTGGAAAAGGTCCGGAAAGTTGATTGTCTTGAGTCGTATCCTCGAAGCATGGCACGTTGCCGGGAGTAGAGTTCTATTGTTCAGCCAGACCAGGACAATGTTGGATATCCTAGAATCCTTCGTGAAAGAAAAGAAGTATACATTTCAAAGAATGGACGGAGAAACAGCCATTGGATCCCGCATGCGACTAATTGATAATTTCAACCAGGATGATAGTATCTTCGTATTCCTCTTAACGACTAGAGTGGGAGGCCTTGGTGTGAATTTGACCGGCGCAGATCGTGTTGTTCTATATGATCCTGACTGGAACCCAAGCACTGATCTGCAGGCAAGAGAGAGGGCTTGGCGGGTAGGGCAAACAAAACCAGTTACTGTATATAGATTGGTGACAACTGGAACTATCGAGGAGAAAATTTATCATCGGCAGGTAAGCATTCTTTTCTTTCGTGGGTCTTGTTCTGACTGCAGTGCAAGGACTAACAGATGTACTTGATTCGAACGTATTTCTTCCTTCAGATCTACAAGCAGTTCTTGACAAACAAGGTCCTGAGTGATCCCCGACAACGCCGGTTTTTTAAACCCAAGGATATCAAAGACCTATTCAACCTGGCTGATGATGATGAGAATGGAACCGAAACAGGGGATATCTTTTCGGGTACAAAAGCGAAAGAGCTAACCTCTTCGAAAGCAGGCTACGGAAAGGAAACAAGCCCAACAGAATCAGAACAGAGGAAACTTAACGATGCCAAGAGACCTGAAGACGGTAGCGCAACGCTTCTGAATTCTCTTCTAGAGGACACCGCAGATGGCCAGTTACTGAGCACTATGAATCATGATGAAATTCTGGGAGCTGGGAGCGATGTTAAAGATGTTAGTGTGCTGGAATATGAAGCGGAGAAAGTTGCTCGAGAAGCAGTGGACGAGCTAAAACGCTCCGCCCGTCGTCGTCGGCGTGAGGGAATAGGTGTTCCAACTTGGACTGGTAAATCAGGTTTGGCTGGGTACACGGCTAAGTCAAGTGCTAATGGCAGCTCGAAAGCCGCCTCTCTCCTGAACAAGATAAAGCAAAGAGAAGGCGGGGCCAATTCCACAACTGGAGAAACTCGATCCGCTCCCAGTGTGTTGCTACAAGATTTGGTCGAGTTTATCCGTGATCGCGGGGGTCAGTGTTCGTCCGCTCAAGTTGTTGAAAGATTTCGATCTCGAGTTAGAAGTTCACCAGAGGCACTTCAGGAGTTTAAGTCGCTATTGAAGCAGATTGCAGTTCTCGTCAAGGGAGCTGGACCCGGAGGGACTGCTGTATGGAGACTGAACGAAGGTATTGAAGACTGACTGTGATGCTTTCTGGGTTTTTGGTTGTTTTCTAGGTGTCGGACACTAACAGGAGAGGGTCCATTCGCCAACAAAGAAGTACGGAATTCTTTGTTGTGATCGTTTCTTAGTTTCCGTCATCCTCGTTCTCAACGAAGGCTGTAGAAAGAACGAACTTGTCTGTTTTGTTTTTTCTAGTCATTTCCAATGATCGGACTGTCGTTGGTCCAATGGGAAGACTCGGTTGCGACTCTCACTTGTCGCAAGAAAGACGGGTACATCTTAAGAAGGCGGATCAGCTTGTGCCCTTGTTTGTTTTCAAGACAGCCCGGTTTTTCTAGCCCCTATTTTGTGTTTGATGTTGTTGTTTTCATGTGGGTCACTATACTAATTCCGAATAAACAGTAGGGATTCTTTGCAAAGAAGCCCTCTGTTCCTATACAGGCCAGCACCTGCCTTATAATGATCTTCTTGAAGCACGCGTCATTTACGGAGGCACTCCCTTACAATAAATGGGTATTTTGAAAACGTATTCGACTGTTCGGGCTGTAACTATCCGCGGAAACAACATCAGTGAGAGATACAAGAATTTTCTAGTCCTTGGTATTATATGCCGTATTCGGAGTAGGGCCGTGATGATTAGGGGAGAAGATGAGCGGAGGCTGCACTCAGGCTTACAAAATGGATACGTGTCCATTTTGCTCTTGTCTATATACAACGCCAGTGGACCACGGTCATGTCTTTGGAACGTTTCTAGTGGGAACGTCTTACAGACGTGAACTTCCTAGGCGGATTGTGATAGAAAACGCGTGAAAAGAAGCGTGTTACTATCGTAGAACAACCTTGGTTGCCTGGAGTCAAGAAAAGCACAGACACCTGCACAGACTCAGAGAAACATGTCTTCCGAACCATTGCTCAGAGACTTCAAGCTGCAAAGCCTCTACGCTAGAAACCAGGATGTTGTGTTGTATATGTACGTTCATCGTATCTTACTTTGTCAAGATCAGTTTTCCTAACTCTTAGACAGTCGCATACTTGGGTATGTTGCAGGAGGATCTGTTGCCGGTATACTCGGATTGCAGGGGGTTCAAGGCTTTGTCTTCTACCTTCTTGTATCGATCTTAATTACGTTTGCTCTCTTGGTAAAGACAGCTTTCGCACCTGGCAGATTCCTCAACTCCCCAATGAAAACAATCCTGGTACTTGGAGTGTTCCAGAGGAATTCATTGCTTACTTATATTCTTTTCTGGACCTTGCTGTTCTCGTTTCGCTAGGCGGCATTTCTGCTTGTGTCGATTAAGAAGTTCAGCTGCTACTCGCAGTCTCGTCGGACGCTCACTCATGTACTTCTCGAACCGGTCTTTCGCTCTTCTGAGATTTTCGTTTTCCAGGCGCATGGTCTCTGCTTTTGTGTGCAGTTCCGTTAACTCTACCCTTCTGTCTTCAATTTGCGTAAACAATGCAGCGAGAAATGAACCAGTACCATCTTCTTTAGCCAACTTGAAACATTCGATATCAAGATCGATATCCGCCTCGTATTCGACTCCCCATGGAATCGCAATTCGCAATTCATCCGTCTCAACTCTTGCGAGCTTTGGATATTGTGTCAAGGCCTTTTGAACAGCTTGTCTTCTTTCGGAGCTTGGCATAAATGCAAGTGATCTTTTTTGGTCCAGTTGATAAGATGAGCTTCTCGCAAGGGAACATGATCCATCGGAGAGCCAGACCTCCACCGGCTTCGCCGAATCCGCTGGCATCGATACGATTCCGTGGAACAATTTGTCACTTCCTTCTTCGCGCACGCTCCCGGCCCATTTCCAGGATTCATTAGGAATATCCATCGTCGTTTCTTTCTTCATCTCACCACCCTTGGTACGACGGCAAGTCTATGAAAGATAAAAAGAATGATAGACTACACTTCGTTATTTTGTCGAACTATAGTTCAACGAAATAACGAAGTTCGGACGCGAAGTCGGTGCAAGCACAAAATGTTCTTGAAACGATCAAATATTTGAGGAAGATTGTATGAAGTAACAATAGAATTGAAAAACCACATACCACGTTAGCTAAATTTCGAATCGCACAACCAATGTCTACAAACACGCACCGAGAGATTGTGGTCAGTCACGATTCCGCATAGGAACTATACTGATGCGTAGCAGTTGTTGTTTTCGGACGTGGAGTTTGGGACCATTTGAGCTATGCCAATAGTTTGAAGGGTTCTGACATGGCCAAGCATTTTTCTTGTCCGAAATATGTGGTTATGCTGTACACAAGCATCTCTCAAAGGTCTCACTTGAAACAATTACGTAGAGCTGAATCTCCCAAAAGGTGATGCGTTAGAGATTATCGTCGCAGACAGGCGCTACATGCGGTTAAAAGAGAAGTGAGGCAGAATGCGCCTCAGCCTTGAATATTCTTGTAATGGTTAAAACTTCAAAAATCGAACGGATCAACTGGATTATTTGGTTGGGGCCTGTCAAAGTTTGATCGTAAATCGCTTGTGTAGTTTGACAGTCAAACTACACAAGCGATTTACGTGAAGATGAATGCGGAAATCTGCGAGTTCCGTGTAGAGGGCGAAACGCAGGTGGAAATTGCCACTCTCAGAAGGAACAGGTTGGTGGTGTACGTACAAGAGGACCTAGAAGGACACGAATAAAAAGAGTGAAAGCATGAAGAAGGTCGATAGCAAACAAATGCTGATCTTCGAAGATAACAAAGGTACCCAACCCGTCTATATATGGTCGCTGCGCTATTTAATTGGGTTATGATAAATGCATTTGATCTTGTTATTTGATTTGTTTGAATCTAATCATTAGATATAATAGGCGAGACAGCCTGAAAATTGATTCTGTGGCGGGCATCGATTGTGCACTCCGGTCCCATCGTTGAATGTGGACAAAGATGCTTCATTCGCTCCGATAGCCCTTTCCAATGAGCCAGTATCAAGGGTATCAAGCACAGCGATGTCTAGAAATTAGGCCAGATACGGTAGCGTCAAGCGTTTCGCACATTTCGCGTCTGTGCTACTTAGAAAGTACGGCTTCAACGTCCAGCGTGAGACTTCGTTTATCTGCTTGCTCCCGACATCTAGAGTCACGTATATCGTATTAACTCTGCACCTTTTAAAGAGTCTTGCTGGAAACGCTTCGTTTTTCTTTTTCAACCACCTAGATGACTGCGTTTACGAGTCCAAGCTCAGGCTGCATAGGAACTTCCAAACTCTTCTACTTCAGTACGAAGCACTGCCCGAAGCGACCTGGTTGCAGAGCCAGTTATCCACACAAGACACGCAGTCATCTCGTAACAGCGTCAGACTCTCGCGTTTCTGCCAGTGGTGCAGCGTCACATCCAGTGATCAAGCTGATGGCCTGCGATATTGTAAGCTTTTCCGCCATGAGGTCCCTCCCACGTCGTGAACGAAGCTGACTGAACTAATTTCGCCCAAGTATAGGATGGCACAATATTGAACAGCCAGTCTGGTATATCCAGTGACAATGTCGCCGCGGTCAAAGCCCTCATAGATGACACTGAGGTGCTGTTTGTTCCTGCTACAGGAAAGTCGCGGGTGGGCGCCCTGCGCGCCATGGCAGAGCTTGGTGAGCGCCTGCAGCAAATACACCCCAACGGATGCCCAGGTGTGTTTCTTCAGGGTCTCTTAGTGTTTGGGGCAAATGGCGAAGTTGTTCACGAGAACAAATGCAATGCGCAATTGGCGCAAACCGTAACTGGTATTGCGAAGGACATGAATGTCCCTCTCATCGCATACAGCAGAGATAGCATTGTGTGCGAGAGGAAACATGACTACATGGACCTTCTACCGACCTACCATGTAAGTTAGAAGCGTCCACGATGACATCACTTCTACACGTGAAAGAGCTCGACTGACATTCATTCGTTGTGTTTGTTGGTATTAGGAACCGGCGGCGACGGAAGTAGGCGACTGGGAGAAGGCATTCGATAGGCAACCGTTGAACAAATTCATTTTCATGGCCGAGCCGGAAACAATAGATGAAATGCGTCCGTTAGTTGCAGAAAAGGTTGGAAGTGCCGGAAACTTAACACAGGCTCAGAGCAATATGCTCGAGGTTCTACCACCCAATTCTTCTAAAGGAGATGGTGTACGCCGCCTGCTACGTAATGTGGGTGTTCATCCGGACAATGTTCTCGCAATTGGGGATGCAGAAAACGTGAGTACTTGCATCAGCTTCAAAACATATATATGGCATCTGTACTGACCGTGGATGTATATTTTCGATCATTCATCATGTTCGCAGGATTTGGAGCTTTTGAGTATGGTGGGCTATTCGTGTGCCGTGGGCAATGCTTTGCCGTCTGTCAAGAGTGTGGCTCGGTTCACTGACATTCCCAGCAATGATGATCATGGCGTTGCGCACACAATTCAGCGATTCATATTGAACAAACTTGCTCTGGTCGAATAGAAACAATTGACAAGCGGGGTTTGCTCAGATGTACAGATGCCGTTAGGCTTTCCAGGAGGGTGGCAAGAGACGTGGTGCCTTTGAATATACTCATGGGATTCGAAGAGCAAGGGCCAAGGCCGAAGCACTGCCTGTTCGACAGAGAACTCTGCGCAATCACATATTCTTTCGAACGCTGGTAAGGAATGTCTGCACAAGAAGAACGCGTCGGAAGCATTCCTTGCGGCAACGGCGAACGAAAGAAGATCTCAAGAAGTTGGACAACTCGTAGATAGGACAGGATATCCCACTTCTGTCAGCGGAAGCCTTGGCGATGTGCCTGATTGGCATTCAATGGGCATTTGCACAGTTGGTGATCAGTTCGGACGAAATGTTTTTAGAAATAGCTGATTAAAAAGCCGGAAAAGCGATCGTGCACTCTGAGTCTTGATGCGCTTAGGCTGCCGGCGCTCCCTGTTCATGAGAGCACCCTGCCACTGCAGATATCGACGATACGCGTCATAGATGCCATCGTTGAACTGATTCGATCAGAACAGTTTTCAACATAACCCTGTGCCGTTGGCCATTGCAGTGGGTCTGAATCACCCGCGAATAGTGCCCTTCTTCCCATCTCGTCGATCCCTCCACCAATTAGACTTCACTCCGCCGCACGATCGCTCGCAGCACGACATACAGCAGCGGCTCCTTTCAGCGGTTTCACGACAGTCTTGAACCGCATTGCAATTGCTTGTTGATACCTTTCCCCTGACAAAGATGATGCATCGCATCGCTTCAAAAGCGGGGAGTCACTTGCGCCCGTTTCACAACAACGCAAGCCGTGCATTACACGCCACACGGGCCGCTGCTACGCATTCGATGACATGCCGTGAGGCGCTCAATTCAGCTATTGATGAGGAACTAGCTCGTGATGATCGCGTGTTCGTAATCGGTGAGGAAGTAGCCGAATATGACGGGGCGTACAAAGTCACGAAGGGATTGCACGCAAAGTACGGGGATCGACGGGTCGTCGATACACCCATTACTGAATCTGGTTTTGCTGGGCTTGCCACTGGAGCCGCAATGGCCGGTCTGCGCCCCGTTTGCGAATTCATGACCTTCAATTTCTCGATGCAAGCCATTGATCACATTGTCAACTCTGCGGCGAAGACCCTGTACATGTCTGGCGGTCAAATCAACGTTCCCATTGTATTTCGGGGACCGAATGGTGCTTCTGCCGGAGTGGGGGCACAGCATTCACAGTGCTTTGCCTCGTGGTATGGGTCAGTGCCTGGGCTTAAAGTTGTCTCACCGTACGACGCCGAAGACTGTCGTGGGCTCTTGAAGGCTGCGATCAGGGACCCAAATCCTGTTGTTTGTCTCGAGAATGAGCTTATGTATAACGCTAACTTCGATAATATTCCGGACGAAGTCATGGACCCTGACTTTTTGCTGCCAATCGGTCAGGCAAAGATTTTGAGAGAGGGGACTGATCTAACCATCGTCGGGCACAGCAAGTGGGTGGGCTTTGCAGAACAAGCAGCCAAAATCCTTCAAGATGAAGGCATATCCGCTGAGGTTATCAACTTGCGATCGATTCGTCCTCTTGATCGAAAGACGATTACTGAATCAGTTAAGAAAACAAACAGACTCGTGACTGTTGAAGGCGGATGGCCTACTTTTGGAATTGGTGCAGAGATATGTGCTGCTGTTTTCGAGTCAGATGCGTTTGAATACCTGGATGCACCGGTTCAGCGAGTATCAGGAGCGGACGTACCAACGCCTTATGCTGAGAACCTTGAAGCCAGAGCCTTCCCGACCATTGATGATATTATTCACGCAGCACGAGCCGCAATGACCAGAACGCTACCGGAAGCTGCATAGAGCGCGAGAGCCGGAAGTTGAAAAACGTTAAAGGCACGAAGAAGTCACCGTGGGCACACGTTGACATTTGATTTACCACAGTCGAAGTTAGCGGTTGCGGCTAATGTATTGAGCGCTACAGTTGAATCTCGTTGGTGGCAATCGTACGAGATCTGCAAGCCATACTTTGTTAGCATGCGACTAAATACGAGGGGAGACACGCAGTCTAAGGGTACGCAAGATTTCCTCAGATATGCATGGCTTTTCAACACCCTTTGAGCGACTGAGACTAACGCACAGCGGAGAGCAGATTATGTTATAAAGAAAGTTGAGGTTAGTGAAACTGTTTTGAGAGCATCGAGTTGCAGGCTGCCCACACACCGTTCGAGAAAGGGTGCGTGAAAACATGAGATTGCTGTGACGTAGCTGCCAAATGCTCCGCACGCAACTTTCAGACATGTATAAGCAGAGAATAGGTACCCGCAAGGACTTGAGAGCTGTAAGAAACTCATTACTTTCTGGTCTGGGCTTCATTACGTTCGGTTCGCTCCAACATGTTTCTGATATCCCCGAGCGCGTTTTCGAGTTTGTCTAACTCTTGCCTCGCATTGGGATTATACTTGAAAAGGCCATAGTACAGATCGAAACTGTCCTTGCATGTGGTATCCACCACCGCCAACAATGATTCATAGCCTTTGGTATTAATTGGTGTGGTTTGTAGATTGAGCTGTGCAAGCATGCGTCCTGTTTGTCGCAGACCCGCCATTATTTCGAAAACCGTGCAAGACAAAGGTTAGGAGATCGTCTTTCAAACAGGTGTTATGGTCAACGCGTAGGGGAAGCTAAAACGAACCTGTAGTGTGGGTGATAAACTGGGTTGATGCAGCAATTTTGTCATGTTGTGCGCACTCCATTTGAACCATAGTACAGCCCTCCGATCTCCATATGTCAATAAAAGCGTCACAAATCTGTTTCCGAAGTGGATCTATGCGGACAACATCGTACACAAACGGTAACCCTTTCCATGAGTGCTCTCCACTCTCTGGTCCGAACATAGGATGCGTGCATACAATATCGGTAGATGAGGGCAAACATTTCAAAAGTAAGTCATGAGGGTAGAGCTTGACGGACAACACATCTGCGACAAGCTTGTTGGCAAGTCTTCAGAACGGTACGTTAGTAAGCATGTTACTACAGCATGAATGAATGCATCAAAGTATAAGCGAATGATCCGCGATTGACGGCGTCTTTGTTCAGTAGGATACGAAGAAATGGACGATATTGAGACATACCTTTTGAGCGGAAACCTGGACAGGACTGTGTCTAAGGACATGATACTGGTGCAAAAAACGACGATATGAGGCTCACAGTCCATGAGCTTATCTGCGCTCTGTACGTATTCACAGCCAATTGCTGCAGCGACTTCGTAGTAGTCACCTCGGCTCTGGCCTACAACTCTATGTCCAAGTGAAGAGGACCGTGGCCGGAGTGTTTGAGCGATGTCTTTGTCAGTTGCACGACGCATATAACAGTCTACGAAGGGGTCTTCGTCATCTCTAAAGGAGTAACTCACCGATGACCTTGAGCAGCAAATGCCTTGCTAAGGAACTGGCCAAAATTACCGAAACCAACGATGCCGATGGTCAAGGGTGTGAAATCTTGAGGGACGAGCTTATTAGGACTCATCGTAATTGGTGAAGGAGAATGTGCAGGGGGTGGGGCACGAACTGCGCGAGGTAACTGAAGCGGGAAGAGACAAGGGAATGCACGAACTGGGCGTTAGGGATGGGGTTGAGGGCTAAAAATGGTGAAAAACAAGGACGAACGTCTGGCTGCAGGTAGCGTTGGTGGGCGTGTCACCACAAAAGCAGCCGCCGGAACAACTGTTTAACTATTCTCCCGTCGTGTACTGAGAGTCGGTCTTACAATACGAAAAGTTTTAATTCTGTTAGGTATTGTTGGGGATATCGACAGCGGAGCGGCTCGCGGCGCAGCTGAAAATGGACGCAACTGGATTGTCTATGAGGACAGTGCTGGCTGCGTATGGAGTGACGGCGCGTCGAATTGCCGGTGTGAAACCGTGCACGGGACGTAGTCCGGGCAGCGGCCTTGGCACGATCGGAATTTAACGTTTTACACGTTTGGTGTGCTGGTGCTCTCTTTCTACCCTTGGGTACCGTTGTATGTAGCTACAGTACCGTTTTACGAAGGAGATTGTGCTGTGATTTGGCCAGCAGCACTGGACGCTGTGAAAGCACGTCCGTGTGCATGGACTGACTGTGCCCGCTCAGGGCGTTCACCCGTGAACGTCAACGGTGTAATGAAGTGATAATTTGAGTTCTTCAAAATAGATGACGCTGTAAATGCAGCGCCTGCCCCGCGCCCCGAACGGGAGCTCAGTGCCTCTTTGGTCTTCTTTCTTTATTATGCGCCGCCGATAACGCAGTACTGTGCTGCACTGCACAATACCTACCAAAAATGTTCTATGACAGTACGTTGGCTCTGACAAGGACAAACAGAGTCTCTTTGATCCAGCAGTGAGCTATTCACATGGATCAACTCACCTTTGCCTATCTTTGCCGTGGCGTTCATGTGTTATGTACCTTTCTCCTGCTATTACTGCTTTTTTGTGTCTATACTGGAATTACGGTACAATTTGTCCCACTTATTCAGCTTGGATGGATCAACTTACAATCTACATGATGTTGTAACTGCGCAGTGATTACTCGATCAACTGCTAAGGCTTTATCATTGCAATCACAAACTCCTAGCATGGCCGCTATAATCCAACCAAACGGTTATGAAAACACGTACAAGAAGCACACGACGCAAGCCGATGACGTACAACTGACAAGCATCGTAGGAGTTTAGAGTACATGTTTAGTCGATCCCAATAGCCGATAGGTCGCCTATTATCCCTACTTAAGTAAAGCCTACCCACAGGAGACTCAAAAGGAAGACTCCCGGCAAGGTCTTGTGCCGACTCAGACTATAGCACTCCTCAAGTTGTTCAACGGAGAACCCCCCCACACTGCGTATACGTGATAGACTTCTCACACTTGAAAGAGGTCCAACTGATATCGGTACCAACCAAATTTTAGTACAAAGTGTCATTGTTTTGAATCTATTCTCAGGCAACCTTGATATTGCACGCAGTGCTATTTCTGCAACAAAAACAATTCGGCAACGTCGTCCCACGATTACCAAACGTTTTTTTATATTCGAGTTATTTGCTGATACGTTAAATGCGCACAATCACAAACATATCTTCCCATTCACGAAGGTCGAATTCGAAATATTATTTAATAGAGTATCAAATGAGCTAACCAAACATTTGGAGATGGGCAAGCGATCTGGGTGTGAGACAATAACCCTGTGGGCGCCATCACGAGACGGTGACGCAGGGGGCCAAAATAAATGACAAATTAGCCTAAAAAGGGTATTCCTCGTAGCTCGAAGCCCCAAAAAGATGAAACGACACAAACAAAGATCAAAATGACAACCAATGCAGGTACCGAAAAGACTCAACCTGCAACGATAACAACAAATACAAAAGGAGAGCATAAGGCTCAATCCAAATAAAAACTTCTTGATACTTCTTGAAACGGCGCACAACCCAAGAATTATTTCAAGGATCACCAGAAGTCAGACTCCCGGCTTCCGGTAAGATATTCCGGATATGAAATGATTTCTGCAGCCTACCCGCTTCTGCACCAACCAGAAGCAGGTGCGTACAATCCTTACAGGGCTTCCAAAGGAGAGCTATTAATGGCGGGATATGCTTTTACTCTATACCCAATCTGGCCCTTTGCAGGAGAGGTTGCACAGCACGTCGCCTGCGAACAGCTTCCCGTCAAGCACCTCCGTCCGGAAACCACCAGGTCTTTCGACCGTCACCGTTATCCGAGCAAAGCTCTGGTGGGGGCTCACAGACGACAGAAGCGCCTTTGTTACACACTACCCGTCTCTCGTCCACGCCAATTGCGCTTCAACCGGTCTCAGCGACGGTAATGCCCCATCCCAAGTATGCACAAAGCGGCAAGCGCCTCACTAAGTGCGGTTGAGAGTTGATTGTTGATAGTAATAGTTGAGATAGTTGCGGGGTGAGGACTTTGAGATGAGTTTCTCCTTGAGATGAGTCCACACCGAAGTTCGGGACTCAAGTCGCCCTTTTATAGAGTCAAAAAGCATGCAAAACAACACAGAAACGCATTACTACATTCTACTTACTCATGTGTGCTTCTAGGTTACTCCCTTGGCTTCCAGAAGCCTCTGGAGCTGCACACTAACCAATAGTAATTTAGCAACTGGCGACTACATCACCGAAATACAGTGGTAATGCTGGGCCAGCGAAGCTTACAATGCTCCAAACACTGCTGGAGCACTCTACACGTGTCTTCCAGCAGTGCTGGAATATTCTACCAATTTCGCGACCGACAAACTCCAAAGACTCGATTAGCGATTATTTTGCAAATTCTGGCTGGGGCTGGCTATAGGGACAATATTTTTGGCTTTCGCGTGGGTCATTCTACCGCATATCAAGTATTTCATGACACAAGAAAATTGTTAATGACAATTTTAACTTTACCTGGATTTTCGCAGTCACTGGAAGATTGGGAAGAGCTATCGCTGGGATTTAAGCACTATCGTAGGCGTTTAAGACCTTACATGGGTTTCATAGGGGCAATTGATAGAATTACTATCAAAATTAAGAAATGTTTTGCCGAAACGCCGCTCTTTTCTATTCCCGAACGGGATTTTATTCGCTACCTTTGCAAGCTCTTTAAGACTCTCGATATCTTTTTTTAGATTTCTCTATACTATGTGTAGGTTTTACACATGATCAATTAGCACATGCTGTGTCTCAATTGGGGCAGTTTCTTGCGCAGAAGAAGCTCAAAATCAATTATTCGATAGTGGGAGACGAGGCGTAGATTTGCACTAACAGCCTCATATGTCCCATTCCTTTATCTCAGAAAGGCAAATGCTGGGACGATGGGTTTAATTGCTACCTTTCATCTCTAAATATACAGGTTGAACAAGCGTACGGGATGCTTGTTGCGCGATGGCGCGTACTAAACAACCTAGAATTTTCTGTCGAAATTAGGTCGGAAATATTTTCTGTACTTATGAAGCTCCACAACTCCGTGTGGAGAACAGGCCTTTGCAAGTCAAGGAGATCACAACTGAAGAGGTTTGCGAGCAAAATCAGGACGTTTTAGCGTCGTACGAATGTTGCAAAAAACGCTATAACAGCTGAGTAGATGATAACTATGCGGAGCTTGAAACAGAAGAAATTGTCTTGACAAACCGAGACGAGTTTGTGCATGTGATCAGAAAGAAACGACTTACTCGGCCCTTGCTTCTGAGAGCACCGTGCCGTGCATCTGAGTTTTAGCAGTACGCAGTGCTGCTGCCTTTCCACCTTGGTTTCGGTCGAGAAATCAGCATGATCATGAATAAAGATCGCACCGATGCTGATCACGTGTTGCCGTAAGGTCTCAACGCGTACCCGGTCACTTCCATGTCTTGCTTGGTCAGCTTGGGCGCCTCCTCCATCACGTCGATTACCGCTCTTCCGCTGGTGTGGACGCAAAAGTGATGGGAAAACACGCCGAAGACGTTAGGGATCTTCCTCTCACGAGGGTAGCACAGCGAAAGAGCCCTTCCAGGGATGACACGACGAAGTCGGGTGTAAACCGAGGTCAACCTTCGCGACTAGCGCAGGAAAGTGAATAGGTAAACCTGTAACACAGTGCAATACTCCGGTGAGGAGGGATGACTCCACACAGTGGCGCACACACGACAGATGTCGGTATGAGCTGCGGATACCAGGAACTATCCTAAATAGGAAAGGGGAAATATAAAGGAATATGGGGGGAATGGGACAAAGGAAAGGGACGACAATGAGTCACGCGAGTGGCTCGGGGGAGGCCCGGCACTGCCGAGAAATATACCGTATACACGGGCGAAACCACAACAATGGGAACAATCCTCAAGAGGGGTATCTTGACGAGCAAGGGGGTTGAGCACACCGTAGGCCGCGGGATATCTCTCCTAAACGGATTCGAGTACCGCCGAAGGCGAATGAGCTCAGAGCCAAGTTCTTGGAGTAGAACAACCGTGGTGGGGAAGATTTAATGGTGCGGCGGCTGCGAGGCCGGCGCACTAAGTAGTGTAGCTTCCCTAGTGTAGTAACTAATTAAATAGATAATTAAATAAATATATAACAACCACCGTTCACTATCTATCCTTGCCTGCAACCCTTGCCAACGCCCGTGTTCCACGTGTACCACCGGTGTACCGGGCCAACTCCTGCTCGCAGGCAGTGCCACCTGGCATGGGGAAAAGTCACGTATGAACATGTATGAAACCCGGTGCGACCGTGAAAATTGACAAGTCCCCACATGTCCCTCTTACGAGGCATGCTCTTCAGAAATCGATGCGAAAGTCGGGGATATACGGCGACAGGTCTTGCCCCAAAACTTTCTTGCTCAGTAGGTGGTTTGCAAACTTGATGTGCTCCGCCAGTGGGAAAACCAGGGGCACCAGCGGGGTAACGTTCTTCTTGAGAGTGCCCCCGACAACTTCCATGATGTTCTTGGGCAGTTACACGCCGTGCAGGCCTGTCCACACTGTCTTTTCCTCCATATTAAAGATGGTATAATACCCCAGACTATCGGCTTCAACTTAAGTTCGCACTGTTTGCTTGAGCATGTACTCGGCGTGACCCCTCCCGCTTTTCTTGTTAGTCGAAAGCACCGCCGCACTATCTTTTCTGGAAAGAGTGTTTTTCATCATTATGGAGCGTTCTCGTCCGAGGTACCAATTATTCGTGATGTTTTCCTTTGAAACAGCCGGGCAGATGGCGATGCTCTAGTAATCAACATCAGTTTGTACTTGAGAGATATCGTTATTGGTGTCTGCAGAACGTAGCAAATCATTTCTTTCAAAAGTTTGCAATGATGTGTTGATAAGAAGCCCACATGTTCTTGGTGGATTAATTGCAACCCTCTCGAACATAGGAGGGTTATGAGCGTGGATGAAGAAAAGAGCTCAGAAAGGGAGCTGTGTTTAGAAAAAAAAAGACCGTTGCCCACCACCACCCGATGACTAGTCTCTATCAGACTCTAAGCCACCATGATCACATCAATAAATGCAGTAACTTTGTAACCATGAATCGCAAGCAAATCGTACCTAGAAGCATGTAGAAAGGAGAAACAAATGATTAGAGCGGTCAGTTAGGTAACGTCTTTGCTTGATTCTAGATCTGTTTTCTCACAAAAATCCTTGTATCGCTTCTTGCTCCACATCAAACTCAGTCGAAGCAGTTCCTCTACGTCAGGATCTCCAACATCACGAGCGCGTTTCACTCTTTCGGCCCTGGTCAAAAATTCGCCCACAATAATTCCTTCTTCCTCGGCTCCACTGGCATGTTTCCGACCTCTTCTTTGTGCCGTCTCGCTTTGTGTTCTTTGAATTTCTATTTCTTCTCTTACGTATCCTGTAAATTTACTCAGTGACTTGGACATGTCCTGAAGATTGTTTTCAAGTTCTCTGCTGCTACGCTTTCGCACCTTTGTTTCACAAGCTTGACTGTACACATTTTCCTGAACACCTTCCTCAACACCTCCTCTCTCATTACTAATTAATTTAGGTGACATCTGAAGAAGTTGCGTGCCTTCCTGAAGAGTTCCAATTTGACAAATCAGAAACATAAACAAAGTTCTTTTTGACTCGACCGTGTAGTTGCCATTACTAGAGAGAGTTAGAAACGAGGTTATACGCGTCGGATCATTTTGCCCCAACGCAGACCACTTATATTACACAACAGTAAAGGATCTCTTCGCCGAATAGACATGATCTTTCAAAACCGAGGCAGATCTGACAGCAAGCGGTTGACAATTATAATCTACTTCTTCTAGATGACCTGTAAAATCCTGTTCCGAATCGACTCCAGTATCATTAAATAGCTGCTCAATCATTCCCCAGAATGACTCCGGTGTAACATGAGCGTCATTCTCCTCTCGACAGAGTTCTGCTCTAAAAGCTTTAACGAGGGCGTGACGGCATCGATCGTCGTCCCGTAGCAACACAAAAAGTCTGGCAAACTCATTGAGTGAGAAGTTCGGCTTTCCAGCATTCGTATATTTCTTTGCGTTATTACCTTTCTTCACGATTGAAAGCGATGAGCGGACAATGTTTGGTTTCTCTGCTGGATGTACTTTTGTTACGAAAGAACGACCTTCCGGAAGCGTATCCCAGGTTCGGAAGGTGGCCACTGAGTCGTCAACCCAAACGCTGTAGTCGTTACATTCGCGATTCTTTTGTAGCAGTTCTAGAAAGCTCGTTCCATTTGACATTGTGACGTAGATATATAGCATGCAACGTGCAATCAACTCGTCTTTCGAACGATTTCGAATCTTCAACTTCCACTGTTTTGCAACCGAATGAAGATGTTTGACAGTTCTGTTGTTTAGATAGGTGTAGAAACGTACCATGTTATCTTTGTATTCAAAAAGACAGTTTTAGAACTGCGACATTGTTTGCGGTGCATTTGCACTACCTGTAGAAAGCTGTAATGTACGGTTTGATGCCGATGTCTTGCTGGGAATACGAAGAAAGATCTCAGGTTTTGTAGTTCTTGAAGATCGACGAACAGCACTGTTGCCAATTGGCGCAGCAGTTGTCGAAATTACTTTCGATGGGGCCATCCTCATTTGCGGAATGTGGCAGTCGTGTGGCACAGAAGCAACAGTATTGGGAATTGCAGCGGGAGCAATGGGACTTATTCGAACGGTTGTGCCATGGTTAGCCGAAGTCAACTTGGAGGATTGTCTGAGAGGTCAAGGAACTTTTTCAAGCTCACGATCGTTTGCTGGCTTTGCTTTTTCCACCATGGGAGGCGGAAACTATTGCGTACTTGTAAAATGCTGGTCATTTACGCAAAGAATACAGTTGTTGCGGAGAGTATAGGAGCAGGCAGGAAGCGGAGCACACAAGTTGCGTTCCTTGAGCGCACCAGCTGCAGCACGCTGTAGTTTGCGCTGTTTCACTTTGGGGTCCAGATTGATGTACTGGGTCTACAGAGCGTACCCTGGAGGTGTTCGTCTTACAGCAAATCGGCTGCGTACCGGCTTTAAGAAAAGCTGTGGGGAAGGAAAGGGGGTCCGCTAGACAGCCCATCACGAATGTACACATTGCGTTCACATTTCGTTCACCCGTGAACTCACGCTTGTTAAGACAGGCCCTCATTAGAACGAGCCATTGGGTCTCCACACTAGACTTATAGATATTGAATAAATAGATTGGCCGTTCTCACTCTCGCCAGGGAGAAAGAGGTGGACAGAGCGACAAGCGCTACAGTCTGCAATGCGTTCCGTCGGCGTCTGCATCACCTGACGAAGTGCAGGGCAACAATTGATTGAAACCCTCAATGAAGTTTCTGTTTTTGTTAACCTTTTCTCTACCAAAAAAAATTAAATATATGAACCTGTAAACGTGCTCTACCGCGTTCAACTATATGTTTTCTAGAACATAACCCTTTTTCAATGCACTTGGCGAGTTTAGCAAATTTAATTGCGAATTGACAAATCTTACAGCCTTTTACATGCATAAAAATCCTTGGAAGTATATGCAAGTTTTTTGGACTCCATGCTTATTACGAATGCTGTTAAATACAAGGTGGGCACAGTATAAAGCACAATTGCCCAGATTCCGCCCTTTTCTGTAATTTTCCCTGATCTTTTTTTACTCAGAGTCTCTTCGCTCCTATAATAACATTTGCAAGCGTCCATTTTCTCTCTGCATACATCTCTATTCTGCTCTTTCGTCTTTTTAAGCTATCTCAGTGTACTACGTTCAATTTGGTTGCGAGCCTATGTTCAATTACACTCTTTCATCTCAATTCGACCCATATGCGTTTAACTACACTCCCCTCAGTTGACTGGATCACAGGTCAACTTTCGCTGCTATATACTGCCTTGCTTTTATTTAAATACGAACACGTATTCCTCATCCTTGGAAGTCTACTAAACCCAGCTTCTGCGGTCATTTTCTTTTTTGGGCTAGTAATCGCCCTTATCTACTCCCGTATGACAGAGACGGTCTATTTTTCTCGGAGTTTTGTAGTTACTTTTCATCAAGCCATAGGCTAGATTAGGATTCCCATTAATCTACATGAGCTTGTCAAGTTCCCCGGATTCGAAGTTTTTCTGGATGCGTTGTACGTTAGGTTTCTGTCTGTATTCATGTTTTTCGTGCAAAGTAACTATGGTATCCCATAACGTCTTAAAACCTATTACCACCTCTTGGAATATTGAATATCTGTTGAACATCAATCGTAACGCATGTTCTTGTAAAAACTTCGGTAGTCGGCGAAGGAACATGCTAGAATCTCGGCACCATATCCTGAATAGGAAAATCGCTTCTTTTTATGGATGCACCAATCGAGGGATGGTTTTCTCTGGGATTGTAATGCTCAATTTTTGTAACATTCTTTATTGTCCATAGTCTCTTTCTTTCCATGCATGAACAGCATCTGAAAATGTCACGATAGCCACGTCTTGTATTCTTGACAGCTTTATAAATTGCAAGACATGTCTCATTCGGAGCAGTTCACTAACTGATGCATTGGCGTCGACGATGTCCTGTACTTTGAGTTTGCATATGCTTTGTTGCATGAGTGACGCGATGAGAGACCCTTGTGGCATTACCGCAATCTCCAGGTATAATAAGGTCTCTGCTAGAGATCTGAACGTCTTATCCTTGAGTTCGGTCACGTTAGAAAGTATTTGGTTACGCCTTGCCTGATCTACATGAATATCCTTTAGCATTTTCATGTATCTATGCATTGACATAGTTATCGACCCATTCCGGTCCTGTTCGATCTCGCATCCGCTGAATAGGATCTTCTGCTCCAGTACAGACTTCCAGATTACAAACTGCTTACCTATTGTTGCTATAAAATGCTTCATTCTTTCCTCGCTGCCGGCCATGAGAAAGTCGTCAGTGAGTTTTGCGACTATCAATATAAGCTTTTCTTCCTTGTGCTTGACATACAATTGTCCAATGCTTAATATGCATTCTAGGGCCCCATATGTGAGCATACTCCGTTCCCGCGTTCTCTATTCCCTTTTCGTGGCTGGCGAAGAAATATGGATCTTCTTATTGGTCTGCTTTGAAGGCATGCACCTCCAATGTCGATTACTGCCAGTCCAAAACCCAAAAGCGTTGTGATCAAGATCAGGATTCTAATGATGTCCAGGTGCACTGTGGCGGAGTCTTTTCTGATTTCCCCTTTTTCTTTGTCTCTCTTCCCATGTGGGATGATTCTTACCTTCATTGATCGTTCGCCATATTCATCCGTTTTGACCTTATAGACAACGTGGGATGTTATAAAGTTTGTGTCTCCCCTGACTTCATGCTCCAGAATTGGTATGTATGCATCTGCCCAGTTGGTATTGTGTTCCTTCTCAAATGCCTCGTCTAGGACCCATAATGATGCGAACGCAAGCTCCTTTCTGTTGACCTGTTAACATCCGATGTGATTAAATGTGTGGTTCAAAACTCTCCGCTTATGTGACTTTAGTTGCATGTATCCCGATGCTTTTCTTTTCGGCTTCCTCTTCGATTCTTCGCCAGTAAATCATGTGCTCACTCGTCGGGAGCACATCGGATAACAAATTCTCTTTTTTTTTCCTCCTTCCAGCGAATCGGTTTCATATCTAAGGGCATTATCGAGGGTTCCCTGCATGAGCTTGGCAGCTAACGGGTTTTCTGGTACAAGGCGGATATCTTTATATGCAGTTTTCATCGGCCTGCCTTGTCTTATCCTTCTTGTCAGGACGTAGTGTTCTATGGCTTCAATGACTTCTGCTTCTTTCCAGTACCCTGCTCCTCTTTATGTTCTAATGAAGACGTACAATTTCCTTCCTTGAGCTAGTACATGGGAGCTGGTATTTATGGGTGATCGTGCTTTCAGAAGCCTATGTAGTGCTCTTGTCGCTACTTTTTCCTTGTGTGTGTCGAGCATTTCTTCTGATACGACGTTGTTAGGTATCCCGAGTAACGAGTGGCTGTTGCCTTTTACTAGCTCGAATGAGCTCAGAATTGTTGAATCCGAGAAGGTATTGGATAGAAATGTTGTTCCAGTGAGGATCGTGTGGTGGGTGTCTCGTGGTGTTTCCTTATTGATTTTCTCAATGCTTCTTTTCACAGTTTGATTCTTCCATTCCATTATTCCCAGCTTTTTATGTCTCCTTGCTGGTCTTGGGCGGTAGTTCGTGTTGTGGCATATGCAGAATGCTCTTAGGGCTGGCGAGTTATATTCATCGTCTGCTGATAGTCTTAATGGACAACCATGCCTACATTTTCATATGTATTCTATCTCTTTCAAGATGATGGTCGCAGATCTATCAATGACGATGGCGGTTTCTGAATATCCTGTATCTGTGATGTCGAGTATGGTCCGTTTCTCGCCGATGATCTCCGTGAAGAAGACGTGTACTTGTATTTCACGGTTCAAGTGCTTGTTAACTTGTGTCAGTGATACTTTCCCTGTTCTCGTTGGCGGTTCAGACTGACCGCAAATATCGCATGTGGTGGATATTGCATCTATGGCTTGCTTAAGTGTGTCATCTTGGATTTCTGCGTCTTTGCATATGCCTTTTACCTCGTCCGCTGGAACATGCGTATATCTGTGTATCCGTTTTCCGAGTTTTTTCATGCCTCTTATGTGGCTTCAGTTGGAAGTGGTGAGCAGGATTTTGGAAGTTCTAATTGTATCTGGTTGTGGGAAAAAAGCAACCTCAGCCGTTTTTCGGATCCACTTGTGTCAATTTATATCAGAATAGTATAATATACTTTATCTTCTAGTCGCTGGATGATGATCTGTTATGTTTCTTCTTGTTGATTTGCATATTGTTTTATTTCGAAGCCGACGATTAATGGGTCTTCTCCATCGGTTAGATCAGAATTCAAGGATAATGGCTTGGATTTTTGGTCATGGACAGTCAATGTCCATAACCATTTACCGGCTTAGCATTTACTCCGTTAGGGCCCCATCGTTGCAGGTTCTCTTCACTTGGTGGTTCTACGTTCAGCTGTATCCGAGTATATCGCATACGTGTGCTGCTGTTGCAATACCTCTCGGTGATGTTGGTGCCGCTTCATCTGGAATTGGGTTAGGATCTGGTTGGAGGTCACCAATCCTACTTACTGAAAACACTGGTTCTGTTCTGGTTTCGAGTCCTGGTCTTTGTTCGCGTGATCTTCATTTTCATCTCTTTTATGTTTTTTGCCGACGACTGTTCCCCATGTCCCAAATTGGACCTCTTTCTATGAAGTGGGTGCATCTCGCATTTCCGGTCTTTCCACTGTTGATCCGGTTTGTCACATGCGCAACCATTCCCTTTCTTACCAAATGGTCTCAGTTTGTGATAAAATCCATATGCCTGTGACCCTCTTCGTAGAGCAATGTGTGCACGCATACCCTCTAGGCGAGGTGGATCATAAATGATTCAATACTGACGTGGCATCGGTTCAACTCAGGTATGAGTGGACCCTCGGAATATTGCGTGAAATTCGATATAAATTTTAACTGGTATTTTTGGAACTTTCGTGGGTGATTTCTGTGGTATCTGGAACCGATACACGTGTGGCAGGCGTACAAATATCGTTAACAGTTGGAATGATTCACACGTGTCGTGTTGTGCCGTGGCCGGCACTGCCGCCAAGTGACAAAAGAGTGTGGACCACAAGTGTGGCACACTACTGTAGTAGCATTCTTAGTTTATTGTGACCCAATAGCATTTAAAGGAGAACGGCCTTGCCGTTTCACCCTGAAGTAAAGATAAGCTGTGACTCGGCACTAAGTTTATCGCCTGCGCAAAGTGATAAACTCCTGCTGAGGTTTCACTGCGATTTCTCTCGTTATACTCGCGTGCACAGTATCATAAAGGCCCGCTGATCTGTCTTACCCTGTACGGTCGCCCAGTGTTCACTGTTTTTAAGGTTTTTGGTTAAATTCTGTTGTAGGAACAGATATACTTTCGAATCAGTATTGAGTGTTGCCGTGCTGTATAAACAAGCAACACCCCCCACCGCCGGGTCTCTTTCGGCTTTCCACACGACTCTTCGCGTTGTATCTTCCTTTGGTTTTCTCTTCTTTTTCTCTTTTCGCTTTCTGCATTCTCTGTGGACCGAAACACGGCTCATGCGGACTTGTGCACTGCGTTGATCAGCTAGTAACCAGATTCTTGGTATGACCTCCGTCTTTATATCTGGTACCCGCTTCGTTTTTACACACGAATACCGGTGGTACAGAGGGCCTTGTCACTGCATCTACCTCGCAAGAAAGCAAAGCTTCGAACACCTTTGGAAGATTTCCAGCCTAGTTATATTGCTCCAGAAGTGGTCTCTGGACCTACAATCGGTTCTCCTATAATTGGTTTGATCACTTTGTGCATTTCTGTGCCGTTCCAGTTCTTTGGAAGAATCTATCAAGATCTTTTTGTTGCCCCAGTTCATTAGAAACCTCTGATTCGAGTTTATTGAAGTTCCGAACACTCGGTTGACTGGCGTGCAGTATGCCGCCACCGGACCCCAATCTTCGGACTGGTTCTCCCGATGCAGTTTTTATACACCCACCAGGTACACTGCGCACGCGGACATCCATTCCGGAACGTTTGGACAACAATGAAGTTGGTCAGAATGCCGGAAGAAGGCCGTCGGTTGCGCCTGATCCACAAGCTATAACCCATGCAGTACCACCCCCAGTGGTCGAACCGCCATTTGCGGCTTACCCTCGTATGGCCTCAGCTGAGTTTACTCGTCTGAAGTCGATGATCTACATCTCTAATTTGGCTCATATGTCTCTCTTGGAAGAGGTAAACAAACTTCGTCAAAATGCTGAAATTGCCCAAGTTCAAGATGTCTTGAGAGATATCCGACTCTTACGTCGAGAAGTGAACTCAATTCTGGAATTTCTAGATGTTGGAGGTACCTTTTTCAGGAACTACAACAAGTTTTTCAATGACGTTCAGGTGGCCGTGGAACGTGTGCACGTTTGTTTAAATGCACTGGAAGCTACCAAACGTATGGATAAAGAAGCGTTCGCAGAAGCAGAAAACGAGGTCTTCTCTATCGACTCAATTCGTCACTCGAACCAACGACAGGCTCGTAAACCCAAAATGAGTGTTCACTACCTTGATTCGGGTTCGTCAGATTCTGACTTTAATCGCGGCGCAGTGGATCCTGACTACGAGCGCAAGAAGTGCCGTGAGACGAAGTCGAAGGCGACTTATAGTACTAAGGGATTCAATCGCTCTTGCGAGAAAGGTAAACATCACCTAGGACTCAAGGAGTTAAATCCAACGAGTCCGCTCTACCAGAAATTGTTATCGTATCGTTATTATCGATTGGATGGTTCCTCATCTACTCGATGTGCACAAGGTACCGGCAAGGTTAAGGATTGCATCAAACAAATGAATATTACTCTTCAATTGAGTCGTTTCTCAGGATAAGATCCAATTCTGGTGCTTGACGTCCTCGCTAGATTCTTTCAGGAGGCTGACATACTCTCCATGAGTGAACCCCTAGCTTATCTCGCATTACCGTATTTCCTAACGGTTAAGGCTGAAGATCAGTTCCATTTTGTTCGAGGAACCTCGAGAGCCTTAAGAGAAGGAGTAGCGTGCTAGTTGGAAGCATTTCATTACCTTCTTAGATCATACGAAACTAGAAACGCCATCTACATGGCTATACTAGATCTACGCGATACAAAACAGAAGCCTAGGGAAACCGAAACGATCCACTCAACCCGCTTGAATAAAGCGCTTCACCGTTGTGGTAATTTGTATGCCACACAGGAGCGGTATAGAATGTTCGTTGATGATTTGGATCCCGCAGTACGAGCGCTAGTCGCGCGACACCGTGAGAATAAACGGAATATTTCATACCTTGAACTGGTCCAGTACGCCCATGCGGAGGGAGAAACGCACCCTGCACAGAGTCAACCGAAACGCTACTGCTGAGATATCTTTCATTGGATGAATAGACACAATCGATGCCTTTGTCCCATGGGAGAACCGAGTACGCGTATATGGACAAATTACAGTATGCTGGAGGTTGCACTGACTCGTTTTGGACTATGAACTTGCCGTCAACATCGGCCCTGATTTCGGAATAACAGCCCACTTTCAACGCCGAAGTGGCACGATTGCAGGCCACTCCGCCAGCTCACTTGTCAAATGGATCTCGTCTTACATGCCCTTGATGAGTCGTACCGAGACTGCAACGCCAAACGGATTGCCATCGTCAATACGATAAAGTGGCACTGGATATCTTTCATGGATATTACATCATGTTCATATCGCCCTGAAATATGACTTGACATCATGTTCATATCGCCCTGAAATATGACTTGACATTCCTGGGGTTGACCAGGGTTACCTCGAATTACGAAACGCAGACCCCAGATGATCAGGCCCGAGTGCCGAGCACTACATATGAAGAGCTGAACGCATTACTCGTTAACGCCGCACTGGCACGAACCGATATTCTTGTGGTTAAACCAAGTCGTGATCAGCCGGTACACGCGGTCATACCCACGAATGGGATTAATTCTTGTTCCCACTATGGGATGGCGACACCGAATTCGGTGAATCTCTACTCTGAAAAGTAAATTTGGCAGTCTCCCCTATGCCATGGGCGTCTTCTGAGCCGAATTTGACGCTCGAGACAGTACAGCTTCGCTGCCTCTCTGTCAAGATCCTTACTAGTAAAATGGCTGCAACCGACGTGCGTTCGGAAACCATCTCGGTTCTACTTCTTCCGTGGATACGTTTTCGTAATTCCTGCATTCCGGATACAGCTTTGGTCATGGCCAAGAGAAACTAAAAACATTATATGCCGGTCTCAGCCTGTCCAACCAGTATATGGTTTGCCAGTTTTCTGTTTTAGATAAAGGGGGTGCGTCTAACCTTATCAACTCTGAACGAGTACCCCCTGGTCTTCTGGCTCACATTCGTTACGGACCAGCCCTGGATATCGCAGAGGCGAATATCAATCCCCTGAAAACAGTGGGATACGTCCCTATTGTCGTGAGAATGGGTACCTGTATTGTTCAACTGGACTTCTTTGTTTGCCATAAAGTCACGGCACCAGTGACTCTTGGTTGTGAGTTTTGTCTTCGTCATATCGAAGCAAATCAGCCCCGTGCGAAAGCCGTGGAAATGGCAAACGGTTCTAACGTATCTGTTCTCCATGAACCGCTCAAGCTTGCTACGCAAAAGGGTGTACCGATACCCGCTGCTCAGTAAATGCAGAACATGGACCCCCTTTCTACGAAGCTTCTTATCGCTCATTCAATTGCCGTACCATGGTAATCCCAAGTCTGTGTCACAGGTGTTCCCAAACAGTGTGGATAACATGTTAGTCACCGGCTTTCGTCCTTACACGACCAGCGTCAACTCGCACTTGCGAACAGAGGTGATTCTATTAACCCTGACGTTCTTTTTATTGTCCTGTTTGCCAACGTTGGCAAAACAACTCATTGGTTACTCAAAACCCAAGTTCTGGGCTCGGTTCTCCCATCGGCCAGTATGTGCGCCAACAAACATTCCAGGAGCTGCCATCCTGGGTTTAGAATACTCTAAGGAGGGGAAGGACAACTCTTACAACGCTGAGCGTAATATGGATCCTGACCTCGAAAGTAAACGAACTACGGAAACGGGTGCGCTACCAGCTGATTCAGAACAGGTGAATTCTATGGGAGAACTCGAGATGCTCGATTTAGACCATGTCCCTGACGTTCATTGCCAGAAAATACGGGATATGCTTCGTGATTTTAACCCTATATGGGACGGTTCCCTTGGAACAATAGGAATAACGGAGCACCGTATTGACTTGTTACCGAACACTCGGCTAATGTCACAGCATCCCTATCAGGGTGGATCGACAGCCCGTGAACAGGAACAATCTCAAGTCGAGAAGATGTTACGCGCTAAGGTCATTGGACTCGCTCAAACACCTTGGGCTTCAACAGCAGTGGTCATTCCAAAATTGAATGGATCGTGGAGATTTTGTATCAGTTACTGACGTCTAAACGCAGTTACCGTCAAAGACGTGTATTCGATCCCTCGGATGGACGATTACATCGACTATCTTGAGAGTGGTACGGTTTTCACCCCTTGGGGGGCCAATTGGGGTATTTGGCAAGTGCTTTCCCACAAACAAGAATGCAAAAAAGCTGCTTTTGTGTGTCACCAAGGACTATATCGTTTTTAACGAATGCCCTTCGGGTCAACTAATGCACATGCTACGTTTCAATTTTCCATTCATATTCCATTGCCCAGGTTCAAATGAACTAACTGCATGGTATACCTCTACAATATAATGGTGTTCTCCAACAACTTGGATGATCACATAACCCATGTGAGAAACGTCATGCGTGTGCTGCAAAACGCAGGGATTACGTTGAAACTCAAGAATTGCAAACTCTGTACCGATTTTGTGAACTATCTTCGACAAAGAACCAGCCCCAGATAGCTCTCGATAGACGAGGTAGGAGTTAAGTCGCCAAAGAACGAGAAACATCCCACTATGCAAACGGAACTCCGATCATTTCTCGGACTTTGTAACGTGTATCGTTGGTTAGTCCCGAATTCCGCAGGGCTTGCGACACCTCTAAATGCTCTCCTAAAAAAGGTAAACGAATGAAACTGGAAACGTTTGGCAATGCAGAAGCATCTGCCCTCACGGCTCTCATCAACGCCGTGACATCTCGGGCAATATTGGCCCATCCAAGTCTTGTTTTACCCTATGAAATGGATACTGATGCCAGTGATAACCAGGTCGGTTTTGCGCTATTTCAAGTAAACCGATACCGTGAACGATACCCAATCGGATATTGGTCTTGGACATTGAACTTTCACGAACTTACCTACTCGGTTTCTTAGAAAGAGTGTTTCGCCGTTTTTTGGGCGCTCGCCACTCTTCGACCATATCTTATGAGAACGCATTTCAAGATACATACGGATCACGCCTTCCTCTATTGGCTCATAGACCTTGTCAAAGCATCCGAACGCCTCATGCGTTGGCGCCTCCGACTCCTGGAAGTCGATTTCGAAGTAGTCTACAATGAGAGAACCCTTAAAACGCAAGCCCCATTACCTCGCCTGGTAACCACTGCAGAAGCAGAACCATTCGATAATCTCGAGATACTGTGTTTTGTGGTTGAGAACGATGAACAGAATACCGAGGATTGGTGAGACGACATTTGTAATGATATTCTAGCTTCTCAAACTTCGGAGCCCCAGAACCAAGGCTCCTTTCTATAGTTAAAGGACTTGATACCGGCTGCCAGAAACTCTATGGACAATTCCAAATTGCGTACAAGCGTCATTTCGACACCACGCTCCGTCAACCCCTACCATAAGTTACCACAAATGACTTTGTTTTCGTTCGTAATGAGTATTATAATCCTTAAAAATAAAAGCGTCATAAGCTTTCTTCAATCGTGGACGGACCCTACCCCGTGGTTTCTACTGCCAACGACAGAGTGGTTTCGGACATTAACGACCAATACAAACGGGTCTCGCGCGACCCCATTACTGTATCTCCTCACCTTCACCCAGCCTCTGATACAGGGCATGGTTCCGAGAGTAATCTGCACTCAGAAGACCCGCTCGCCGTTCATTCTTCATCGCGGCCAGCGATTCTACCGCATTCATATCGTGTTTTATTGGTTTACCGAAGGAAACGGATCTCCATCTTCAGGACAAGTCCTCAGAATTCTCTACCTAATCCACTTGAGCCAACCCACCACCCAGCTTACCTATGGTACAGCCAGTGGTGAGCACAACGTCGATAAAATAGGACTTCTTTAGATTTGGCCTAATCGATGGGTTCCAAAAGCTAGTAGTCTCCCTAATATAGTAGCGGCGATCAGGGTAATCCTGAAAAACATCTGCAAGCACCACGCGGAGAGCGGGTTCACTTGGTGGGCGATAATCCTACAGGCGCTGCTATGTGACGCGCTGGGTATCGGTGGCTTAGAAACCATACATAGAAGAAGACGTAATAGTGTACTTTAAGGAGAGTATCACGCGGTTGAACCAGAAAAAATAGAACAAGCCTCGAGGTTGCTTGGTTTATTTCACCGGAAGTGGAGCATCCAGCGGTGCACTATATACAGCGCCGCTAGCTGACCTCGCGGAAAACTATCTACTGTATCCTATACAAATCTAAGTTAGGTTATTCTGTCTAATTGAATATCAATCGCCTGGAACAGTTTCTCTGCAGTGGTGTGCCCACGTGGCACCAGTTATACATTCCGAATACTCCATTGGGAATATTCCTTAACAGCCTATCCTTAGAAGCACGCACAGTAGTGACTGTACTACACACCCCCTTTCTTGGATTGAATCACGTCCTCAAGGTGCATCACGCCTAGGTGCTCAACTCCCTCCAAGATTCTTTGGGTCTGATCGGGGCACGACTAGCAGCGGTGAGTAGTGTTACCTCCAGCGCTGGTGCTGTCCACAAATACGCTTTCCTTCCGTTTGGCGTCTGTTTGGAACCTGCAAGGCGAAAATCGGCCCTGACCTCAGGCATATCCACCTGCGTCCGCTCATACCTCAGTTGTAACTCCTTCTGGTGATCGGGTGCATTTCAGCCACCTTTCTCCACTCCCTCGTGTGGGAGACTTTCATATCCTGGAGGAACGCCAGAACGAAGAACTATGAATCGGTTCGGCATTATGGAGCGGCCTGCGTCTCCAGCATTCTCCGGGCCGTCATCTACCCGAGTTCTTCGACGGCGTTGCGGTGGTCTGGCGATTTCTGAAGTAAATATAAGCAGCGACACTTCTCTGTCGGTATTTCCCTTTTTTTCTGCTGTCAATACACAACTTTTTCCTGATCTTCCTGCTTTTTCTTTTCCTTTAGAATGACTCAAGCTTATAACGGTCAATCTTCGACTCCCGTAGATCGTCAGGTGAAAAAAACCTCTGCTGGTGCGCCACTCTGGCATGTGAAGCATCTCGATCATCCCACCACTCGGGTGTTTGTGCCATTCTACGATCAGTGGGTCAGCCTACCGTGCTCGTCGGTGAATACATCCATCATTTCGTGCGTGTTAGGAACATAGGTGCAGTGGTTAAATTGGTTGGAAGTCGATGGTGATGATCCGAGTTAGACGTTCGGAACAACCATCGTGGTTTATATAGAGTTTCTAATCTAGTTCTTTTAGTGCCATTAGTCGATGAGAATTCGTCCGAGTTAAACGGTACGACGCTTGATGTTCGTGCTGGCCTCCAAACGCGACTGGTTTACGGGGTTACGTGCCGGATGTAGTCGTTTGATGACTTGGCAAATTCCATCAATGCTGATGACTTGTCACCAGACAAGGTCTTGATGATCTCGCATGGACGCAGGGTGCCAGTGATGACTTGGAACGACTACCTCGGGAATCTTCCATGACCGTTCGATCCCTGCTGTACCGTGTGAAGTGTCTGTCAATGTTGTGAGTAGTAGGCAAGCGTAATTTAGAGCCAATATGTTCAGGTGGTCAACCAAGACTTCTTTGACATGAACATGTTGTTATGTCATATTGACAGGGTGTCACGAATATGTCAACTCGGCTTTGAGGCCAGTTTGGCATGGAAAATGGGTAACCGATTTCTTCAGCAGATCGAGTAGAATAAAAGTACCTGGTTTCTGCAGGTTATAACTGGTGCTAGAGCCAACCACATTCAAATAAAAGTAAATCCCCCCTTACTAAAGCGGAAGTTTGTCTGTCTGTGTGTCTGTGTGTCAGCTAACGCCCACACATTGGCTCAAAAATCAGCAAGGAGGCTGCCAAGTGGAAAAGTGGCATTTTATGCGCTCCAAGAGGCATCTTGCACCGCATTATGGCATTTTAGGCGCTCCAAGAGGCATCTTGCACCGCATTATGGCATTTTATGCGCTCCAAGAGGCATCTTGCACCGCATTATGGCATTTTATGCGCTCCAAGAGGCATCTTGCACCGCATAATGTGACACGTTTCCACCTGGCGCCTTTTGCACGCCACAGTAGCCTAGCCGTTTGACCAAAGTAGCCCACCCGTTACACTACAGTAGCCGAGCCGTTGCAGTGCAGTGCACATGACCGTTTTAATTACTATTTTTCAACGGTCATGTGCACGAATGGCATTGCACGCTATACAAAAGCGTGCAATGCACTCGCCCACTCAGCACTCGCGTTCTCCTTCGCTGTGGTTAACCTAAGTTGTGGGTTCTAGCACTCTGGGCGAGTCAGGACGTCTGAAAAAGGTACGCTGGTGGTACCGGCGGGATCTGTTAAGTTTAACTTTCTCACCAAATAACGCTTTCGTCATCCAGATTTAATTGGTTCGGCAATTAGTTCTGGGTGGCGTTCACGTAAGGTACGATCGCTCCCCACAAAACGTGCTTTGCGCGGACGGAGTAGCCCTTGAAGAGTCTAGAAAGAGGACAACAGAGTCCGAGCCGAGCAACAGCGGCTCTGTCTGGATCTAAGGAACTGTTAAAGGGAAACGGTCTTCGGACTAAAGTACGTCCAGCACAGAGTTGCCTAGCGAATTTGGGATTGTAAATCTCGCAGTCTTGACAGACTCTCCAGGCACGGCCTCCTGTTTACTCTGTACAGGTCAGTTCCCAATCTAGGCGGTTTCTTTGTGGTCAAGATATTCTATCTTCGTTGCAACGATCCAAAACTTCGGTGCTAGGTGCATAACAGGTTTTGGCAGCCCGTAGCACCATTGTTCTCGACCATATCCTTTTATTCGTTTTTTCTTCTTTCGTTTTTTGCTTTGCCGGTCTTTGGACAGTTTGTCTTCTGTGTCGTGTGCTTAAGTTCTTTTACAACGCCTCCAACTCAGCCCAGTGCTTCAGGCGATGCCGCACGTGAGCAAAACCGTCAACGTGCTGCTGCAAGACATCAAACAGTGTCCAATGAGCAACAGGCAGAGAGGAGACGTCGTGATAGAGAGCGAGCAGCCATACGGAGGGCAAATGAAACTGAGGAACAGCGTGAAGCACGAAGAGCAGCTGATAGGGATCGTGCGGGAAGAAAAAGGGCTAGAGCTTCCGCCGCGCACACTGATGACGTTCGTGAGGCCGACCGTACAGCCACTGCTTCGGCACGAGCTTCAGAGACGCCACATACGCGCGCAAATCGTCAGGCAAACGATCGTCACGCCCATCGTGCTGCAAGGCAACAGGATGACCCCGCTGCTGAACATTCTCGCTGTCACTCTGACAGAACATCTAGACAGGCATCCCGAGAGCTCGAGAGCACAGCTGATCGACAACAGCGTCTTGAAGCTGAGCGTGAGAGCCAAAATGTGGCCCGTCGATTGTTTGACTCGGATAATGTCGATGACAGTGGCTACATGGACCTTGGACTCATGAATGTCGAGTGCCGCTTCTGCAAGGCACTGCACTTCAGAGAGGAGAGAGTGGTGAAGAGCTCTCGCCGGAACCCCCTTTTCTCGCAGTGCTGCGCAAAAGGGCATCTCAGCTTCCCTGCGCTTCTGCAGCCTCCAATTCTTCTTCGTCAACTGTTGACTGGGACTGGGCCCCGAGAGAACCACTTTCGTGCTGAAATCCATGCCTACAACACAGTTATGTCTATGGCTTCCGTCAAGGCAAACTGGGTGAGCCGTGGTTCAGGAGACTCTACCTTCATTCCTACGATCACCATGCAGGGACAGATCTATCACTACATGGGTCCGCTCATTCCCGCTCAGGGTGTCCAGCCCGCATTTCTCTCTGTGTAAACCCATGACACCGACTATGACGCGCAGTCTGCGAGGCGAGTGGGGTTGCTGCCACGCCTCCAACCGGAAATGCTGTCTCAGTTGCAGCCATGCTGCACACGGGGAATCCATACGTGCAGACATTCTGCAGCCTGCGCTAGTGAGCTATCACCGATACGCCAGCAATTACGTATCAGATGGTGATCCATGCTGATAGACGGCCCCGCGGCGAGCATATTCGTTGCTACAACGGGCCCCGAGGCGTCGCAAGTAGCCGCCATCATTCCAGGGAATGAGGACGGCGATATTGGGATGCGCGATATGGTTATGCGTAGGCGTGGAGAGCTGACTGTAAATGGTGATGAGGTGCTGGACACTATCCCCGTCAGTCACAGATCTTACGAGCCCTTGAGCTACGTTCTTTTGTTCCCATGTGGCCAGGACGGATGGCACCCTGAGATGAGGTATTGCCCACTACACGCCTCGCGAGAGAAGAAGGTGACTCCGCTGATGTATTATTCGTGGCAGCTTTTCGAGAGATTGCCCGAGTTCAGTACGATTCTACGCGGCAAACGGCTCTTCCAGCAGTACATGGTTGACCAGTTCTGCAAGATTTAGTCGGAGCGTTTGTCTTACTTACGACAAAACCAGGACAGACTTCGACCTGCGGACTATACATCCCTGCGGGAGAGCCTGGGTGACTCTTTGCTGGGCGTGGATGAGGCCGATGCTGTTCGCGCTGGACGACTGTTCGTGTTGCCCTCCACATTTGTAGAAGGTGACCGATACATGAGACAGCAAATGCACGACATCATCGCCATATCCGACACCATTGGGCACCCTGATATCTTTCTCACGATGACGTGCAATCCGAATTGGCCTGAGATCACCAAGGCGCTGTTCGATGGTCAGCGCGCTTCCAATCGACCCAATCTTTGTGCTTGAGTGTTTCGTCTCAAGATGAAAGCCTTGATGTCGTTTGTCATTGATGTACAGTTATTTGGAGCCGTTGTTGCTCACGTGCGGGTAATCGAGTTCCAAAAGCGAGGCCTACCGAACGCGCACATTATCTTCTTCCTCAACGAAGATGCAAATCAGGAGCTCCGAGACCCTGCTCACATTGACGAGCTCATCTCAGCTGAGATTCCTCCTTCCTCTGACGCCACCTTACAAGAATTGGTGCTCGAGCACATGGTTCACACTCCGTGCGGTGCAGGCAGCCGTTCAGCGCCATGCATGCGCGAGCTGACCTGCTTGAAGCACTTTCCGAAGCCGTTTCGCTCCGAAACTGCACGGCTTGAGAATGAGTACTACATCAGCTACCGAAGACGCGCTCCTTCCGAGGGCGGGTTGTCTGTGGAACGAAGCTGCAGGGTCGGCCGTCGACAGCGCGTAGTGACGTTGGACAGTTCGTGGGTGTTTCCACATAGCCCAGAGCTTCTCCGCCGGTTTGCATGCCACATCAACGTTGAGCTATGCGTATCGCGACTTGGCGGTATCAAGTACCTCTTCAAATATGTTTGCCAGGGTTCCGACAGAGTCACCATGGAGATTGTAGATGAGAACGGACGCCATGACGAGATCCAAAACTTCCAGGACGCACGGTATGTGTCAGCCTCCGAAGCAGTTTGGCGGATGCTTGCGTTCGACATTGTCGATCGCAATCCACCCGTCGTGCGGCTTGAAGTACACTTGGAAGATCAACATACGGTGTTCTTCCGGGAAGGCGACGAGCACTCTGCTGCTAACAGAGAGCGGGCAGGAACCAAGCTGACTGAGTGGTTTGTGGCCAACCAAAAGTACCCCGGTGCACAACATATCCCTTATGCCCAGTTCCCGAGGTACTTTACTTGGAACAAATCAAAAAAATGCTGGAAGCTGCGTGCATGTCTCCGACGTCGTTCGGTGTCTCGAAGCCAGCCCACCTCCTCCTCAGCGGCCGCTGTGGCAGCAGATCTATATGACTTCACTGGCAGCGGTGCGCATGTAGTTGGGCGCATTTACACTCCCAGTCCACGAGAGGGAGAGTGGTACTACCTCCGCTTACTCTTGACCCACACAGCTGGTGCTACTTCCGTTCAGCATCTCTGCACCGTCGATGTTCAGCAGTGTGGTAGCTTCAGGCAGGCCTGCCTCAAAGAGGGCCTTCTCGCCGACGACAGCGAGTGGAGACGGGCACTACGCGAGTCCTTTTGCTCCTCATTTGTTCCGCTCTCTCATTTGTTTGCCACCATCTTGCTTTACTGCGAGCCGTCGGACCCCCATTTTCTGTGGGAGCAGCATCTATCGATGTTCCTGCAGGATATACGCGCTCGACATCACGGCATAATGCACGCACTGGCCGACGACGAAAGAGCCAGCTATTACGTTCTCTTAGAAGTGGAAAAGCAATTGCAAGAAATGGGTGGCCCACTGGCGTCTCTGTCATCGTACGGTCTTCCGACACCCATGCAAGACCTACCGGAAATGCGCGCTCCAGCTCAGTCTCTGCAGCAAATCCAGTTGGAGCTGAACGACACTGTGCAAGCTGCCCTCCCTCTCTTCAATGAGCGTCAGCGTCTGGCGTTCAATACAGTCGTGGAGGCCATCCTTCCTGGCGTGTCCGCGGACAGCTCGCAGGGTCTTGGTGGTCCATCTATGGCAACGCAGCCATCCACTCGCGTCTTCCTCTTGGATGCTCCGGGTGGAACTGGCAAGACCTTCCTCTCCAAGGCAATTCAGGCCACGTTACGCCTTCGTGGCAAGTCCGTCCTTACGGTAGTCACGTCTGCTGTAGCAGCCATACTGCTTGAGTGCGGTCGGACGCCCCACTCGGTGTTCAGGATACCCATAACAGCCACCGCTGAGAGCACGTGCAACATCCCGGTCAACTCGCACATGGCTAATCGGATGAAGAACGTCGACCTCTTTATCTGGGACGAGATCGTAATGTGTCATCGCTTCTGCGTCAAAGCCATAGACCGCACTCTCCGTGACATAACGCGCTCGCAGCTCCCCTTTGGAAGCAAGTTTGTATTGCTTTCTGGCGAATTTTGGCAGATTCTCCCCGTTGTTCGTGGCGGCTCTCGATCAGTGATCGTCAACCCATGTATCAAACGCTCAAGTCTCTTTTCTCACTTTCGCACCTTGAGACTGACTGAGAACATGCGGCTGTCTGCGCTCCGTCGAGACCCCGTAGTGACACAGAAGGCACTGCAGTTTCCAAACACGCTCTTGCAGATTGGAGAGGGCACACTGCCAGGCACTGTCCCGCCAAAGCACCCCTTTACCCTCCCAGAGTCCGTACAATGTGTGGAGTCGTTCCGCACCACGGTGCGTATGGTTCTTCATGGTATCGCTCAAAGGTACATAGATGAGGATTGGCTAACGTCAACGGTGACTATAACCGCAGGAAACTATCGCCTACCAGAGCTCAACGACTATGTAGGCCACATGATACCTGGAGCGTATCGCACGTACCTCAGTGCGGAAAAGGTGAGCAACGACGACGGTGCCGCGCTGCAGTACCTTGTCGAGATGCTCAACACTCTGACTGCTGGGTCAGCGCTGCCGGATCACCTCCTCAAAGTCAAAAAGGCCTTTGTGGTTATGCTCCTTCGCAATGTGGATCCCTCAAACGGCCACGTCAATGGTGCCATCTATACCGTAGAAGACATGCAAAGCAACTTACTGTTCCTTCGACTCGCTTCTGGAGCAAATCGTGGCAACGCACTATGCCTGCCACGCATACCCTGTGGACCTGGAGACGACAACTTTCCAGTTCCCAACTTCACTCGCACCCAGTTCCCAGTACGTGTCTGTTTTGCCATCACTACCAATAAGGCACAGGGTCAGTTGTATAGTGGTCGCATCGGACTGGATTTGCGTGATGGCTGTTTCACGCATGGCCAGCTGTACGCCGCCTCTTCTCAGACCACCAACCCGTCCAACATTGTGGCTTTTCTCCCTGCCGGTAGCACCTCTACCAATAATGTATTGTACCCCGAAGTTCTTTCGTAGACAAACTTGATAGCTTTAAGTAAACCTCTTCTTTTTTCTTTCATTCTTTTCTTTTCTTCTCTCTTCTTACTCCTTAAAAATACTTGCATTCTACAAACCCATTACCCAAAACACGCTACCCAAATACTGCTTACACTCTAATGCTTCTCTTAATCCTTAACGCGTTCGAAGCACGCAATGGAGCCACTTGTGATAACTAATTCTAAGATCACTCTTCTTTAACAGTAGAATCGACCCGACTCGTGACGAAGACTTTCTTAAATTCGAAAAAATCCAGATTTGGAAGGAATGGGGAGTAGGTCGCGCTGAGTTTCAGGTTCCAAGGTGAATGGGATTTGACCTTCATCCTCGAAGCGGTTCAGGATTTCACCAATTTTCTCCGTAAAACTTCGTTCACCCGTGAGGTGTCCATAACGTGCGACCGTATAGTAGAAGAAATGCATTTGGAAGGTATCGTCCAAAATCGTCAGAATTCCACCATCATAGTTGAAGAAGAGTCGGTGCAGCAGTATGTCATTCTCGTCGGTGTAGAAGGTTCCACGGTGTTGGGCGAATAAGAACGAAATATGACAGACTGCCCAGCAAAGACGTAGCCTGATTGCCTCAATCCCTTTGAGTTCACCCATCCAGTGGTATAACGTTCTTCCGCCGAGGTTGATATTGTGGTAAAACTCTCTCGCGTCATCGACATTGGTGTTCTGATTCATCTTCAAGGTTCGTTGAGACGAATATGCTTAGTTCCTTCTCGGTATGAGTACGTTGGTCTTCTTATACTACCGGAGAAGTGCTTTGCAGTTCGTGAGATCTCTTTCTTTCACCTAAGTCTTCTCATTACTTTGGTAACAAAGCCATTTGACAAGAAATTCAAATCGTCTGGCCCGTTTTCTGTGGTTGACAATACATTCTACTTTATATTCTTCTGTGCCATTCTTCAATATTACCAGGGTGGGATGATCTGGCTCGGGACGAATTGATTTTTCTTCTCGGTAAGGCTTGAGAACACTACCGTGGAACACATCATGAGTTTTTGATTTCAGTGTATGACTCAAGTCTAGACGAAATGTTACTGGACCAAGTTTTTCTGTGATTTTGAACGGTCCACATTATAGGATTCGTAGTTTAGACTTCTTTCCCATGTGGTCCGCATTGAGGTTTTTTGTGGACAAAATGACTTTCTGTCCCCCTGGGAATGTGCAGGGAGACTGATTCTTATCGTTGTATGACTTGGAGTAACGGTTCTGTTTTTTAATCTGTGTTGTTGCTTCAATGGTTGCTTGCTTCATGGTTTCTACGAACGGAAGAGCTGCATCATTTTCTGAAATGAAAGTATCGAGCGGTAGTACTATTGGGTGGTTCCCATAAGTTAAAAAGAAGGGTTTACACTTTCTGGTTGAGTTCTCTGAAGAGTTGTATGCGACTTCGAATTCTATGAGGTGTTCATCCCCATTAGATTGCTTAAGATTGACCTATGCTCTAATCATTTCTTCAATTTTTTTGTTGATGATCTCTGTTTGACCATCTGTCTGTGGGTGATATGCTGTTGATGTCCTTATCTTAGTACCTACGGGACGGAATAGTTCTTCCCAAAAGTTGCTCATAAAAATCTTGTCCCTGTCGGAGATAATTAGTTCGGACAGGCCATGATTTCTGTATACGTGTATGAAGTAGAGTTCTGCAGTCTGGACTGCAGTGACATCTAATGTTGTTGGGATAATTCTGATCAATTTGGACAGGGGGTTTACTACTACGTACAATGCACAATTCCCATGTTTCGTTTTGGGAAGTGGGTGACGAAATCCATTGTAGTTTGGGCCCACACCTTTTCTCGGAGGAATTAGTGGTTGTAGTTGACCCTGGGGTTACTTGGTTCCTGATTTCGTTTCTTGACACTTCAGATATGAGTCGACGTATTCCTTAATCGTTTCGCGTAATGATTTCTAGTAGTATAGTCTCCGAATCTTTTCATATGTTTTCTTAAAGGCTAGGTGAACTGATATACGTTGATTGTAGTAGTCTTGTAGTACCTTTAGTTGTACTTCTTCTTTTGGTACGCAGAGTCGTCCTTCCCTATAGAAAAATCCGCTTTGTTTGTAGAATGAGCCCTGTGGAGATTTGTATAGGTTTCTGAATTCCTTGTCGTTCATATATCCGTTGATGACTGCGCGCGTATCCCTTTTGGATACTTCACCAAGCTGGGATATACCACTGACTTTGCAGGTTCTGAGAATTGTTTCCTGAAGTAATGACCGGTTAATTTCTTCAGGGTTCTCAGCGTGTTTTGGGTATCTTGAAAGAGCATCTGCGACATTGTTGGACGTCCCTTTCATCGGCTGAAAACAGAAGTCAAACTCAACGAGATTTTCCATCCAGCGTACCTGTCTTTGAGACATGTTCGGCTGAGACTCTAGATACTTCAAAGGGTATTGGTCAGTGTAAACTGTACATTTTTGGCCATCAAGGTAGACTCTCCATGTACTCAAGGTGTCTATTACCCCCATGAGTTCTCTTTCGTGGGCTGCGTAACGTTGTTCGGCGGAATTTAATGTTCTTGATGAAAATGCTAAAGGTCGTTTAACATTGTTTTCAACCTGTTCTGTAACAGCTCCAATGGCATATTGAGAAGCTTCGGTAGAAACCATGATGGGTAATTTTGGGTCAAAGTCCCTTAGTACTGGGGTTCTCATGATAGCTTTCTTCAAGGAATGAAAACTTTCAGCTTGTTCTTGTTTCCATTCAAATTCAGATTTCCACATAATTTGGTCAAGTGTTTCGATATTTCAAAACAGTTCTTGAAAAACCTTTGGTAGTAGTTTGCTAAGCCCAGGAATGGCTGGACGTCGGTGTTGGTTTTAGGTGCACTCCAATACAAGATGGCATCAACCTTCTGCGCTTCGACGGATATGCCTTCTACACTCACAATGTGTCCAAGATACTCAACGTTTTGCTTCATGAATTCATATTTTGAAAGCTTCCCATAAAGCTTGTGCTCGCGAAGTTTGTTGGGTACACATCTGAGATGCTTCAAATGTTCTTCTTTGTTCTTACTATAGATAAGAATGTCATCTAGATATGCTAAGACGAATTGGTCCATGTATTCTCTCAGTACCGTATCCATTGGGCTCATAAATGAAGCTGGTGCGTTTGTAAGACCACAAAGATATATGGGGAACTCAAATTGACCATATATTGTACGGAAGGCTGTTCTCGGGATTGACTGTTTGGAAAGTCTTATTTGATGATACCCTGAACGAAGAGCTATTTTTGAAAATATTGTAGGGCCACATAGCTGATCGAATATGTCATCAATTCTGGGTTAGGGGTAACTATTCTTCACCGTTAGTTTGTTTAATTCTCGGTAGTTAATGCATAGTCACAATGATCCATCCTTCTCGGCAACCAGTATTACGGGTGCACCCCAAGGGCTTGAGCTTGGTCGGATGAAACCCTGTTGAAGTAGTTAATCGAGCTGCTTACGTAGTTCTGTAAGTTCTTTATCTGACCTTCGATATACCGCTTTCTTGATTGGCGTAAAATCTGGCAGTAGATCGATATGAAACTCTTTTTCTTGCTTCGGGGGTAGTCTTTTTGGGAGTTGGTCTGGAAATACATCTTCAAATTCAACAAACTATGACTTTAGGTTGGGTTTTGTACCTCTGTCTTTTCTGGTTCATTTTATGAGCGTACAAGAAACACTAATACTGGTAACTTCTTCTGTATGCGTTTATGGACAGTGTTGAGTGTTGTCATGTTGTTCTTTGTTTCCATTTAGCGCTAATGACAACTTATTCAATTTCGTGGGGAAATGATATGACGTTGGTTAGGTGGTTGACATAGGGGTTGTACTGGTTAAGCCAGTTTTTTCCAAGCATTGCGTCGTATCCGTACAATTGGCAGATGGCTAATCGTCTCTTCTCTTTGAGATGTCCTATTTCCAATGTCACACCATCTTAATCAGTCTCCTCCAAAACGGTAGTTGATCCATTCGCCATCTCTGCTTGGTAGTTCGTTTCGACTGTTGGAATTCCCTCGCGTTTAACGAATGACATTGAAAGGTAGCTGATTTCTGATCTGTTATCAAAAAAGACATTACAGATTTTTCCGTTTACGCGTACTTGCGAAAGGAACAGTCCTGGGGCTGGGGTTTCGAATGGTGATGCAAGGTTTGACGTCAAAAGCCCGTATTTCTTGTGGCCTAATTTGGTATTCGCACTCGGGTGTTCCGTGCGTTCTTCGAGCTTGATATACGTCGTGGAGATGTTAGTTGGTTCTGTGGGTACGATGGTTTCATTTGGAACTGACGACATGTGCTTCAGTTCTTCTGAGAGTTTTTTGGGCAGCATGGGTCGTTCGCTCTGTGCGCTGGTCCTTTGCAACGGATACAAAGTCCGTTCTTGCGGCAGTGTTCTCTGGCTTCTGCGGTAGCCTTCGCTAACTTCACGTTTCCAATTTCTATTGGTACGGGTCCATTTTTATGCCGGTGGCCGCCCGCTTCTCTCCCAAATCTACTGGAACCCCATCTTTTGTACACTGAATCGACTCTTTCCGCATCTTTCATCGCGTCTGTGAGAGAGTTGTATTCCTTGGTACAAAGCTCTTTCCAAATAAAGCTCTTCAGTCCTCTTGTGTATCTCTCTACTCGTTCTTCCATACTGATACTAAGAATATCCAGTATAAGTTTCAGAAAATTCTCATTGTACTGCTGTACGTCCTTCATTTGTTTGTACTTCCTCAGTTTATCACGACCAAGTTTTTCCTCGTTAAATATTCTGAAGCGGGTCTCCAGATCGTCAAATAGCTCGTCGAGTGTGATTAAGTCTGGTCTATGTTTCATTTGGGCGAGGGACCTCTCATGAGCTGCTCCACCAATAAAGCTGAGCGCTATGGGGACTGCTTTGTCGTTTGAGGTTCCTTCCAAAACATTCCGGACATGTGTCATCCAACTATCAATGTTTTGCTTTCCCGTAAACACAGCGACTTTATTGATATTTGGTGCGGAAGAATATTCGTCTCTAGAACTCAGGAGGAGGGTAAGAGCGGACTCGAGCCATGAGATCTTCTGTTCGGCTTCTCTTTCCAGTCTTTCCATTCTAACACGTGTATCTTCCAGCGCTCGTTCCAGATTTTGGATAATCTGGTTTGCGCTGGACTGCGGTGAGGGCGCAGTATTGCTAGGAGTGCTCCACATTGTGCAGAATCAACTGAAACAAAAAACCTTGCCAAATGGATCGGAATTTCGGGCCACATATTTGGACCTCGTTACTTATATTGCGGATTTTTTTCGGAACTCTGCCAGAATAAAACAGTAAGATGTGATAAAGTGGTTTCAGGCAATCATTCGGAAGTTCGAGGTCTCGAGCTCAAATCCCTTCACTGTAAGAACGTGGAAGGGTGTCGGAGTGGCTAAAGTAGAGTTCCTTCAGCTAAGGTTACCAGGGGTCAAGAGATTGGAAAGATAGTAAGACCTGTACGGCTACTTCTCCCTTGAAAAAGCTTGGTAATCTTGGCGCAGTGAGAGCTTGAACACAGCCACAAACGGTAGCTTAAAGGGTAGAACGACCAAGGTTGTTTTTGCAGAACTGTGTTTACCGGGTTAAAAACGGCCATGGAAGTGTTTCTGTTGACGCTTTTGTTTCTTTTCTTCAGCCAGACGATGCTGGTTACCTGTGCGGTGGTCCTCGTAATGCTTCCAGTTGTTGAACGACGATATACGGCAAACAAAACAACCAGGTATTGACGTCTATGACAACACCTTATTTTTGTGTTTCGTTACGTGGAGGTGTTCCTCAAGTTGTACGCGGTTCTTGAAGCATAAATTGCAGTCGTCACACCTAGATGTACGAAGCAGAAGACGAAATGTATGTTTTCTCTGGCGACGAATACGATCGTTTGCCACACGGTAGAGGTTGATGTTTCTGGCGTCACTGATCGGCAGGACATGTCTGCAGTTCTGATTGGTTGAGTCCTACGCTTGACGAATACGTTCCCCGACTGTTTGGACTCCTATAGGTTTCTCTACAATTGAATTTGGTTGACGTCCGTCTGAGGCTTCTGGAGCTATGTCCACTGGCTCGGGAGATGGTGGTTGACTACGAGGCGCCTGGGGTTCAAGTGAAACGAGGTTGTCGACTGGTCCGGGTGAAAGCGTACGAGGTACGAAGGAGAAGCTGCGGTCAGCTACAGAGTTTCCAGGGTTGGCGAGCTTCACGGGTGGCGGCGGCGGTGTTGTTGACGGTGATTCGGAATATATGTCAGTGTTGGTGTACACCGACGGCAAAGACGGCGGTATCCCGGATCGGAGTATTGGGCTCACTGGAAACACACAATTGGTCAGAAATCAACAGTCAGTATGATCTGGATCTCTGTGGATCATCCAAACTTGGGGAATTTTGTGTAACAAAATCCACCAAGGCTGGATGGTCACCAGGTTCAGGTAAGCGCAATTATTACTTGCGATGCTACCAATGTTAGGAACAGAGGTACAGTGGTTGAATTGGTTGGAAGTCGATGGTGATGATCCGAGTTAGAAGTTCGGAACATCCATCGGGGTTTATATAGAGTTGCTAGTCTAGTTCTATCAGTGCCACTAGTCGATGAGAATTCGTCCGAGTTAAACGGTATAATGCTTGGTGTTCGTGCTGGCCTCCGTACGCGACTGGTTTACCGGGTTCAGTGCCAGATCTAGACGTTTGATGACTTAGCAAATTCCATCAATGCTGATGACTTGTGACCAGACAAGGTCTTGATGATCTGGCATGAACCCAGGGTGCCAGTGATGACTTGGCACGACTACTTCGGGAATCTTCCATGACCGTTCTATCCCTGCTGTACCGTGTGAAGTGTCTGTCATCTTTGTGAGTAGTAGGCAAGAGTACTTTACAGCCAATATGTTCACGTGGTCAACCAAGACTTCTTTGACATGAACATGTTGTCATGTCGTATCGACAGGGTGTCAGGAAGATGTCAACTCGGCTTTGAGGCCAGTTTGGCATGGAACATGGGTAACCGATTTCTTCAGCAGATCGAGTAGAATAAAACTAGCTGGTTCTTGCACGTTAGAACTGATGCTAGAGCCAACTATACTCAGTAAAAGGACAATAATAACTAATTCTAACGGTATATTCATCAACTTGCTCTTCTAGGGATGTTGACATCCATTCCGGTCGGTCGACAAACACCTCATCCCCGGGATTCAACTCGGGGAGAGTCCGTATGGTTTTATCGAAGTCCCTTTTGTACTGGAGTTGAGAATGGGTTGGTTTTCGTCTGGCCGGATGAAAGAGCATACCAAAGACGGGCTAGGATGTACCGTCTAAACTGCGCCATGGTGGCGTTTTCAGGTTGATATTCCGGGAGGGCGGTAGGGGTCTTTTCAACCTGCAGACTGGGCGAGGGCCGTGAGAGTACCAAGACGAATGGTGTTGTGCCCGTTGTCCTGCGCACCTGCATATTGTATGCATAGGCCACCCGTTGCACGTATTCATGCCATTCGGTTTGGTGTTCTGCCACATAGTGACGGAGGCGTTCGACGAGCTTTTTGTTGAACCATTCGGCCTGTCCATGTGTTTGCGGGTAGTAGGCGGTAGTGTTCAGGTGCTTGATGCCTAACATGTTACACACCGCTTCGAAGAACTTGGAGAACAATTGGCTCCCGTTGTCGGTCAGCAAGTATAAAGGTATCCCTTACGGATAGACCCAGTTGTCCAAGAAAGCGGAGGCTACGGCGGCGGCCGTAGTGGATTTCATAGGCACCGCTTGGCAAAACTTTGTAAACCGGTCGGTAATGACTAGAATGTGTTGGTGCCCCTTTGTAGACTTTGTGAATGGACCAAGGATGTCCATTGCGACGAATTCCAACGGGCCTGCTGCGAGAAATAGCTTCAAGAGCTTATGGAACCGCTGGCGACTTATGCGAGTGGTGACGCAGGTACCACAATCCCGTACGGTCTAAAATACGTCATTAGCCATTCCCGGCCAGTAGTAGTCCCGTCGCAGCGTGTAATACATCTTTGTTGCACCGGAGTGTCCAGCAAACTTCGGGTAACGGGACAGATATAATAACCTAGCCTGCAGTTTCTCTGGTACGTACCATTGGAGAGCTCCATATAACGGAGCTTTCCTTATCAATATATCATTTCGGTTTTCATCGAATAGGCATTTGCCGTCTCCGACTTTCGCCAGTGCGGTCTTACAGAAGGGATCATTCTTCTGTTCCTGAACGATCTCTTCCACCGTTATCGGGGTGATTTCCTGCAACTATTCATTAACTTCGAGTACTGCTGGGAGCCTTATCCCGTTCGGATTGTTTTTTGCCCAGTCCCTTATGACGGTGTCTTCTCTACCGTCCGAGCACACCGTAGCTATGGTATATTCGTCGCCCATTTCGGTCACGTCGTTCGTCATCATGCATGGTACCTCGTCTTCAAGCGGGTCTGTGTCTTTGCCATCCATACAGACTCTGGAAACCGTATCGGCCGCTTGGTGCTTAATGCTCGGTCGGTAGATTACGTCAAATTCGTACTCTACGAGGCGAAGTCTCGATCTTGGTAACCGTCAGGACGCATCTGCTAGGTTCAGGATCGAGTGTACAGTAGTGCGTGGTGGTCCGTACGGGGTGTGAACCGTGTGCCCTCCACGTACGGACGGAGATGAAGGATGGCCAAAACGACGGCCAAACATTCCCGTTCGGTAGTGGAGTAGGCCCGCTCGGGCTTTGTTAATAAGCAGCTCCAGTAACCGATCGCTCGAAGGGCGCCCTCAGGCTGCTCTTGGAGGAGACAGCATCCGACTTGGGTATTGCAAGCATCCGTCTCCCGGACGTATCTGTCACCGTTTCTGGGGAGTGCCAGTATAGGCGGTCGTATGAAGTGTTGGCGTAGTTTGTCAAACGCCTCATAATCCGTATCGGTCAGAGTTTCGAACTCGAATGGTTGGTCTTTTTCCTGTTTCTGATTACGCTGGCTGGCAATGCGCGCAATGCCCTCAAGAAACCAGCAGCGCACGTTGCAAAGACCCAGGAGCGATCATAGCTCCGTCTGGTTTGTGCGATATTTCGTTTGTCCCAAAGCATCGCAAGCTTTTCCGGATACCTGTAGTTTGTCCGGGCGGATAATATGACCAGGATAGTCCACCGCTTGGTGGAAGAAATAACATTTCTCCAACTGCAGCGTAATTCCAGCCAATCGGAGCATTTCCAATTCGGTCTGTACGTGGTCGAAGTGCTCTTGAACCGATCGGGAATAGATAATGACGTCGTCTAGGTAAACTAGAGCGAATTGCCATATAACCCGCGAAAGAATGATGTCAAGCGCCCTCTGAAAGGTAGCCGGAGCATTTTTGAGAATGAATGGCATTTGAACGTAGTGGAAAAACCCATGTGGGTCGTAAAGGTCGTTTTTTCCCGGTCGGTCTCGTCTACTTTGCATTGCTAATAACCGTTCTTGGCGTTTAAAGTGGTAAACACCACTGCATCCCCTAAGGAGTCGATGCACTCATCCATTCTTGGTATGGGCTAAGTATCCCGTACGTTCATCCCGTTGAGGTGGCGGTAGTCAACGCAAATGCGCCGAGTGCCGTCCTTCTTGCGTGCAAATACGACAGAAATTGCCCATTCTAGGGACGATGGCTCTATTACGCCCGCGCGGAGTTGTTTTGTTACCTCTTCTCTTTCCAGTTCCCTTCGTTTCAGTCCCGCTCGGTAATGCATCTGGAAGATGGGTTTGGAACCCTCTTCTAAATGTATGAGGTGTTTGGCAAGGCAGATGGATCCCAAGTGTTTATCCCACATATCGAAGAACGGTTCCAGAAAGTTGGTAATTCTTTCCCGTTCGGTCTCATTCTCTTCTCCTTAACCCACTTTCTTTACCCAATCATCAGCTTTGACCGTGTCTGACTTATGATCGTGGTCGGTTTGAGTGGGATTAATCTCCCCCCCTTAACTTCGTCGTCCTCGAGGAACGAGGATGGGGGAAGTAGGGCAACTGGAGCGGGTATGGGGAGCCCGACGATGGTGTTCTTTGCAAAATGGATGGGAGTTTGTCCGAAGTTAGAGACGAGGACTCGGAATGGCTGGCTCGGTATAATTTCCATTACGCCATTGGCCATGAGCATAAGGCGTTTCTTGAACGTTTTCGGGTTGAGTTGGAGGAATGAAAGTCCTCCAAGATTTGCGGTAACTTAAACTTCTGTTTGGGTCATGGCCGGTATACTGACCACTTGGGCTACTCGAAGCTTGTTTGAGATGGAGTTGTCCGTTGTTGAGGAAGAGTCATGGACATTACTAGTGTAAAACCGTGTGGTTGCCGAAAGCACGGCAACCGGTCTGGAATGGTGGAAAGCAACTTGTTTCCGTTGGGGGTATATGGCCGTCATGTGCTGGTCGATGAACGTTGTTCCCAACAAGCACGATTTGGCTAGGTTTGCGGAGACTAGGAAAAGGTCCCATACTCCCAGGCTACCGATTTGGACAAACTGGCGGGTGACTCGCAAAGTTCGCATTCGGTTACGAGACGCATCCGTAATATTTGGATGCGGTCTCGTGAGCAGCTTGGATTGCCACCCGGGCAGGAGAGCGTTCGCGTAGACAAGGTTTGGTCCCGCGCCGCTGTCAAGAACACCAGTGACAGGGGGTTGCACCTGAGAGTCGAGGCCGATTGAGAAACGTACTTTATAATGTGCTCTGCTGAACAGCATTATCGGATTGGTCTCAGACTCTTGTTTTAAGTCCGTGCGTTCGTCTTCCGATGGAGGCGGCGGTCCCAAATCGGATTCCTTATGAGGCCACTTGGTCTCCTTATTGATGCTTTCAGGCGTCGGAGGGTGGGTCACTTCTACGCACCCTCCGGGTAGTTTTCCGGAGTGGGTGGTGTGTCGGCGTCCACCAATTGTACTGGATAGCCATGTGTTCCCAAGCGGGCTTGGGTCTGGGGTTGACCTTAACGTATACCAATACTAGCCCGTGCGGGTCCGGTACTACTAGTACTTCCAGACGGACTTCTTGGGAAGTTGTAATATCCATCTTCGCGGCGTAGGGTATAATTAGCCTCCCGTGCGGCTCATAGAGCAACACATAATTCCGGTGCTAGCATTTTCCAAGTGTCCAGCTCTCGGGAAAGACATATCTGTCAGGGTTTGTCCAATATATGTGCGGATATGGGGGCTACACCTCTACCTGGTGCAGCAAATTGGACCGTCCGGCAAGAATGGGACGTAGTGGAGATCGGTGGGGTGGGAGAAGACGCTAGACTACTGCCACCTCCCATCACAAAAAATTGACCACCCGGTGCCTCTGAGTCATCCTCGTCCGTGTCGGTGTCCAGGCTCATCACTCGTGAGCGTAAGCCACGAAGATGAGTTGGCAGAGAGTCCGTGCGGAATTTTTGCCGTTTGGTCGCACAGTGCGTGTCGCCGTACGATTCCACTTATCGGAATAATGCCTTCAGTCCAATGAGCGGGTGAGTTGTCAGATGGGTTCTGACTTTCCACCGTATGGCCGGCAGCAGGTTCCCCACGAAGATGGACTTCAAACGTCGATCTGAGAACACATTCCCGCAGCGGAGTGCTTTATCCCAGAGTTTCCGGGCGAATTCCGTTTCGGACATACCTGAGGACTGTGGATAGGTCGGCCCCTCGGCGTGTGCGTCCGCGATTAACTCGTCCGTCGCATACGTGGCTAAATAAAAGTTCACCACCTCTGAGTATGTGCGCAACGTTTCCCGTTTACGGACGTCGACCGCATTGTTTTCTTCCGTTATACGGGATTGGACCAGCGCATGTGCCGGCCCAGTCAAGTAGAACCGGATGCAGAAGAGGGCTACGCTCTCTGTCATTCCGTTGTGGCCGCATGCGGTCTTAAATCGCTGCAAGAAGCCCAGTATGGCAATGGGGTCCGATCCGAAGAATGGGCGTCTTTTTAGCTCGACATCAAGGTTCTTGTGGTAGCGGCCAATCTTCCTGGCCACCCGGGTATCATACCGTGCGGACTTCTCGAGGAGACGATATGACCTGTAGTCTACAGCCTTCTGAAACAAGTCGTTAAGTGGCTTGAACCGCTTAAGCGATCTCCCGCCCGAACGGTGATGCAAACCTCGCGAGTAGTCGCTAGCTCCTTCGTCCAAATCGGAAAGGTGTTCTACGGACTCTGACGTCTCCGTTCGGTGTGTATCTGAGTCCGAATGGTTAGGTCTGCGTTTGTGACGGGAAGTTTTCTTACTGCCGCGGCTTTTACGATCTGAACCGGATGGTTTATCGCGACAGCAGCGTCTGTTGTGGTCTGAGCTCCCTCCGTCGCAGCTACTATCGTCAGAGTCTTTGTTCGGATCTGGCTGACTGGGGATTGCCGGTAGATAGATCGTTCGGTAATTTTCTCTTTCATTCCCGTCCGGAATACCTCTACCGGACTGTAGGGCCTGTGCCGTGTTCGTACGGTTTGTGTCAAACTTTGAGATGGTCTGGGTGACATGTTGTCTCGCCGAGAACGGCTGATTCGTCCGATTTGGCTAGAATTCCGTGGGGTCGACGCTTGGCTGGAGGCGTGAAATCACTTCCTTGGTAACCGTGCGGATTGTCTCAGAAGCCTGTCGCTCTAATATTTAGGGCATCCGATCGGCAGGATAGTCGTCGACCGCTACTGGGACCCTTATTTAGAGTTCCGTGCGGACGAGTACCGACAGGTGAGTCCGGATACGGTCACACAAGTCCCGCAACCAATGTTCCCAATCTATGTATCGCGCGAAAACGCGGCTGCCCCAGTAGTTGTGGTTGGCAGCTGAGATTCCGGCGGACGGTGCGGTCTAGAGAAGGACACTGTCGCACTTACCCTGCGAAGTAGCGACTCCGGATTATTCAGGACGGACGTGTTGAGTGTTTGGGCACTCCTGGTGCTTCGGTTTGAGGCCGAAGCGGTGTCAGAGACCACCGCCGAAGCAGCCTGAGACTCCGTAACGGGCGGGGCTGTTTTTCTGCCCTACGATCCTTTCTGACTTGGTGGTTTTGGAAGTTTCAATTTCCTTTTCGGTCCGTGAGTAGTATTCTAGATCGGGAGACCAATGTGGAGAGGCGCAATGCCTTAGCAAAAGATGCTGACCGGTCGGAAGTGCATCAGTGGTCAGTAGGGGGATGTCCTAGAAAGCCAGGGCGGAAGATGGGTTCGGTAATCTGAATGGTAGAACTCAGGAGACGCCGGTGGAGACCTGCGGAACCGGAAGGGCAACTGCGTCAGGCGTGGTCAGGGAGCACGCGTAGAGTGTTGGAGGTCGTGTACAGCTCGTGTTTTACCATGTGGAGTAGTATTACAAGATAGTGGGCAGTCTGTATCGCCAACTACAACATGAAACTAGCCCGTTTGGTGGGATGAAGTCTGCCTTTACTCGTTCATGGGGGTCGGGGGGGTACTGTTATCCTAAGTAGACCGGCCAGCCACGCGGTGCACCTCGGCAACGAATCACCTCGGCAGATACGGGCCAATGGCGGGCCTGCATACGCACTACCTAAAAGTTAATCAAATCTTATCTAGGGTCTTGCGGGCACGCTTGCCCTTCCTTCTGCTCAGACACATGTATCCCGTCACGACAGCCCCCAGTCGCTCCGTGCCGGTCAGGAGCACTCTTTTCACCTGTCCACCATCTGGCTCCACACGGCATTTCGCATCGGTGTTCACTGTTGCTCGTCATGATCTGACGCCCGTACGGTCGTTCTACCACACAGTGAACAAAGACACTGAGGGGATGTATGACCATGGATGTAGCAAAGGTGGCAAATTGGGGTCAACACGAGGACACGCTGGTTAATATCTCGAACATCGAAGAAGCTTACCTCAGGGCCGGTGTTATTCCATCCAGGCCATTGATAACGGGATTGACCGTTCATAAACGGGAATCGTGGTGGCTGAACGCGATTATTCCCAACGTACAATAAGGGGTTCTATTGTGGCGTTTCGAACGTGTCCTCAGTCGTTGTCGGTACATCCGTGGTTGGTATAGACACACCATCTCCCTATGCTAAATGCACGGTGTCGTATCCCTGTTGGGGGGTTCTATCCGCTAAAAGCGAGGGCAATGAGGAAACACTATCCACCAACAACGCTTTGGCGGGCTTAGACGTATGATTCGAAGTTCTTACACGAAGTGCTTCCCCTTCCACTTGAGCGTGTTGACAAATCTCGAGGTAGGTGATTCTCCGCTTGTCCTCGTGGTAAGGGGTGACAAGACTCCAGAATGCATGGTCAAGGCCATCGATGAACATGGTACAACCATCCCCTGCGGGGTATACATTCCCACAACGGTGGAAGGCCTTGATATGGCGCACCAAGTAGTCGGTTTCAGTCCCGCCTGAGTGCTGAAGAGTATCTGGCACAGCGAGGATTCCTCCCTGAATGGGTTTATTGGCGGCATAAAAGCGCAATAAGTATTGCACAGCCTCCATCCAACAGATTACTCCGCCCTCTGGGGCAGGAGATGATCCTCTGACAGAGGTCTACTGGTCCCCTGCCACTCCCAGTAGGAAATAAAGTAGTGCCAAATAGACTTGTCCCTCATTCATTCCGAGGATATCGGCTTCCGCTACAACGCAGGAAAGAAAGTCCAACACCATAAGTAGGGCTTTTCCAGTTAAATAGTTACGCATTGAGAGTTGCATACGTTTTATTCACTCTTTCACCTTCCCCGTGCCACGAAGTGTACGTCCTGAAGAGGAATCTTCGAGCCGGTAGTACGGTATGACAATAGTTTCCGATACAACGGGTTCGTCGCTTTTAATTCCCAGAAACCACGGTGTCTTCTCCCCTTGCTGCAGGACCGAATCACAACTTGGGTGGCGGATGAACGATTGGAGCGGGAAGAACGGTCTCGTTTCTCGTCCTCAAAATCGGAGTCCGAGGAACTAAAACCATCTGACCCGTTTCGGGATGAATCAAATGATGTCGTGGAATCTGAATCCGAGTGATCTCGTTTGTGTTTCCGCTTATAGCGGCGCTTGTTTCTTTCAGCATGCTGGTGGTGGTGTGACGCAGCTGGTGCCGCATCGTCCGGGGACAGTTTATCCATGAGAAGAAACTCCTTCAACGTCTCTAGACGGGCATAAACTCGATCGAATCGAGATTCAACTCGTCCTATGAAGATGGCGGGTTGCCCCAAGCTCTATAACATAGAGTTGACATCAGACCGTAATATACGGAGATCCTCTGCCACCATCTTTGTAGAGGTGTCCATCAGCACCTCACGTAAGGTTTGAAACTCCCCCACAACGGTGTCGTGGGCGGGCCACAAAGCGTGAAAGTGAGATTCCAGGGAATTCCCCTGAAGGGTGTTATCGCCCGTCAGAGAGGGTTCAGGTGCGGCGGCGGCCACGGCCGGAGCTGGATGAGCACCATCCATGGCATTCGATAACGGGGTCGACGTGGAGTTCCAGGGTTTCCGGGGTGTGTTTGAAGCCCTAGACGATGCACCCCCAGCATTGCTGAACTTAGCCCGAGTCGCCATCCGACAAGCAAGCCGAACTTCGGGATTATTTCCATCATTGTGGGAGTGGCTGCGCGTAGTCACAGGCTCCGAGGAGGAGGGCTTCCTCAACATCAAGGCCAACCGTTACGACGGGAAAACAACGGAACGTCCGTAAAACGAACAAAAGAAACAAAGCCTGGAAAGAGCGAACCAAACACAAAACCGATTCTAGGTCGGGAGACCAAGTTGTAGTGCAATGCCCGGAAGCGGGAGTGCACCAAAAGACGTTCCGGATCTTTCCTCGTTGGAGGTCATCACAGTTGGGTAGAGCCCTCCCAAGAGTGGCATGAATATGTTGGGTTGTAAGGCCGAGGCCACCCGTTGCGACTTGCGCAGGGAGGTTGAGGCAAGAATCAGATGTCCGCAGGAGCGGTGTATGGGGGCCGTCGTCCTCTAGAGAGGTGTGATTTCCGTGTTAGTGGCACGCGCGAACACGAGCCGCAGGTAGCGAGAAATCCACCCTGTAAAAAGGAAAATAAGGGGGAGCTGAGTCACGAGTGTCGTGACGAAGACTAACGGCAATGCCGGCAAATAAACTTTATACAAGGCAAACACCAAGACAGTTGGAATAACAATCCGTATAGTTTGGTTCTTTAGATAGGCAAGGGGGTTAGACTCCCCGTATGTGACGGTGCTTCCCTCCAAAGACGAGTAGAGAACACGCGAAGGCGGTGAAATTTAGAGCCAATTCCCCAGGTTAGGGTCCCTTGTTGGGGAAGGTTTACTGGTGCGACAGCAACTCACCGGCGCACTAAGTACTAACCATCCTACTGTGACATGAAGATAAAAAGATAGAAAAATAGCAAACTCCTATCCACTACAGTGGCACATCCGTATAATATTTGTAGAGTCCGTTTCCACGGTGCATTCGGCCAAGCCGTGCCATAGTATTGTAAATGAGCCGAACAATCGGAAATTTAATAAGTGCTCAAGATCCAATCCCAGGGGGCATGCAATGCAGAATCCACGGGGTATGGCAGATCAGCGGTCCTTAGTGATAATGTGCGGGTGAGTATAACGAGACCGAATGCCGTGAAACCCATGCATGAGTTGGTCACTTCGCGCAGGCGATAGACTCAGAGTCGAGTCACAGCTTGGCTTTACTTCAGGGTGACACGGCAATGCCGTCTTCCCTTAAATACTATTGGGTCACAATAAACTAAAAATACTACTACTGTAGTGTGCCACACTTGTCCTCCACACTCTCGTGACACTTGGCTGCACTGCTGCCCATGGCGCGAGAAGACACGTGTAAATCATGCCAACCATGAATAATTTCCATACGCTTGGCACACGTTCATCTGTTCCAGATACCACAGAAATCACCCACGATGGTTCCAAAATACCAATCAAAATTCATATCGAATTTCATCCAGTATTTCGGAGGGTCCACTCATATTTGAGCTTAGCCGATGCAACTTTGGTATTGAATCATTTATGATCGAGCTCGCCTAGAAGATATGTGCACACGCATTGCTCTACATAACTGATGATCTTATGGAATTTTTTCACTTACTCTAGATCAAAATTTTCTGACACGGTTTCAGATATTGTATTTCTCCTAGTGTTATGCTGGCAAAAGTTGAGGGCCCTGATCTTTTCCAAGATATCGTTCAACGTTCTAAGCTCTGTCTTGGGTATCATCTCATGGTACTTATCGGTGGTACTTCATGGCATCTGCAATGAGTGTAGATGCCACGTTATTGGATGTTACTGTTTGTAGATTTGCATTCTTCAACAGTGCTATGACAAAGATTTAAATGTCTTCCCAATCATCAGTTTCGCCTGATAGGTTCAGATAGGCTTGCGCGAGGCCAAAGAATCTGTCTTTATTCCTGCTGAAGCCTTGATGTTTTCCCATATGCAGTTAAGTATCGTTCATATCATCTTAATCTTACGAAAAACTGAGTCTGTCACAGAATCTTTGGCAAAAACACTGATTATCATCTCTAATGTTTCGATTCTTTCATCATTTGGAGTGTTGGTGTTGCTGCGTAATCCTAATTCACCTGCATCTACAGATCGATTAACAAGTGTTTGGTATCCGTACGTCATGCAAGAGTATATGGTGAGACATAAGGTGTTTGGTACAACTTTTTCTCTGTTTTCCTTTCCTTCTGCGTAAGTTAGGATTCTTATTGCCCATAGTGTAACAGTTTGGCGCCACATGTATTTGTTTGTAGTTGAATCTACTTTCATTTCGTCGAAAAGGTTGAATGAGGATAGGTGCACTGGGGCCATAACTGTGGGTTTTGTGGAGTCCATGGTAATTATAAATGCTGGTAAATACAAGATGGGCACAGTATCAAGCACAATTGCTCAGAGTCCGTCGTTCTCCTTGGTTGGACCTCTCCTTTCTTTACTGGGAGTCTCTTTGCTCCTCTTATAACATTCGTACGCGTCCGTTGTCTCTCGCATACATCCAGGGGTGGGTTGGAATCGATTGGATTGCAATTATTTGCATTCCGAACAATACAATCCGGGATTGCTCTCCTTCTTCGGGATTGATATTTGATGGGAGCATAGGTCACCCATAATCCCATCAGATTGACAATCTTCATAGTTTGCGCCCGTTTTTATAGTCGTCACAATAAAATCTCAACACCACCCCGTATGATAATGATTTACACATGTATGAGGAGGGTGCTGTTGACTGACGGGAGGCGTTGCGCCAAAAAATCCCCTTGCACGCCCCCTTCAGTGCATGCAATTTTCATGCCTCCCCATCAATCAAAAAAAGTCAGCAGCAGCAGCAGCAGCAGCAAAGCGTACAGCTTATTGGCTGCTGGTGCATGCTGGTGCATGCTGCTGCATGTTGACTGCCGCAGCTGCCAAGTGGCTGGCACTGCAGCAGAGCCAGCCACACCGCTGCACAGTGGCTGGAACTGCAGTTATTTTGGCGGTGCCAGCCAATTACAATCTACTGTACTCTATATACACAACTGCAGTGCCAGCCAATCACCAACGCGCGAGCGCTCAACTGCAACTCTATTCCATATTCAATCTCGGCGACGCAGCCCTCATTGGTTTGCAGGCCGTTTCCGAGCGATAGCGAGCAGAAACGGCCTGCCGATCCCCCAAAGCCACCCCTATTCAGCGGTGCGCAGCGCCGCCCGCGGCTGAAGGACGCTTCTACTTGTCTAACCATTTCACTATAAGTATTGCACACCAAAGTCCTCAACGGAATAAAACGCCGGTTGTCGTAAGGATCTCTCCTCCATCTTTGCCAAAAAACTAACTACGAGACTACAGACCAACCTGTCTTCTTTGTACTGCTAGACAGCTACCACGAGCGACAACTTGGGCTTTCTCATGACAAAACGTACACCGAAACAAGTCGTTCAGATGCTCAAAACATATCTATGGACAGAGGAAAAGCAAATCAAATGCAAGTCAGGAGAGCTCAGACAGATAGAGCATCTCGTTATTCAATGTCCCAATCAGCATTGCAAAGAGAAAGGACAGAGAACTCCACTGCCAAAAAAGCAAATGGTTTAATAATCCCGCTCGAAATCTTAACGCATGCATTGCGCACAGTGACGGAGCCACGTTAATGCAGCACTATCACGACATGCTTAAAAAAATGCAGTACATCCCGATCAAGGAACCCAGTCTACTTTCTTTCTGAAGATAACGCCCAAAGAAAATGCTTTGAATGATTACATACGATTAATCGTCTTCAACAATATGCCGCTAAACACTGTTCAAGATGAAAACATTCGTAACTTTTCGAAACACAGAGAACCTTTCTCGCGAAGAAAGATCGAAACTGTACTATTCAAACTCACAGAACTTGTGGAAAAGCGAATTGCAATGGACCTACATGTCGTGAGACGTGGTGCAATTCTCCATGACGGATGGACTTGCGGGGGAGTACAATAGATCGGGCTTTATGCTTCTTATATAACGGAAACCAAAAATGGTAAGAACTAAAACGGACGCACGTCTCGTGGAGACGTACAGCTGGCACTTCGTCCTTGCTCTCCGATGGCAAAAATTGAAGCCAAACCAGAACAAGAAGACGCCAGCGAGACAGATCTTGACGAATCTGTTATTTTTTGAGCGGAAACCCACGTGCAATATATCAAATCGATGTTTTGGTTCTACAACGTCGATGTGTTATTATGGGTAGCGTGCCAGATAGCAGATATCTGCAAAAGGAACATGAAGTTCGCAAGTTTACTCGGTATTCCTCATGTTGCGTGCAAAAGTCATTTGCTCAATATAAAAGTGAACAATATGGTGAAGAACACAAGGGATCTTGAAACAACATTGGCATACGTCCATGAAAATATGATAAAGTGCAAGCAGCGTTTGAGGAATACCGCTTTAATGTGCAACCTAGTCGATCTTTGCACGGTTTTACATAATGAGACACGCTGGTCTGGTACGTTTTACATGCTAAAACGTTTTCTGCGGATCAGAGATGAGTTTATGGAGATAAGTCAAGACGAGAACAGTAATCCTATCGTTAATACCAACAAAGCATTAAAGAGAAAAGTAAAGCACTACTGCAAGCAACTGGCACAGAATCAATTGACCTCGAAAGGACTTTAAACCATGAGAATATCGTTTTCGCATTGTCAGTATGTCAGTATGCTATGGATTTGTTAGTGGATGACGTGCGCGCCGGTTTTATTGATTCTGATTCTCCTTTTTTCTGTGCTTTTTGAAGAATAGGTATATCGTGAATGATTCTGAGATCTCACATGATCCCTGATTCGAGACTGGTGTTTGTAAGATTGAAGATTATCGTACGGCTGCGATGACGCACGAAGACCTAATTGAGTGTGGAATGTTTTTATTGCATGTGGAAGATTCTCAGATTGACAATGGCATTTTTTAGCAGTGTAGAGGAATACAAGCAGCGTCCAAATCCTCACCAGCGCCAAAAGATACTTTCAAAAATGCTATATATGAATTGCGATTTTATTGTTAGTTTTGTTGCGGAATTGGAGAGTTTTTGGTCTGTGGCAAACCAACGTCTATCAAATCATGGTACTTGCACTAGTTCGCAGTTTTTTGAAGCTATTATTTTTCTCTGTGTCAACGCAAAGTTTTGGGACATAAATCTGATTCAGGAAGAATTTGCATAGTCTATGAATAACAATTAAGGCATTCATTGATTGGGATTGCAATCGGCATTGCTTTCAAGAACGGAAGATTGCAATCAAGATTTGGTTAGGTAAAGAGATTGCAATCGCGATTGCGATTGCTGTTACGAAAAACCATCCCATCTCCATCGAATTGGTTCCATGCCTGCATACATCTCTATTCTGACCTTTCGTCTTTTTCAGCTATCTCGGTGTACTACGTTCAATTCGGTTGTGAGCGTATGTTCAATTACAATCTTTCATCTCAATTCGACACGTATGCGTTTAACCACAGCATAGCCCTGAGGCTCTTTCAGTAGCCGGCAGCCATTTTGCCCAACAATTGCCTGGAAGTGAATCGAATGCAGTAATTGATCTTCAATCCGCGCCCTTGGCGCGACGACGGCTAACTTGCATTGGCTCAACCTCGTGTCCACGCCTCGCTTCTCGCCTCTACGCAGCTGCAAGACCAAAATGCGTTGATCCAGCGTCAACCCACCGATCCGCCGTGACATGCTCTCATCTTGTCCAAGCACAACGCTCACCTCCTCTCTGTTTCCACTGCCTCACCGCCCCAAACTAGCACCTGAGCCCCCATCAGATCGAGCATAATGGAAGGCAGCGTCGACAAGGAGAAGCTCGCAAAGCTTCAACGCATGGCCGCGGGCGTCCGCGTGGGAGGCAAGGGTTCCGTTCGAAGAAAGAAGAAGGCCGTCCACAAGGCTGCACCCACCGACGACAAGCGCTTGCAAACCACTCTCAAGCGTTTACAACTCAGCCAGCTTCCAGGCATCGAGGAGGTGAACATCTTTCGCGACAATGGCACTGTAATAAATTTCAAGAACCCGAAGGTGCAAGCTCAAATCTCCGCGAACACTTACGTAGTTTCTGGCCAAGCCGTCACCAACTCCCTGCAGGACATGCTTCCAAGCATTGTTAATCAGCTGGGAGCCGACAACATGCCACAGATGAAGTCTCTCATGGATCAACTTGGTGCCGCAGGCCTTGGAGGCCAGGGCGCAGCAGCCAAGGCTGGTGGCGATGATGAAGGCGATGACGAAGAAATTCCAGATCTCGTTGGCACGGCGAACTTCGAGGAAAAGGCTGCTGCTGACGCTTCCGCTTCAAAGGAGGAAGAGTCAAAAGAAACTACTCAAGACACTCCATCAGCGGAAAATGGAGATACCACTAACGTTGAGAGTAAAGGAGATGCGAAGGAAGAGGGAAAGGCTGATGAGCCAGCGTCGTAGTCTCTCCGAGACGTCTCTTGCTGATGCCTGCTCTGGTAGTAAACTGTCAAAAAGTTCGCGCACTTTTCACTCTTGCACATGTCTGTGCACATCCCTTCTTCACAAGGCGTGGTGATATATTAATGCAACACTAGCCGCACGCTACCTGTATTACAAGGTACCTTTATCGCTGGAGTAACTTCACACTGTTTTATACCCGGCATGTCAAAAATGATTCTTCCTATTTAGTCAATGATTATCTTCCCATGTATCCCTTTCGTGCATTTTTACTCCAATATTAACCACTCATCGTAGAGTGGCCTGCAGCCCTTGGTATAAGTGTATGGTTCTTGTCGACACCGCTTGGTAGTAACAAAGTAGACCACGACGAGTAGTCACAAGGTATATGTATGATCTTCGCGAAAAATGCTGCGGAAATCAATAGTCGAAGGTAATTACGGTATGGCAACGTTCGCCCTGGCATCGGTAACCTCATGGGCAGGCCCGTTTCCATTCGTGCCGTCGTGAACAAATTTCTCACTTTGTAACGCTGCTTTCGCTCGTTCGTCCAAACCTCTTTCAGTTAGAATGGGACAAGATGAAATTTTGTCAACAATCCTGGTGAGCGCCTCGTACGATGTGTCCTTGAACGCATCCAGCTGAGAATTCTGTAGGAACTCCAGGCAGTGAAGGGTTGAAACGTCCACGGCCTCGTTATGAGGCACGTTTCCGTTTGGAGACGTCAACATGACATTGAAATAGCAGAGTAAATCCATGTCTAGTTCCGTGACAAAATTGCCAATTGTTTCTGGGTGTGAAGCTGCATAACCATGAAGGGCCTCCCTGGAACCCTGCTGGCGCAAAAAGTCAACGATATGAAACAAGTTCAGCACCTTTCGGACGTTTTCTTTCTTCATCCCGTTTTGTTCGGTTGCTTTAGACTCCTTTAGGTCTTCCAGTTCTCGCCGTAATGCCTGATTCTCGGCTTCCAATCTCCGATTGTCAGCCGTGAGGTGCTCCGACGGCGCAGCTACTGCTGAGGACTCTTTTGAATAATCGGGGCTCTTGGCATCCCGGGGCGAAGTAGTAAGGGCTTTATCCGAATCATCATCTTTCTGCGTTCCATCCATCGATGATGCGGTGCTTTCTTCTTGACTTCGGACTGACTTTGCCCGTCTTTCTTTTGCTTTCGCTGCCTTAGCAGCCCGCTTACTGATCTTCGGTTTCTCCTCCTGCTGTTCTGGTCGTTCAACAATACTAGTCTGTTTCTTAAGAATCTCTTGAAGCTCTGCTAGGAGTGCCTCTTTCTTCACACAACTCTTGACACTTTCCAATTGCTCTGCGTTTAGGTCCTGTCCTTTTGCAGCTGCTTGTTCCCATGTTTTCGCGCGATCTATTGCTTTGCGAAGGTTACGGCATCTGTTCGACACGACTTTGAGACAGGCGTCGATGACCTCTCGGTCTGCCATACTGGACTGTTCTAACTGCTTTCGTAATGATGCTACGCTCTGTCAAGAATGAGCGATATAGGTAGCAGTGGTACAGGGTGAGCACTGAAGAGAGTGTTAAGGGCGACAAACGGTGGCTCAGGAGGCCCTGATGAAGCAGGGGTCTGCAACGATGGTTTTACGAAGAGTTGATCCGGAAGGGAAGGGCCAACAAACATGTGCTTGGGCACTTCCAAGCCGAGGAGGGACCGAGCAAACGCGCCGTGAGCCCAGTTGCGGGATCTACACATTCTAGATTTGAGATCCCATTTCCGAATGATCCAAGAAGGTCTCTGATAGCACTGCTGCGGAAGGATATTCAAATTCGAAGCGATTTGCTTCTCAAGTTTTTAAACATATCAACTCACAAAATATATGTTTTCGCATTCACCCAAGAGGCGACACATTTCATTTTTTAGTCTGCAGAGGGCGGAGTTCTTCGTTGCAGTAATGTTTCAAGGTTAAGCACCTGGGCAAACGCCAATCTTTCTTTGTCAAACCGGGGGCTTCGTCTTGCCCGGAAAGACTTGTTTGGGTACCGACGGTCATCATCAATCAAAATTATCTTCACATATATTCTCTATACTCAGAGAGAATTTGTTTGAGGAATAATGTACTGCGCTCTATCCGGAAACATACCGAAGGAACCAGTGGTATCTGTGAAAAGCGGGCATCTATATGAACGGGCTTTAATAGAGAAAGAACTATCAGTCAATGGGAACAAATGTCCAGAAACAGGCGAACCCTTGACAACAGCGGATTTGTTGCCCGTTAAGAGCGGGGGTTACGTGCTCCCTCTTCCACCTGAGAAGAGTTCAATGCCGCATGTCCTTGATCACGTCCGTGCAGAGTGGGATCGAGTCATCCTTGAACTACATACGGCGAAGAGGCGATTGCACGTCACAAGACAAGAACTCGCTACAGCTCTTTACAGATGTCAAGCAAGTGAACGCCTCATTGCTAAACTGGAGCGCGAGAGAGACGAGCTGAAGAGGAGCCATCTAAATCCAAACGGAAACGCGCAAAATGCTTCTCAGCAAGCCATCGATCATGAGAACAAAGCAGATAGCATTGAATTGCAGCATTCTGCAGATGAGAAGCCAGAACAGAAAAAAGACAAAGAAGAAGTTAATCAAGATAATCAATCACAGGCTGATCAAAGTGAAAACGGAATTATTAGTCTTCCCGAAGGCTTAGTTGAACAAGCACGAAAACTTGCAACAGAGCTACAGGAAGGTCGGAAGGCTCGTAAGAGCGCAGCTCCAGGTAGTGATGTCATCTCATCTTTTGCGGAACTCGGACAAACAGCCGTGGATGGTGCAGAGGTCCATGTGGGAGCTTTGTGCGTGCACGAAAGAAACATTTTTGCCGGTTGTAGCAGCGGAAAGGTACATGTCGTCAAACCGGACATGACAGTCTCACATACAGAAGATGCTCATGCAGACGGTGTTCTTTCAATCTGCTTGGACGAGTGGCTATTCACAGGTGGCAGGGATGGTGTTATTAAGGTCTGGGACGAGAGTATGAAATGCAAAACAATCATCGATGGTGCAGATCCAGTACAAGACGTCCAGCGACATCCGTTAAAAAGTATGTTGTTCTGCTGCCGTCCAAACGGATACGAATGGCGGAATATTGAAGACGGTGTTGTACTTGGTAGCGCGAAGGATTCTATCAGCTGCGGCGCGATTCATCCCGATGGGCTGTTGTTTGCAACTGGAGCTGAGAAAGGTATACGCATGTGGGAACTTTCCAGCCTCAAACCTGTAGTTGAACTGAAATCAAAGCATGTGCAGCAGATCGTGATGAGCGAGAAAGGGTACTACATGGTAACAGTCCAGCCAGAGGAGGCAACAGTGTGGGACTTGCGGAAGCAAGGAATTGTGGGGAGCGTGCCTATGGACGGGGCGTCGGGCGTGGCATTGGATGAGTATGGTGAGTTTGGATGTGTTGTGGGAACTTCAGGTATGAATATTTTCGGCGCTAAGAAGAAAGCAAAGATCTTTGCACGCCTGAAGGTGTCCGGGACGAGCGATGGTCGTCTGGGGATTGCGTGGGGCGAACAGGCTTCGTGTATTATTGTCGGTGGTACTGATGGGATACTGCGCAAGTTTGGCGCGCCGTCCTCATGAAAAGGGGAAATGAAAGAACATTCGTGATGCGAAGAGCTCTGAGAACAATCAAAGACAGCTTAGCAAAGGCGAAATCATGAACCTGCAGTGCCCTCTTGGTCCTTTGTCCCGAACAGACCATTTCTACAAGCTTTCGATTCCCACGGAGTTTCAGCCCAGGGTTCTGCGAAGGGTACAACTGGCAGCCGTGGTTGAAGCAATTTAAAGGCATCCAGTTTGCCGAGAGGTCAAAGGAAAGCAAAGGTGCATACGAAAAGCAATAAGGAACGGAAGTATGACATGCACGCGCTCTTGCTGTGTGTGATGAAAAGATAAGGGTTGGTGACACAGCTGTGGTGCGAAGGAGAAGATGTGCCTATGCAGGGCGTTTGAAAGTAATGTCAACCCACGAGTTGATGATCTGAATCCAAACGCCTGAGTTTATAAAGCTTAACTTCAAGCTTCATGAGCTTCATGTTCGAATCCATCACTGGTGGGATGGATGCCAAACTCATCCCGGCGTTACTATGTGATGCAATCGCGCGTTGACGTTGTATACGCATATTCTTGGACAGCTGTGGTCACACTGAAGAGAGCCACGATAGTGATGCTACGCTTGTATGTGTCACTTGGAAAAGTGTGTCGAAACAGGATGTTGACAGCAATTACGCCAGACATAAAACTCCATCGGTCACAAGATGGTGAACAGCATTGCAGTATGTTACCACCATGACCGTAGGCTTACGATCTGCAGCAGAAAGACATAGAAAAGATTGCCAGTGTGGCGTCCCACTGCTGATTGCTCCACACTGGGTATCGTGGGTAAGGCGTAGCTACCGTTGACAGAGAGGGACGTCACGGGGTAGGTAGGAATTCCCGCACCGCATGGCATTCCATTGAACTCTTGTTGCGAAAACAGGGCAGTTGCTGACGGTTGCCTGTGCGGGCAATCTTGACAATTTGGATGCGCTGGCTGGAATAGCTGGCATTGTGCAAGTTGAGCGCACATGTGCCTATCGCACCAAACATTCTGTATCACACCGGCGGTGGGCAGCCAGCGGCGACCCACGTGTAGTGCGAACGAGCGGCACGGCGTGCGCCGCAGCAGTGCGCCGTGGCAACTTATGGGGGCAGCGCCGTCGCAGCGCGCCAATAGACTGGCGGCAAGTGTGCGACGTAACTTCTCGAAGGTTCTCAACGCCGCGGCGGATGTCTGGAAGTGTGCCGTCGAATAGCACCTTCCGCCGAAAACGGCTTCTGTGCCCCCGCCAGCGCGGCATGCTTCCAGGCGTTTCGTTCCGCCCTCTTGGATCCGTTTCAACAGCCGCACGGAGTCGCAAGCAAGCGTCTCGTCGCACATTTCATTGACGCCGCCGGACGTTCCCCACCCTCGACGTTCCTTCCGCTGCCTTCCCCCCCATACGCGCTTTTCCCCTACACTTCCCTTCCAGCGCATTCCCTTTTGCTGTTGTTGCATTAGTGTTGCACAGCACCTTCTACGAAGACTGTATTAGTATTCATTCCGAATCACTTCAGCTCCACGCTGCGGTGATTGTTCTCTCTACTAATTCTCTAACTCCTTCTCTGTTTCAAGTTTAGCGCCCTCCTTTCGTACCAAGCCGTCTTCTGATACTCTTGTGTTCAACAGTCGCGCTTACCAAAGTTCAAGTTTCATTTTCACTTCTCTCGTCTCAACTTCAAAATGTTCGGAGGCTTTCCGGGAATGGAGGGTATGGGTATGGGCGGTATGGGCGGCAGGCGTCGCAAAGTCGACAATGACCGATACTACGAGCTTCTGGTAAGTGCATACATACACACTACATCTTAGTCATTGCGACATGTGTTCCTTACGCACCATTTCTAACGTTTTCTCTTGTTAACCATTTGTGCCCGAAAAGGGAGTCGAGAAAGAAGCATCACTCAGCCAGATAAAGAAGGCATACCGAAAACTCGCCATGACGCACCATCCTGATCGTGGAGGTGATGAGGAACGGTTCAAGGAGATTACTACCGCCTTTGAGGTTCTTAGCGATGAGGAAAAGCGACAAGTGTACGACGAATACGGAGAGGAAGGACTGCGTGATGGAGGCGGTGGACCTGCAGACGCACACGATCTCTTCAGTGCCATGTTCGGAGGCGGAATGTCTCGTGGCCCGAAGAAAGGAGAACCCGTCGTCCACAGTCTCCGTGTTACACTGGAAGATCTCTACAAGGGAAAGACAAGCAAGCTAGCAATTATTCGGAACAGAGTGTGCAAGACCTGCGACGGAATAGGTGCCAGCAGACCGGATGCCATACAAACTTGTCCTGTCTGCCAAGGCAGAGGCATTCAAGTCACTTTAAACCAGATTGGCCCAGGCATGGTTCAGCAGGTACAGAATACGTGCCGCTCGTGCCGGGGTGTTGGCTCAACCATCAGGGAGAGGTATCGTTGTGGAACTTGTAATGGTGATAAGGTCGTCAAGGAGAGGAAGGTTTTAGAGGTCTACGTTGATAAGGGAATGCAACATGGTCAGAAGATCACTTTCACCGGTGAAGCAAATGCTAACCCAGGAGCTGTCGCAGGAGACGTTATTGTTGTGCTCAAACAAGAGGAACACAACACTTTCACTCGCAAGGAAAGCAACCTCATTTTCGAGAAGGATATCTCTCTTAACGACGCGTTGTGTGGCGCTGACTTCTATGTGGAGCAACTTGATGGCCGAATGTTGCATGTTCGCTCTCCTCCAGGTACCGTAATTACTCCAGGTTTGTTGAAGAGTATTCCGAACGAAGGTATGCCTATATGGAAGAATCCCATGGAAAGAGGGTTCATGTTCGTGAAGTTTTCTGTTAAGTTCCCTGAACATTTGTCACCGGATCAGATCAACCTGCTTGAGAGAGTTTTGGGTCCGCGAACACGACTTCCCGTACCACCGGCTCATGCGGAAGTGGACGAAGTGCACATGATCGATTTCGATCGCGAGCATGTTAAACAACCTCAAGCGAATGGGACTGCTTACGATGAAGACGATGACGAACAACCACGAGTACAGTGTGCTCAAGGGTAGGAACCACGACGTAGCGAATGTAAACCGCTTCGGGTCGTTGTGACGTAGTAGCAGGGCGTTGAGAGCTGGCCTTTATAGCAGTGATGCGTGCTTCCGGATCTAATACATGTTGAGACCCTGCCTAGTGCTATGTAATTCTAACTTCGGCGTTCTCACGTACTGTTTATTAGGGATGATATCAAAGCCCCTGGACTGCAGCCGTAGATAAGATTGGATCGGTTAGCGTGCGGCCTGTCTAATCGATACAAATCAATCCTGTTGTTTAGACAAAAAGTAACCCGCAGCCGCCGCAACCACAGCATCAACGGCCGCGTTAGTAAGAGCGGCGGGGTCCGTGTTTACGAACCCGTTCCAAGCGTAATATAAGGCAGCAAGTACGAAGGCCGTTGTAGAGACGAGCAAAGCCTTGGTCTTAAGTGATTGCCCGTCACCTTCTCTTCTCTCCTCCATGTTTCCTGCCAGTTGCTCAATTTTTGTGAATTCTTCCTGGATTACTTTACGATCCATCTTGACCTTGTTCAATAAATCAGACCTTTGGTCCTCATATTTTGAAAGCAATGCGTCAGTCTCCTCTTGTATCATGGCAGTTGCTCTATTAATTGCGTCGTCTTCGACTCCTTTTAAGCTATCTTTCATGTCGCTCACAATTTCATTCATCCTTGACACCCCAGTTTCTGTGATTCCCTCCATAACCCGTCTGTCTGATTTTCGTAATTCGTTCTCATCAATGGGGACATCCCGGATAGAACGGTCGAATAAATCTCGCAGTTCTCCGTCAAGTTGTGATGCATCTTCACCATTGGTCTGTTTGCATTGGAGCGTAACGATTTTTGCACGTCGAGCCCTCGGAGCCAACTTCCTCCGCTGGCGACCGGCCTCGAAAAGCATAGAGAAATTTTTTCCGGTGCGATGCAGTGGGCTAATCAAAGTGCTGCAGCAGAAGCAGGCGCCACATTCTTTTGCGTCTTTCATGCTTAATGTCAACGAAGCAGAGCACCAGGGCGGATTAGCACGTGGTCCTTAACGGGCAGGATGCGCTCTTGCACTTTGCTTTATTAGGCAAAACATTCACTCTTGTTTATGGTTCAATGTTCTATTGCGGGCGGTCACACCTTTTTCAACATGCCAAACGGAATCGAGGCCCCCCAGGATTGTCGACTCATGCAATCTACTCTTTGAGCTCGAAGGAACCCTCGGTGTTCTAGAGTAGCCTACAAAGCCCTTGACTTTAGAATTGCAAAGGGGTGAAGGCAGTAGCTAAAGCTACACGTATCTGTACATCAAAACTGTAGACTTGGAAAGCAGTGTCTTCAAAACTGGACCTTTTTTTTGAGAAGTGCTCATCGACGGTCTCAGGACCTGTGTATCTATTTGCATCAAGAACTCGGAGCGGCACGGCACTTGAGAAAGAGTGATTGTTTCATCCACTTGCCTTGTTTTTCGGAGTGTCTGACGCGAGCAGTACGAAAGAACCTGTGACGTTGTCGTTCCCAGAGAAGTCAATAGCCCCTAAACCCGTTCCGGTCGGTGCACAAAATACATAACATGGCGGCTGCTCGACTCCGAGCTCTTTGGGAACATCCTGCTGGATTGAAAACTGGTACGTCGCGTTTTTCAGAGAAGAGATCAAGAATGGCACCCGGCTTTTACGACCTTGTTCCGCAGCAGGAAACCAGATATGAGAAAACTGCAGTCTCTGAATGCTAACGATCGTTGGTTCTCGTGTACAGTGTTTTTCTGGGCACCGACAATGAAATGGGGACTCGTTTATGCTAGCTTATCAGACATGAAGCGTCCTGTGGAGAACGTATCAATTCCGCAATGCACAGGTACGCGTAACACTACAAATTCCATTTTACTCGTGTTCTCGGACAACCAGTTCGAGATCTCACTTACTTGATGCTAACAGTAATACTTCTCGACGCCCTCTCATGTTAGTCTTGGCAATGACTGGAATGGTTTGGAGTAAGTCGCAACAGTTCGCCCCTAATTGTACTTTGAGTTTTGATCAGGTTTCTGACAGAGTGTTACGTCATTGCTTATCTTGGCTCTTTTTGCGCAGCTCGATATAGTTTTGTCATCCATCCCATTAACTACAACTTGGCTGGTGCGAATGTGTTTGTCGCGCTAACCAATCTTTATCAGCTCTCAAGAGTAGTCCGTCACTCCGGCTCCAAAGGCGACAACAGCCTACCGAGCTCAGCAACCTCAAGCAAGTGACGCGCACTGCGAATTGGCCGTGGTTGAACAACCCAGCTTGTATGCTAAATGTACTTCCTGTCCTGCGATAGTATTAGTCTGTTGTACGTTTAATAGCGGTATGTGGGCACGCGATCTCATAAACCTCAAGATACCCTGAGAGAACTTAATCGGTACCCCATGGATATATTGCAGAGCATTATCAAAAGAACTGGCGGGATCTGTCTCGCTCTTATTAACGCTCGTGCGCATTAGTGAAGGTAATAAGCGTCCGGGAAGCTTCCAATTTGAATTCTGCGATGATGAAATATGTTTCTCTTCGGCTGGTATAATCGCAGTGATGGGACCACCTTTCTTGTTGCCAGTTTTCTCTCGTTCCACGATTACATCTGATGTCCGCTCTGTTGCCCGCAATCTTCTGCTTTTTCTCTCGTGCAGCACTTAAGTCAGTCAGTTGCATGACAAGATGCTGTTCAGGGAACCAAATGTAGAACATGTTACTGTAACATGCTCTCAAGAGTATTAACCGGGGCTCCCTTCTGGTATGTAACCTTGATACCTTAGCACTTTCGACTCCCCTCCAGTATTTCGTTAGGAGTTTCAAGCAGTCCCTAGCGACTGGGATTCCTTCCAACGTACAAGATGTGAAAGGATATCAAAAGCGGTTTCACTCCTGCCGAGCAAATATCTTCTTGTTCTTAACGACCTGTGGTGCGGTACGCCATGGGGAACTTGTTAGTCATCTGAATCGCTTCTCTCAATCCTTCTGCACCAAACATTAGCCATGGTTATTCAACTCACTAGAATTGTCAGTGGAATTATGATACCAAACATGAGAACGACGGCACCAATTACAAAGGAGACACCAGTAGGTGCCGCATAGGTCATTGGGGAGATCCCGGTCACGCCTCGTCCGGCTTCTTCCAATCCTAAAAAGATTCTCGTAGTGTGGAGAACAGGTCCAACGAAATTCGTTTACTCGCGGGACGCATTGGATATGTTTGGAGAAGTGACCGCAACATACCCAGCAACGTCCTGCGGAAAGCCAAAAAAGCCAACTCTTCTGTCTTTTCTTTTCAAGAAAATGAGCAATATTCAAACAAGCCATGTACCAAATTCTTAGATTAGCTCTATGCAAAGCGTAATGTCAAGCAACGGGGATAGTTAGGATTCGTGGTCAAACATTATCTTCAACCCGTCGTTGTCATGAGCTCCACTGCCAAAGGTACCAAAGGTACCCCAGGGAGATGCTATTATTGGAGATTTTATATTAGCTAGAAATACTGATAACTTCCCTAGCCACAACGCCAGCTAATTCCCTCGTTGTTGACCAGCAAATGGGAGCTTCTAACCTTCTAGATTCCTTGTGTCTTGGGAACCGTATCATTGCGGAGTTGAACTCTCACCCTTTGCTTTCTCAAATAAGCTGGGATAGAAAGAAGTGTTCCCATGTGTACCACACAAAACTCCGCTGGCGTTATCCCACCTCTGCGCATCCGGATGGTCTCTTCTGAGCGTTTCGGCATTCATCTGGAAGACACTTGCACATTGAGGTGCTGCAAGTACTTATGCGCTTTTTGCGTCCTTGAAGTATATCTCATACCTTTTACAATGAACAGAGCGTACTTTCATAGCTGCTTTACTTGACAACTTCACGAATGATCCTATCGCACCGAAATGGTGAGCTGCTATCATAGCAACTAAAAGAAGTTCTCTCTCTCTCTCTCTCTTTACGGGTGCCTATGTCTAATTCCAACATAGAGCAGATAGCTTCTTTTCAAAGAAACGTCCTCTCACCAGGTACACCAACACATTCACGAGCCATGTTCTAATAATCTCGTCAACTGGTAAATCACAACGACCACAAAAAAGGAACTTCACATTCAAGGTATCATGTTTCACTGCGGCCGGCCAGGAGTGTCAATTTCGCTGACCGCTTCATGGGTTTATGGTTCTGGACACTCCTTGATTAGCATGCTTGACCGACCTCATGTGTTGTACTGGTTAATGTGCTTGTGGCGGGGTATGCATGTGTGTGCGTTTATAGGCACACGCTACTAATTCCGGAAGCGCAGTGTGTAGGTCTTTCTCAAAAAACTTTCCTCTCATGATTCGAACGACCCATCGGTTTCAAAAACGTTGTGCCTGCACATCTTTCAGAAGCAACTGAGATTAAATTCCCTTGGTTAACAATACCTTGAAACTGTTTTAGAGAACCTGGAACCCATCAATAGTTAAGAGTTGAGTTTATTGCTGTTCTTGTCGTCGTCGCTGTTCTTGTTGTTCTTGCTCTCGTCGAGTTGCGAAATATTGTAGCAGAGGCTGTTCACCGAAACAAGCAAAACTATGCGTTGCATACATGACAATGAAGTTGAAATGTTGGACAAAGATATTGGCTTGATAGAATGGATTGCACCGCCAGTGCGATCTGCTTCAGGTTCAGAAAAAAATTTTTACACAGCTCCAAGAAGCCGGATCTGCTTGTGCAAAAGTTGAGACTCCCGGTCTGGCCCATTTCAAGCAAAGAATATCAATCATTTGTTGTACACGAAAGCGCCGTCACCGCTTGTCCATCGCTGACAACTGTTTGGACTGGCTATCGCAGGAGTATGGCAGCTTTCTCCATGCAGGTATTGACAATCGGTTGTTTGATACCGCTGACTCGAATCCAACTTCCTCGACGAGCGCTCTACGCAGCCAAATACATAGGATCTCCTTCAAGACGTCTGTTACCAGCGGTAGAGGCATGTCAAAGACAGGAATATCGACAGATGATATGCATCATGCAGCAAGCCAAACTATCCCTGAGGTAGCATCGTGCGAAAACCTAGCTATTCCATGCAGACGGAATCTCCTTACCTACATGCAGTGACAAGCATTACGTTAGCCTTCTATCCTTTGCTATCCCTCTATCGCGGAACAACATAAATTAGGTCTACGAATTTCATTTCGCCCTTGCATCTCATGACGCTGCGTCGTACTGCTCAAGCTACTGTTCAATTTTTTGTGGAAACGCTTCCCGCCAAAATCGACAATAGATACTACATGAAGTTGTATGGTTCCCGGAACTTCCAGTAATACGGGCGGATTGGCATAGACTGGGAGACTCCATTTTTGTTATTGCGGCCTCATCATCTCCCAAAGAGCATTAATGCCGACGAATAGTACGAAAGGGAGCGTTCCTAACCTTTACAGAACTCTTATTGAAACAACTTCAGTTCCAAAAGGTCTCGGAAATCGCCTGAAGTGCGAAGGAAGGCTATCTATCCCTCTGAATTCTATTCGGCACAGCCTACATTGATTCCACACCAGTACACGCTCTCAACCGCAAGCTTCGTCGCACTTCGGGGCGTCATACTGGCAACGAACGCAGCACTTCTGTGAGTACCAAAGCTTGTTCTTCACATTGTACAAGCTGAAAGCATTCCCCGCAAAATCTTCTCTAAGCTGGTCTACGGTTTCCAGCTTACTGAAAAATGGGGGATACCGCAGCTGCAAAATCGACCCAGGCCCACGAATCCGAACTCACTTTTCAGCGCTCTGAGTTCTTCGCAGAAGATGAGCTTATCGAGATCAACCCGATGGTGAGATTCGGTGTTATTAGCTTCATTCGAGGTAATTTTGGGCCGTTTGAGCCATCCATCACCACCACGGTTCGTTTACGTCACCATAATATGCTGCAGTTACCGTTCATAGACAACTATCTCCTTACACGATTGTGAATTGGAACCACGCACTGATACAGGTACCCTTATGGTTGGCATTAGCGCTGAAAAAGGTGCATCGATGCAAGATAATCCCACCTCGATGGCTGACGGTACGTAGCGTTGAGGAATATCTCTCGGAAGAGAAGGACAACGAGGACGAGCTCCAATCCATTCCGTTCTATTTCTCAGAGGTAAGTATCACCTCCATGCGTTGCCAGGGCCGCTACACGAAACCTGACATCAACGTCAAAATATGATCTCAACCTGAATGCTGAATCGCAGATAGCATCCCTTTTATTCCATCATGCACCGGACGACCTCGTACAAGTCTCGAATCTGCGGCGATTGATAGAGGACTTGACCAATTTGCGCGAAAGCAAAATGCGAAAATGGATGCAAGCAAACGTTAGGGATCGCGCAAATGCCATCAAGGTGAACAATTTGTCAATGCATGAGATCAACATACACAGGCCAGTTCTTACTCGTGTGCTCCAAAACATGTATGAGATTCATGTCACCACCGACGGAAGTGGACCTCTTTCTGAAACCAATACCTCCTCCAACCCCGCTTCTGAATCAGAGCCTCGTCCCCTTCCTGGCCGTCAGCTGCGTCGGGTTATTCGGCGTGATTAACTTTCTAACGCCTGTACCACTTCTCTTCGTAAGGGCCTCCTTTTTGACTAGGATATGTAAACCATTTTTTCTGGGCTTAAACGCGATTTTTACAGCCCAGTTACAGCGTGCTTCTGTTTTAATGGCAAAGCGCAGGTTCTTTCTCACATCTGCGCCAACCTGCACGCCGGAATCTACCCAGTTAACATTCTAGGAAATTCGAAAAGTCTTAATAAAACTGTGGTGGTGGTGCAGTTTCTGGGACGTTGGCAAAACCAAATTGTGCTGCGCTGAACTGCTGCTCTTGCGCTGGGGTGATATTCTGCGATGGTGGTGCTGATATCGATGAAGGAGTTGGCTGGGTCGAAGGTTGAGATTGTTGTTGAGTTGGCTGAAATTGAGAGCCTTGTGGTGGGTGGCCAAACGGCGCACCCTGACCGAATGGATTTCCGACCGGTTGGCTGCCAAACTGATTTCTTCCTTGAGCGGCCTGATCCATAGCCATTTGAGAACCCTGGTTGCTTGGGGCATGAAATCCTCCCGAAAACCCGCCATCTTCCGCAAACGGGTCCTGCATTTGAATGGTGTTACTTCCCACAGGGGCATGAGTTTGCAGTCCGCCGCGAGACAGAGCGTCAACCTTGGCACGGTGTTCGGCAACCATTTGCCCTTCCTTCTGTGAGACCTGTGGAGAAATGCCACGCGGAGCCATTGAATACGCAAGAGCGCGCAGTTCTTCTGGTGATACATCGCCCGAGAGCTCGTTGCCGTGAGAAAGGTCATCCCTTGACCCGATGACACTCAACGGCCATTGCGGTTGAGCGTCCGCGTGTTTGCTATTGCGGTTTGGTTTAGAAGATGATGGCGAAAACGGGTCATTCGAGGAAAAGCCGCCTCTCCCGGGAGGATCGATGTGCTCAAATTTGCACGAGTCACCGTACCTACAGCGCCCTGCTTGATAGTACTTGCAAACAACCATGAAGACAAGAAAATCGCCGAAGACGGAATGCCTCTCTCGGGTGGAGAGCAGTGCGCCGTTAAGAATGATGATTAGCGCAACTTGACTTTCCTCAAGAAGAGCAAAAGCCGCTGAGGTACGAGACAATTCTTCGTGATGAAAAAAGACGCGTGCGAGGGGAAACCGGAACATGGACGTGGACTCTTGTATACAACCGTTGTACCTGTACCTGTTTTGTCTACGTGCAGCGCGCTTGGTTGCGTACCAGCATGCATTTCTCAAAAGTTTTTTGAATTCACACCTGTTTTGGTCTTATTTCTGGAACCATCCGGTTTTCTGTAGAAGCCCAATTCGTGGAGGGATGAGCGCATCTTTGAACTGTTTGGATGCGCAACTCTTTGCCAAGTGCGATGCAGCATCGCATTCCGAATACCCTTGCTATGCAATTCAAAATTTCTGAGCCTAGCTAGCCTTAGGAGGCCACCTTCGTAGCGATAATCGCTCTCGCCAGACTTGAACGCCGCGAAACGAATCCATCGCCGCTTTTCTTTACGGGGACTGAAATTTCTGGTCAACAGAGAGGATCTTCGACGAAAATCCTTCCCCAATTGGGAAAACGACATTAATTACCCGGAGAGGAAAGAACGAAAGAGCACAAATTAAGCTCATGTCACGGAACATAGCCAGGTCGATTCAAACCACTATATAGTGGCGAAGACGGAAAAAGAGTCTTGACACCGTTAGCATGAGGTGGAAAGAAGTCACAGTTCTGTTGTAGACTCATTTTTTCCCCTGTTCATTCGTTCTGTCCTGAATAGGCAGCGCCTACTAGACACCACCCCATTGCTTAGCGACAAACTGGTAAACAAGGAGTTCTATCGTATTGTTCAATACTAAGTTGCTCACAATATTACACTGAGCTCACTGCCGGCGTGAACTTGATGTAAGATTGTTGGGGCAGCTCGTGACGTGAGGTTCAGACGTCCAGACGGTTTAAGTCTTAAAGACATGCTCGTTTAATGTAAAGGACGAGACGTTTCAAGGTCACAATGCTTTAGGGACACCTTTGAACTAGATAACTAATACGTTGTTAACAAACCCTGCATGGTCTCTGGATTGTGGTTGGTTCTCTGCCACAGTCCATTGCTGATCAACCCTAAACTTGTAGAAGTATTCTCCAGGGCGTAGCAACAACTTCAAACCAAACATACTATCCGCTCCAACAACCCTGCTTAGTGGCCACTCGGATGACCAGTTGTCGAAGGAGCCCTTAACTGCTACAGTTTCTGCATCTCCAGCCCACTGCAGCAAAACTGATGTTGCGTTTGGATCATACAGCTCACTTTCTTCATCAACGGTGGCTGAGATTAGCTTTGCCACGTTTTCTCCGCGAGTGTACATAGCATTGCGCAATCTGTGGAACTCGCTCGACCATGCCCACGCAACTTCTGATACATCGATTGTTGTTTCGTACGCCGAGGCTCGTAGTTCTTCATACTCGTGTGGGTGGGAAAATACACGAAGGGCTCGTTTGACAGCCCAAAGAAAGTCCCCGTGCGAGTAGTTTTCAAAAGTGAAACCGTTTCCTTCACCCATTTCACTTTTCCATTCATGTACAGTATCCTTCAACCCACCAGTCTTATAAGCTACCACTGGTGTTCCAGCAACGAAGAATTCCTGCTGTACAATGCCCCCGGGTTCGAAGAGCGATGGCATTAGGCCAAAGTCAGCTCCTAGATTGCACATCGGTCCATCGGTAAAGAAGCTGTCCGGTGCTGCCCAGAAACACCACGGGTGTCGCCTTCGCAAATCTAGCATGTGTCGTGCACATCCAGCCGAGTACTCGTCGCTGTAGTTAGCAGGTCCGCCAACCAGGATTTGAATTTTGCCCCCGGTATGTGCAATGAGTTCATCAACAGCGTTCAATATCAAGTGTACCCCTTTCTGTGACGTGATGCGTCCGACAAACGCAAACAGGGGAATCGCCGCATCTCCGCGTTGGAACCCGAAATACCGTTGCTGCAAAACCTCCTTGGCTTCAGCGTGACTTGGTGCACCTTTCGTCCTGAGTGCCTCTTCTCTTTCAGCTTTGCGTATACCGTTGGGATATGCGAAAGGAGCCGTGGCTATTTGCAGTATATCACTTAATGGGTGGTTTCCTTTCAACTCGTTTAGATAGCTTGGGCTCACTGTACCCCAGCTGTCGCTTCGCAGTATGGCACAACGAGATGGATTCACCACAACTCTGTTCCACCATGGATTCACCACTGAATGTGCCGGCAGCCTGTGGATATGGTCAAGAGATCCTTCATGTGGTCCAGGATAGACTCTGCCTTCGTATGCACCTTCCCCAAGATTATGAATGAGATGGAAAAATGACGTATCCTTGTAGTAATCAACAAAAAAGTCTCTGTAACCCGCCGCTAGGCTCGGTAACCAGTCATTCGTAACGACAACAGATGGACGAAGCTGTTTTTGACAACAGACCTCAAGTGCCCCCAAGGACATCAAGACAATGGTCTGAAGCTGCCGACTAGCACCTCCAGGATCGGCATAGACCTTGGGGAAATAGTCACCCCTTTCCATGAAAATCAGATTCACTCCGTTCTCGACACCTTCGAACACTCCTAATTCAACGATGTGAGTCCCGAGGTTAACCGAAACGTTCTTAGTCCATTTGATATGATCTCCGAGGTACCCCGTTTGATTCTTACGGTTGACAGTGTAGTAAGGTGAAATTACATAAACCTCGAGGCCGAGGTTCACGAGTCCTTTTGTGAGCTCATCCACCATAACACCAAGGCCGCCAGCAGTGGAGAACCTACCCAGTTCTGCAGTGAGGAAGACGAGTGGTCCCAGTTTCGTAGTTCTTGCCACAACATTTCTTGCCAAGGTCACAAGGCCTGGGTCTCTTGCCGCCGTGGACATATGAATTAGATATGCAACGATGCGCTCTGCAGGTGGGGGGTCAAAGTCTCTAGGACCAGGGAATCCTTCGTAGGCAATCATGAATCGCAGCTGACTTGCGCGTTGCATACAAAGCTGCAGCAGTTGCTCTATTTCACCACTGTCGCACCCTTCTCTTGCGAGGCCATCTCGCATAGCAATCACAGCTGTTGCGAAATCACTAGCTGAGTTTGCTGCACCACGGGCAATTCGGGACACGGGTTCCATTTCGCGCGGATCGTTGAATGCATTGGATTGCAATTCTCGCAGGCGCTTGATACATGCAGACAAGTGAGCCCCCCGACGCTCCGGAGTATCCTCAAGGGGTCTCAACGTCAGTAATACGGTTCCCAAAGGTTTGAGATGAACCTTGTACTTTCTAAATGCAAGTTCCTCGAGTGTGAGCACCTCTTCGGAATGCTCTTTGCCAGTGAATGAGTCGATAACATTGTAGAACGCACTTGGAGCTGCGCCAGTGGTCAGGGAGTCTGGAAGGTAGTCCCAAAGTACTTTAAAGTCCAGCTCGACGTCGCATCCGGCCCCGTATTTGTTTCCATCTGTCTTGTCCTTGAAATTTGAAGCAACTATGAGTATCTGGTCTTCAGTGAAGCGAGCGAAAGCAAACACTTGGTGTTTAAACTGCGGCTCGACATTAAGTACACACATACCCCCACTATGCAGTACATCCATATCCTGGCGCAAAAGAGCACGATGTGAATAATGTCCCGTGATTTGTGCAATATCGTATCCGAGAGATGGGCCGATTTCTTGTCGGGTTTGTTCTTCCAACGCGGACATTCGGCGTAAATCTGCTGAAGACATGCTTCGTACGGCAACTCCATTCATATCATCGCGCGATCGAGAACGCACCAAGCTTGAATTCGACGGTATACGCCTCATATCTGCCACGGACCCTCTACGTTTCATCTTCAGTTTCCTGTCAACTCCGCTAGTTGGTGGTGTCAGAGGTGGCAAGCCCGCAAACCTTGAAGGAGTAGCACCAGTGAGGGGTGACGCCTTTCCACTTCGAACAGCTCCTGGGCCTAGAGATAAGTTTGTCGGTAGTACTGCATCCGCGGGACTCGTATGTCCACTCCGCCTTGTCGGAGACTTGGGCAAAACTGCATCAAAGTTCACGTCGTACTCAGTCATTTCTTCAATATTCGAAACTCCTTTCATGTTTAGTCGATACGCTCTACCACGTTCTTCACCATAGACAAGCATAGGTATCTCCGGCAGAAAGTGCAGTAGGTCTACTGCAAGCCATGCTCGCCGACCGTACAACACACCTGGAAATGGAGAAAGGTGAGTACATGTGCTGTTAACCATGATCGAGTTTTTAGGTAGCCAATCACGATCATTGCGATATAAACGCGAAAGAGTTCGTGCTGAAGACCTGCTTTGCGATGGTACTCGGGATACACTGCCGTCACGACGCAAGGACTTGCCAGAAATCGACGCAAGGATTTGAGGTATTCGCACAGTGTGGGCAATGGCTCCGGAGACAAGCAGTTGGGCTTCTCTATGAAAGTGGGACTCGGCAATAATGACGAAGTCAGGGAACGCATTCCACATTTCTCGACAGAACTTGACAAAGAAAGGGTTGGGGTATCCTCTTTCTATGCCCGCCTCGGACGTCCAGTATCCATACTCTTCGTTTGCCTTGACCACGCCCCCATAGAAGACCTCACTCAAAGAATAATGAGGCTCCCCATCTGGATCCTTACGAAGTAGTTCATCCATGTTCGGTGCCAGGATCGGTGGTAGGGATTGAGCGTTATCAAGCCGTACTCCCCTAACGCCGTACTTCTCTGCAAGGGATTTAATCTCTGCAATCATAACATTCCAAGTCTCAACTCGACGATAGTTCAGTAACGCAGTATCCTCCCATTGGTTTTCACGACCATCAGTGCCTGGATGACGTAGAGGAATGCCCTTACTGGTGAGAGTTTCCACAGTCAGATGACGATATTTTCGGTGCATCCGAGTGCGCGAAACACGATCTACGCCATCAACGATAGGCTTCAAACCCAACCTCGTCATTTCTGCACATAAATTCGCGAACGCGGAGGCGCCTCCAAGGATGGAAGCTGGGACAGAACGGTCAACTACGGAAAACGGGGACGCGTTTTCCTCGTCCAGTGGACGCTCTAATGCCCCCATCAAATATACGCCGGACACACCTTGCATCTTCAGGTGAGGCAGTTCGTTGAGCACGGTTTCAAAAGAGCCTCGGCCCAGAAGTTCTCCAGTTTTCTCATTCCATTTTGCGTGAACTTCGTCTACAGGCATCTCGAGTAAACAAGACTCACGTGTGCCTTTGGGGTGAACGATGAAGCGTCCTCGAAGTCGACGCAGTGTATCCGCGGGAAACCCGTCGAACACAACGGGTGTGGTGTCGCCTGATTCGGCAATAACCCAGTCGTAGTAGCCTGGTCTCGGAAATGGAGACAGCTTGCGGTGTACACCGTGCTCGGTTACTTCCAAGGGCAGCTCAGTCCAGCCAGGCTCAGCCATGGAATCAGCTCGCGGACCAAAGAGACGAAGAACGGCACCATAGTCGGCCACGACTGATGCATCAAACTCGCCGGAAATAGGTCTCAACAAGACCTCAATCGTAGGGGCTTCGCCTACGGTTGCAATAGTGACGGGAAGGGCATCAATAGTTTGCAGGTCGTGTGCATCATACAAGACATTTAGATCGACGACAGCTGCTTCTCGTATCATGTCGCAGTGATGTCCGAGAAGAGAAACATACATGGCTTCCAAGGCGGCTACGGTTTGTGGACATGATGTGTAGCCCTTCCTTTGGCATGTGCGCAGCTCACGGCGAAGCTCGTCCAGCACGGAGCGAGACAGTGAGTCGGCATCTGTTGAAAGGTTTGTGATCCATGTTTCGACGCGCGCGCGGATATCATCCGGAAAAGCAGCAAGTGATTGGAGACCAGCGTCGTAGATGTTGAGCTTGGAGACGAGCGCTTCGAGCACCATCTCGATGTTGACACGAGGGTGCGTAGTAGCCCTCTGGTGTGGATGAGAACAAGTCTCCGGCCTGTCCTCACGGGAGCGCGGAGGTTGGCAGGTGTTGTGGTGAGGAGCGTTTACTGTTGAGGACAGAAGCGGTGGGGGATGGCGCAACTCAGAGATGAAAAGTCATTTGCAAGGCGCACGGATCGTCGCGCGCGATATCTATTAGTGAGTCGACGCCAGTTAGCGGTAGCGGTATGGAGGCTGCAAATGAGAACCGGCGGTTGGGGCGTTGTGAGCCGTGGAGGTCGGTGGGGGGCTGTGAGCTCACGCCGAAAAGACAGTCATGCTCACGGGAGGAGTGACCAAATCACTGGTCACGAATGCGACAGCCCTGCCCCAGTTGGGCCATGCGTGGGTACCAACGGTACCTTTCTGCAGTGTAACCTTTCATGCGGCAGATGGAACGAGCGGCTGCCAAGCAATCTCTCTGCGTTGGAGCGGGCCACCTCGTACGCAACAGCCTAAAAATATCAATGCAAATCTGAAACCGTCGCACCCGCCGTGCAGTGGCCCTCGCCAAGGTCGCTGCTCGGCGCAGAACAAAACTCATTCCGCTCAGATCTTTTGCGGATCTACGCCGATTCGCAAATGAACCGTTTACGTATCAACGTGCGACAAGTGGTCCCCTCCTCCGTTCCAGCCTGATCATTGGCTGCTGCAAACGCTATTGCATGCGGCATCTCATTGTGCAAGTGTTCACTATCCTCAACTGGACCCAATCGGGGCAGCGTTCCTTCCTTATTATCAGCTATCTGGCCTAGTAGTAGAGCTGCACCACATGAGTGTGTTTGTGAAGTGAAAACGTCACTTTCGAACTCAGCCTTCAGCTGGTGATGTGCTTTACGCACAACTATCAGCAATACACTAAACTTGTCGTTGAGCTTTTCTAAACCCTATCTTCTAACATCTAAGCTTGGCAGCGACGTAGATCAGTATATCTGTCCGCCAGAATTGGCCACAAATTGTAAGAGCGCATGAAACTGATATCATTTCAGCGCTTTACTACTCTACTATTGCGCCGCGTTGCAACATGTTTTCGGTCAGTTTCAGCTCTCTATCATGCGCTGTAGAACATGTACCATGGGGTAGATTGTCCTCAAGCACTTGTGGTCCAATTTGAAAGCCGAGGGAATACATGCACAACAACCAAGAAAGTCATTTCTCAGCAAGAACACTTACGGAAGTATCTGAGTAGAATTGTGTGACAACTTATAGAGCAGATACCACATCCGGGCGTGGACCGCTAGTGGAACCATACAGTCAAACAACACACAACATAACCACTGCTGAAAACTTTCACGTGACGGCATTCTAGTCTGAACCATTCCTATCCACCAACTGGAACAAGCCACTCTTTAGGACTAATGAAGTGTTACCACAATATTAACATCATTTGGGCCAAAATCCACGAAGACTGCTGAGCCATCAATCAAAGGGTTTCTCGCTTTACCCAACACTGCCCGGGATGTTTTTCGAGGTGCTACACCTCTCGAATTTCTTGCAGTCATTCGCCATGGGCATCGATGGATGTCATTGCCCGCGGTGCGTGATCTAACCGCGATCAGTGATTATACGAATAAACAACTGTGACCCGCCGTTTTCTTATAACCCTTCACCCCCGCAGTCTTCTATCTTAATCTTATGTGTAATATGTAAGTCACCCTATGATATAGGGATAACCCACCTCTTTGAGAGGAACCACAGCGTTGCTCTGGCGTAGATTCTCGGTGTAAGTATTCGCTCCCGCATTGTTTCGAAAGTACCGGGGTGGCCTTGCTCAATAGTTTACGTCAATAGATGGTGGTATTCCGAACAGGCACCTTCGCATCTGTACCTGCTCACAACTTAACAGCGCTATGAAATTTCTCACCAGGATTTTCTCTATCTACTGGTATATTCCCGATAGAACAAAAAGTACAAGGTTCTAGCAATACCTTTATCGTTGGTTGTAAACTCTGTTCCTTATCCCGAAAGCATTGCACGACTTCTACGCAAAGAAGATTTCTATACCAAGTTCAGGAGATGCCTTTGAAAGTAGTTTTATGAAGGATACCACCCGCACCTTAAGGGTTTGGGCTCAGGTAGTTCGATGTAAAAACATAGATCTGTCTTTCAGTAGAGCTCTTCTTCCAGTAAGGAACGCCAATACTTCTTTGGCCACAGTAGTAGCAGTCGCAGATCATTCATGAATGAGCCTCTTGCGCAAAAGTGCACAATTCGCCTCCAACTCGGCACACAGTTTTGTTTCTATCGTGGTATACTGATAACCCTTTACTCATGCTCACCATAAGCACCATCGAACATAAGCTTGACGCAGTTTCCGAGAATCTGACAGCTGACGGGAGTCCTATCGTGAAAGGCTCGCAGGAAAGAGCCTTGCAGTCCGTCTTCGGAGCGGAGACTAAAGCAGTAGCCTATAGCAAAGTGGGTATCCGTCCACACTATCCACAGCAGTGGTCAAAGGGATATAAGGCTAAACGGTTAAGGGTTAAGAGGGTTACGTAACGGAGAACGACATATTCGAGCAAAGGGCGAATCGGGCCCCGAACATCTCATGATCTCGACCGGTTCTTCCCTCGGTGTTGATGAAGACGAGGTTCGACGCGAGGTTTGCGAAAGTAGCGTTCCCGTCGCACCAGGACTACGAAAGGTACTGGGGGAATAAGGATAACCCTTTAAACCTCGGATGATGTCTTTCGCACATTGCTCCAAGTTCTAGGACGAGCGAAGTTGACGTGAAGTGACCCGTCCGCTTTGAAAGCTTTCTGTTCGGAGGTCGCCTATGTGACGTTCTTCCATATCATTGTCTTTCTCTACAAATGACATGGGTCTAGTGTACCCTTAGATCTACTACCAAAACAACTACGGCTTGTTCCATGTTGCCATCAATACTGTTTCACTGCACGGCCTTCTTAGGGCCGAGTACATACTTCGTGCCTCAAACGGGTTTGAAAAGTCAAAGCTCTTGCCGAGCATTGGAGCACTGTTACAAAAGAAACTCCCGAGTACAGGTACAGGTACCACAGTTCTCAACGATAAGAAGGGCCCGTACAACATCACGGATTGAAGAGCCTTCTGAAGAAACAGCTATAATACTGGAAGGTGACCTTCTGGCCTACCGACATAATGACTCACAAGAATGGAAAGTTGGAGCCGTGACAGAGGTTACAGGGAGATTTGAGTACGATGTGCGACCAGTCTATGTTAGAGACTCTGAAAACAACTCTTCACTTGAGTGCTTCGTAGACTGGCGCACGTCTACCGATACTGTTACAATTAAACCAGGAAGTTATTCGGTGAAGCTTCTCGAAGCCGACTACGAGGAGCGAATAGTACAAGACCGTCTCGCCAACCCCCACGGCGAGCTTTCTGAGGATTGCTGGCGTGTCTCAAGCGACCTTATTGCCGACCTTCACGCTACGATTCCCCGTATTTAGAGCCGAACTTCAAGATCGACAACCACGCCTATTTTTTTGTTCCGCCCGAGCCGCTTTCTTCATCTCGTACCATTGGGCAAGGTCTCTATCGTCATTTTTCGGAAACTCGCGGTAGATACGATCGCGAAAACCTAACAAAGGGACCAAACGAAATGGCTTGTCCTCGAACCAATCGCATGGATATAGGATGTTAGAGTCACCTCCGAAATCACTATCCTCCATCATTGCAAAATGGCTCCGAAGGTACAGTCGGTCATATGCGCCATGAGTGGTGCTATGCAAATCAAAGTCCATGAACACTTTCCCACTGCGCATGTTGGGAAACTTATGATGCTTCATAGGCAGTTCGATACGGACCTGCCTTGTACTTTCATCGAACGAATAGGAACCAGTGAGCGGTCTGGTTTCGTCCTTATCTGGTCCTGATGCTCTTCCGTGAAAAGTACGAACGCGGCGATAAGCGAGATGGGGTGCTTCCGGAGTGGTGAGACTCATAACAGTTCCTGAGGTGTAAAAGCGTAAGAACCGATAGTACGTCACGAGGAACACCGGAGCTTGCGGTTCCGAGGCTGCGAATCGTGATGCGGTCTTGGTGAACTGATGCTGGAGGACAAATAGGGCATTCGTCCGAAGTCGTGGACGCTGTGTGCAGAGTAATCGCCACGTCTTATATGAATAAAGATGTTTTCGAAGTTCACGTTCACACTCGGATGGCCACGTCTCCCGAGCAATTCGGCGCCAGTGCTTCGGGTCATATGCATGGCTTATGAGGGCAGAATTCACTTGAGCCAAGTTGCAGAGTTGTTCTGCTTCGAGAAAAGAGCAGATGGTAGATAAAACCTCTGCAGGAAGTGAAGTAATATCAAACTTTGATTCAGTTTGGGAGTCACACTCTGAATCCTGTTCGGCCTGCGTGGGTGATCCAGAAGAATATGGCTCTGCATCTGAGCTCTGGAAAAGTCCGTGCTCCTTTTCTTGACTGGAACGGAGTCTCGCGAAATCCGTTTGGTACAGGTGGAACCATGGTCTTGACGCGGTGGCTATCATTGCTTTGTAAGGCCGCGCCGTACTAACAGCCGAAACGGACGATGTAGGAGCTTATCGCAGAAAGAGGTAGAAAACGTAACTTTCAACCTGCAAAGTGTTGTCGAAAAAAGCAGTTGTACATGCGGTAACAGCAAGCGCAACAGTGCTCACGAATGAGTTTTTCGTTGTCCCTTTGAGTAGCGCCTTTCGCTGACTGTCACTCTGGCGGTAGACAAAGATAATCCAAAGCTTGCGCCTCTTAACCAGACCGCAGCCGAACCGATGCTGTTGTCGCTCTTCGTCATAAGGGTCACGGCAGAGAAGGCCCGCAAATTCCACAGGCCTTCAAGGCTTTAACGCGTTGAGACGCACGATGCGAGTGATGGTCATGCAAACTTGCGGAGCGGTCGTGAGTGGAACGCGCTCGCTGGCCCCTCACAACTGCAGTTCCAGCGCATTGAAGGCTAAGGTTACCTCACATGGTGTTGTCCCCGATATCCTTGAAGCATGCGAAGATCTGCCTACAGGTATGCCGATTGTACACGTGGACACAAGTTATGCCAAACTGGCGCCGAAATCGGGAACGCAGTGACTCGTGCAGGACGATCTGCTGTTGATACACCACGGCTTCCATCCAGTGCTCTGCTATGACGGCAGAGCACTTGCAGCTGTTTTTCGTAGTAGGTCTCGCGGTGCTCCTGCAACGCGTACCGCTCGGTTCTCTTCTTCGCAAGCCGCATCCGATTCTGCCAATTACCAGCGTGCTTCCTCTTTCCATATTTACAAGCCAGGCTGATCTTGATATCTTATTCCGATCGAATCCTTGGAATCTGCCTTTTTGTGACTACGCTACTCTTTGCGGCTCCGTGTCCTTTCTGAAAGCATTGCTCATCTTTCTTTCAATTCTCAGCCATGATGCGCAACGCGTTTACGGCGGCGCGTCTGGCCAGCAGAAATCGAGCTGTTCGATCCAAATTTCTATCAACACAGGTCAGCTACACTCGTCATCTTTCTTTATGGGCTCGGCTGTTCCCTTCATCGCAAGCCCATTTGGCTGATAAGCCAGCGGAAAACATGCACTCGGGTGATGACAGCGCCCCAGTTCAGGAAACTGACAGATCTTATCGTTCCAATGCACCTTCGTCAATACCACCTCCACCAGAACAGGTTGAACAGGCTCCAGCAGAGGTAACTTTCGACATTGCTCCGTTTGCGACGCACAAGATTGATGCACCTGAACCCAGGGCTGTGTCCAACGCTGATGAGCTACACGGGTATTTCCGAAGCATGTACCGTATGCGTCGCATGGAAATGGAATCCGATGCGCTCTATACACGTCAGATGGTTCGCGGTTTCTGCCACCTTTATAACGGACAAGAAGCGGTCGCTGTTGGAATCGAAGCCGCTACTACTTTTGATGATTGTCTTATTACAGCGTACCGTAATCACTGTCAACAACTTGCGCGTGGTGATACTGTTGAATCCATCCTTTCAGAGCTAACGGGTCGAGCAAACGGCTGCTCTAAAGGGAAGGGTGGATCTATGCATCTGTATAAGCCTGATAATAACTACTACGGTGGAAATGGTATTGTTGGCGCCCAAGGCCCCCTAGGTGCGGGACTCGCCTTTGCCCAAAAGTACAACAACACGGGCAAGGTCTCGATCACAATGTTTGGCGATGGAGCTGCTAATCAAGGGCAGATTTTTGAGGTGATCAACATGTCTGCTTTATGGAATCTGCCTACTGTGTTCGTATGCGAAAACAATCGCTACGGTATGGGAACCTCAACGAAGAGAAGCGCCAAATCCGAAGACTTTTATACCAGAGGTGATTACATTCCTGGAATCAGAATTGATGGAATGGATGTCCTCTGTGTGCGTGAGGGTATGAAGTTTGCTGCAGATTATGCACGGGAGAACGGACCGATCTATGTTGAGATGGATACATATCGCTATAAGGGTCACAGTATTTCCGATCAAGGCCTTGGGTATCGTTCTATTGATGAAATCAACATCGTCAAGGCTAGCCGTGATCCTATTGATAGAGTCAAAGCGCGTTTGATTGAGCATGGATGGGCAACACCTAAAGAGTTGAAAGCGGAAGAGAAGCAGATCAGAAAAGAGGTCGACGCTGCCGTGAAGGTTGCAGAGACTGCTCCTCATCCTCCGAACACAGATCTGTTTACAGATGTGTACGTCGGCGATCCTGGTTTTATTCGTGGGACACTTGCGACCAACGGTAACTCTTCGTAGTACCAGGTTACCCGTTCTGATATTATTGAACACATTCATTCTATACTACACTACTTCGCTTCAAGTTTAGATATACTTTTTTGTTCTTGCTATTCCATCCCGGCATTGTTCTTCGTTTGTGACGGTAATACAAGTCTGAGTAATAACCAATAACCCACATCAATCTGAGGAATAGCTTCACGTCTTCTACATTTGCTATTGACGATGTTTATTCCAGTACGGTGCTCAGGGTGATTCCTACACATCCTTTCTAGCAAACGCTAACCGCGAAGAGTTATATTTGTGTGAACCTGTCAAACCTCTCGCTTGCTCTATCACACTGCGATGGCCCGCTCCCACAGGGATATACTTATTTCTATAAGGCCGGACTCTGTTGCACTGAAGCACGTCACATTCTTGATAGGTGAAGAGCAAACTGTTTTCAATTTGTGGGACACTATCCTATGTTAGTTCTACAAAGATCTAATAGCTACTATCAGTGGTAAGAAATGATTCAGAGGTGACCTCCCCTGTCACCGTCAATACTAACGATCTAAACGCCCAGAACCACGTCAAAAAGCAGCATCAATAAACACCATGGAATCAGTTAGCCACAGTGTTCACGGAGAACAGCCTTGAGAGCAGCCGTGCAGAGCTCCACCTCTGAGCCCTTGTGGGCGCACAAGTCTTTTATGTCCACTGAGAAAGACCACTGGCCGCTGTATACCTCACAGCCTACATGAAGTGCACTGGCCGCCAGAACCTCAGGAACAAATGCGTAATACACTTTTGGGTGAAGCAATGAGAAATCCAAAATCCGTGCCGCTATACGATAGATGTTGAGAAACTGCACATAATGCGGTTCAGGACTACAGGAGTTTGGATTGGTGTTGCCCTCGTCGCGATAGTTCCAAGCACGCTCGAAGTATTTAAGACTTTCAGGAGTCTTGCAGTCTGTCGAGCACGGGACAGGATTTTCATGCTGGTATGCATGGCTAAAATAGTCGGAGCACTCGTAAGCTTCATCAGAAGATATGTCACTCACATCTCCACCGACTTCCTCAGTCAAGTTAGTGATATACTGCAAACTTGGTTCATAATCCATTAAGGTGGATGACTCATCTCTATCCCCTTTATCATTGGCATCTTCCTTTTCTAATGCAAGGTGCCTAACAAGAACAGCCAAATATTCAGCGAAGAAATGCATAGGAGTCTTCGCACTAAAATCCCATCTCATAAGCGCAAGGATGATTAGTTCAGTATTTCTGATGTTCTCAGCGCTACAATATGGGATGCCGAGAAATTCCCAATCTTTAAGTACATGGCTGCATTCCTTGGAGTCTTCATACTTAGACGCAGTGTAAAGGCAAGTCAGAGCGCACAGAGGTAGCAAATGATTCCACGACGCATTAAGTGCCACAATGTCCATAACACGAATAGCCAAGTGCAAAGTAATTGCTCGGATTCCAAAGACTTCACAGGCTTCAGCAAGCCACGTTACAACGGCTGGACGTTGCCTTACATATTCTTGATGAGGATCTAACTGCAGCTGAGCCAGAATCGTGTCATGCTTCGGATTCTGGCTGGCAGAATAATCCAACAACGATCGAAATGCATAGTCCTCGTTCACCGTACGCTGAAAACGAGGTTTCGACTTGGAAGACAACTGCGAACTCACCTCGTGGGCGATGCTAAGGCATGGAAAGTGGTTGAAATCCATAGCCACGGAGAAGTTAGAGCAAATACGACTCCAGAAAAGTTATTGGGATTCCTTCACCGGATACTACGCCTAGGCTGACGACTTCTTCGTTCGGTATCCGACAAAACTGCAGTGTCAAAGTAAATCACAGATATTTTACGGCCGTTAATCACCCAACACTCAAATGACACTCTCGAATGAACGATAATGGTAGTTCAAGGAGCGGAATATGAAAATCGGAGACACGAGAGAGGAAATCACACTCGTCGGTATCAGGTAATTCAAAGCTTGTGACGATGTAGTCGAGTTATGCGATAGTTTTCAGTGTATTTCTTCAAGACGGTGTTTGCGGTAACCAGTTTCGTAAGTTGAGACCGCAAGTTACCTAAAGATGACCACAGCGAAGTTATGGAGAGGATAAGCAGTGCAATCAAAGAACGTGAATGTTTCGAGTTGTTCGAGGTAACTGCAATCCTCAGTGCTTGGTATTTGTCGTGTAGCTTGAGAGGATGAGATTAGGGGAGATGAGCACATTGCTTGAGATCTCGGAGGAGGTGCAAGTTCAAGATTAAATGCACAACGGTGATACTGGTATTGTGCTGAGATGCAGATCGCACCTGCGCAGGCGTGACAGCAGTTTGGAGTTCTGACAACGCCATCGATACGTGCAGTGTCATGGCGTACAGTTGGAGATGGGATCCTGCCGATGATGTAAACTGATCGCCGCGTTTGTAAGGGATATAGGGATACCCCTTGGTAACCTGAGCCAAAGCACGAGCTTTATGAAGCGGGCTACACGCAACGCCTGCCGTAAGCTTCATCGCTGTTAATTCTTTGTTCAGACGTGATGTAAAAGTTGATAACTTTACATGATGTTGGACTTTGGTGCGAATCTGGCCCTTTCGGCGTGGTGGTGCTCATCTAACACCGGTGAGCCGAATCCTTGTTATTGGTGTATGAGATTTCTTTCGGGTGACTTCTGCCGTCTTTTTGTTTCATATACGAGCGAGCTTTGAAAGAATACTCGAAACGTCATACGGGCTCCTTAATCGAAACGGAAAGCAATTGCGCTTTTAATTGACCAATCGTGAGCCAATACCTAATCTCGGCACATCGATTCTGGAGGTATTACGCTTCGGATGGTTGTTCAACCTTGTCTTTTCCGCTTACCTGCACCGTCAAACCGTCGCTTATCCTTACCGTTCAGTAGAACGCTTAATGCAAAAGAACACATTGCTTGAAGTTCCACTGAAGTGTGAAGTGCGGAACACCTTTTTTGTCTCGCGATGATGTGCTAATCTTTCCGAACTTTTACCGATGTCCACTGGACGCCTGCATCTGGTCGATTTCTTTTTGCTATGAGCTCCCTGGCGCTTGTCTATTCTTTTAGAGTTTTTTTCCGAAGGATTAAAAGGGCCACGCCTTCCTGGAGAGAGAGCTTTTTCTAAAACTCCTTCCGCTCAGTAATAGAAAGCCGTTGACCACAATAAAGAAGAACAAAAGGGCCACAGGAAGCATATCCCCTTTTTAAAAAAGGATACGCTCCTGGTCCGTACAACTGCTTATGAGCAGCTTTCATCGTTGTCATGCTGCTGACGTCTTCCAATGAGTCGATGGCAATGACACAGAAGAGGGGTTTAGGTCAAAGAGTGGTGATAGACCTGTCACGGTTTAGTCGACTTTGATGGGTCAGAATGATTTCTCTTATGACAAAAAAAAGCCCAAACCGCCCACTTCCGGTTGTAAGCGCAACTTATGTACACGGACATTAAATGAAAGCGCATTGAGCTGGTTACGGCTGCCTTTGACACTCACGGCGGTGTAGGAGAGTCTGCAATGAGATTCTTCCGACGACCAGCCTTCTGTTCGCGGAGTTGCGTAGCTTTCGGAGTTTAATTCTAATAAGAGAATGCCACAACAGGTCTCAAGGTGTGATGCACCATTCTACATCTTGCAGCGACTACTGGAAACCTTTGGTGCGTACTTTATGATACGTCACTAGATTCGACGGAGGCACATTGCAAGCTTCTCCCACACTTCCAACAGCCCACGGAATACATCCCGTGAAATGCTTTAGAGCATCACACAGGCTGATTCAAAGTCTTTTCTTTGAATTTTGTCCTTGCCAAAGAACTATTTAATGGTTCTTTTTGCCAAGGATAGGAGCACATTAATCTCAAAATGAGCGCCATCAGCGGTTCTATCATTAGCCTTCTATCATGCTATTTCACATATGACGAAGTGGCTTGTGAATACGTCTTGTATAGTTTGGTATAACCATGAATCCACAGCTCAATGTCAAATAGACACTAGAGATAAATCAAATGCAGCTCTCACGTTTTCTTTTCCTTTCTGGATACACAAATGACCTGGGGGACCAAACGCAGCTCAATTTATGAAAGTCGCTAGGAGTCGTTTCCGCTGATGACAGCGCGTGACATATATGCCTCTACTTTAAAGACGTTGAGGTTTTAGACTTCGCAACTTGGAGTGATTAATTACACTTCACTATGGAACTGAAAGCGTTTCGTTTCGCCACACATTGCGGAACGACCCGTCTTGTTCCGCACAGTGTGCGGCATTATCTCATCCTTTTGAACAGAAAAAGCGTAGGAAGTTGGAAGAGGACGATCTGTTGCCTGGAATCATAAAAATGCTGCTTTGGGTTCTGTATTCAGCGTGTTTGACATCAAGGCCGAAAGACAATGTTTCAAGTTTTGAAAAGCTCAAGACGGCTCAATCAGGCACACTGTCATCAGCACACCTGGTTCGTAACTTTTTCTACGCTGAAAGAAAGGGATAGGACTGTCGTTTTATGTTTTGCGGGGGAAAAAGACAAACGGAAATGTACAATCAGTGTCTCTGCATATTGCGTGTGACCTACAATAACCCACGCACTCTATAGTGATAGGCTGTGACTTGAATATGTTAAGAACCAGCCTTAACTAGACTAAACTTTATGAAGTGCAGAGGTGCAGGTTGGAAGGTGTTCGACTTCTACGTTCTAGAACAGAAGCAAGCTGTGGGGAGCAGAAGCAGGGACTGAACAACGGATATTCTGGATCAAGGAAATGTTGTAGTAGATGCTCAATGGGAACGAAGGGTAACCAGGGCTACTGGATGAACAAGCAAGCTCGGCTTTAAAGAAAACCACGACCGATGAATGATGCCACATGTCATTGCCTTATAGATTTGAACTAGTTGAAACGACAAGCCCACGTTACACTACTCACGGGTGAGCATGGTGATGAAAAGAAGGAATCGCAAGTGTGCACAGAGCTGGCCACGACGCTGGCATGGCGAGTTGTCGGCGTGATGAGGCCAGCGCTGAGAAACAAATCGTCGCAGAGCAGATGTACATATGTACAATCACCCCGACGCGGCTGTAATCGTTGCATTTTGAATCCAGCAACAGCACTACAAGCGAGGTTAGACGCGGCACCGCAGGGGGGCAACGCACGTGGTGCGGCTCACCACGCAACAAGCGTGATACACTTGCGGCGCCTGGCGTCAGTTTCAGGTGCGTAATATCATAACGACAGCGTGCTCCGTCCATCCAAACTGATTTCTCTGCAACCTGCAACGCATTGACAGAAACATTCGGCCGCAAGGGTAGGTAGAGCTATTGAATGCATGAAACGCACGTTCGACGATAGATATGTAGTTGTCTGGACGCGCCTTGAGCACAACCAGGCGGAGATAGAGATACAGTATGTATACGGTGTGACCTGTGGCGTGTCTTCCAACCTGTCGTACTCAACTTGTACCGCATCAAAGATTATTGTTTAAACACTGTATTGGTGTTTGCGCCGCACCGGCCGCAAGACCACACGACAACGTAATGTAATCAAGTTGGGATGAAGCGCAGTCTTCCGTTTGCGACCAAATCTATTTCTCATCCTACACGTTCGGATTGCGAACCACGCTTCTGCGGGTAAGGCGGAATCAAATTCCAGTGCACTGATCGTGTCTAATGATAGTTTCCAAAAGCACTGTGTCTCTCCGCCGAGCCAAGTCGCAGACCGTTCCGCGGCCCAGAAGAATGCATGGCAACAAGAAAGGGACCGAAGCGGTCGCAGATCGCAGGTTCAAGTCGATCTGGCGAGTCATCACGGCGACCAGGGGTGTCTACTCGGAAAGGCTCATCACCTGTGTCACGACGCGCAAATATCTATTTCTGAGTCTCGTGACCTCTTACAGTCACATGCGCCTTTACTATTGGCGCGGCGAGCGCAAGCGGCGCCTTCTCCGGCTGTAATGTTTGGTATCACAGCCAATCAGCGCAGCGCGGCCTCGCGCCTCACTCTCACACGTTGTGCGCCGTGCCGCGAATGGGGCCACTCTGCGTGGCGACACGCCACAGCCGCTCAAAGCGTCGCTACCTTTGTATACCGCAATATCGTTGGTAACTTTCTAGCTTTATCTACTTTACCGCGCTTCGGCGCCCACCTCCTCTTACGCTCTCGTGGTCCGTTCGGCGTCCCACAGCACTACCTCTGACCGCCACAACCTCCGTATCAGTCCGCCGTTCTCGTAGCGACCGTGCAATCACAAATCATTAAACGAGAAACGAGAAACCATTCTTATGTACCCTTTTCACTTCGTTGTCAACACAACAGCTCACCCTCTTCTCTGCGTTCCACGGCCTATCTATGTTCAGTTTGGCAAATTCACCGAACCTTAATGAGAGCCAACTCGGTGACATCCCTACCGCAGATCTGCTCAACGAAATCAACCCCGAACTCGTCAACTATCTGAAGTACAATACTCCCGAAGTGTACGCCGCTCTCCTCGCCCAAGATCGCACCAATTCAAACGACCTGCCTACCCCCGATGTTACCGGTCCACTGTCAGATGTCATTGACTCCACCATACCCGCGGCCCCACCACAGGTCGCCGCCGCTTCTCCTGCACCAACACCTTTTGCCACATCCTCCCCACTTGCCTTGGATCAAGCTGCGCAGCCCGTGAGTTCCGTGGCGAACCATGCAGCCGCTCCCACAGCAAACCTTGTACCGCCAGTGCCGCTTATCCCTCAGCGCCACGCTCCGGCCGTAAATGCCATCCCATCATCTGTACAAAACTCACTTCCTTCCTCCAACCCCGCGCTCATGGCCGTCTTGCGGCAAGCCCGAGCAATATCTAACGTCAATCCGCTAAACCAACAAGGCCATTTGCCTCGTCCTTATTTTCCGCCTCAAGCGCGACTTGGTGCCTCTCAGCGATACCCCCAATCGTCTGCACCGAATAATTCAGCTGCCGTTGCCGCCGTCGCTGGCGCTGCAGCAGCGGCTGCTGCCGCCGCCAACACTATTCACTCGCACCCGCAATATGCAGCGCTTGCAATGCAGCGCACACGTTTTCCGCAACGAACACCTGTCGTCATGCGTCAGAATGTGCCCTGTACACAGTCTCGTGTCACTGCTCCGCAATTCACACGCATGACGCCTTCGTCCGCCCTGCGACCGGGAGTGCGAACTGTTCCCGGTCCCGCGGGCTGCTTGGAACCCCAACTGGCACCGTCGAGAACTGCCAGTCGGAAGCGGCTAAATGCTGAAGCAACAGGAGATGCCATAATCGTTTCAAAGGTACCACCCTCTGTATATCACACCCAGTCGACCTCTGCAGCGTCTTCGTCGTCAAACAGTAGTATTGCTGCAGCTTTCGGTAGTGGAAACATTGTGCAGTATCTTTCTCCTGTTGTATCTGCTAGTGGTAATCCGGCGGCCGTGAAACATGCCAATGTCGTTGCAAATGTTGGGGCCGTACCAGTTCAACTCAAGCTTGGACAAGAGGAACAAGTTGCTGCACAGCTTTCTCTGTCATCTAAGCAGCAACCCGATACACCTGAAGATGCTGAGGTGAAAAAGGTCATACGTGCGGAACGCAACCGGCAGAGTGCTGCTGCTAGCCGCGAGCGAAAGAAACAGCATATCAAGGAGCTTGAGCGAAGAGTTGAAATGCTTTCAAGGGAGAATGCCATGATGCAATTGAGCCAACTTAGAACAGTGAGACAGCGCATTGAGCTAGAGTCAAAGATTTTGCACCAGATGAAAGCGCTTCAGAGGAAAGTGGTGGATCGAGACATGCAGATCCACAGACTGTCACGCCAACTGAAAGATGCAAAGATCAAGAATGGAGAAGACAAGAATGAGCAATCGGATATCCCACGACCCAGCACGTGGGATTCTGCCGAATGGCAGAAAAAGAAGTCTAGACGGTCTCTTGGGCGGGCTTGAATCGTTTGCCATGTACAAAGGCACCAAAGGTACCACCGGAGGCACAAGGAACTATGCCAATTTCTACGGCCAGCTAGATCATTCACCGGCCTCTCGCTCGCCAAGCACGTTTGCATCAGAAGTAAATCCGTTTAGTTGCGGTACCTTTGGTACTTGCTGTTTTCCTTGTAAGACGTCTAACTGAAATCCGTGTCAGACGCGCTCCACCACACCAGCCAAACCATCCCGATCTCTGCAGCTAGCGACAACCTGAAGAGTCGTAAGTCCCGCGAACATGTTGCAAAGCTCTAGTCCATAGCGAGACCGCCCTGCACATCACGAGTCACTCTGACTGGGAGTCAATTCATGGGAAGGCGTGCGACTTGACATGTGATCACAAAGAACAATGAAGTGATGGACAACGGGAGATGTTCCACGTGGGCTCACATAGGTGAAACATACAGTGGTGGAAAGTGGAATGCAAATGCTTTTTGTCAGTGCTGAGTTTTGAGGCTTAAACTTGTTAGCTGCAGGTGCCCATTTTGAGCTCCTGCGAAGAGAAAGAAACCATACACGAAGATTCTTGAGGTCATTTCTGAGGAACGTGAAGTCTAGATTCGTAGATATCTGGAGCTGCTGTACGAGAGTAAGCTCTAGTAGCAGTTGTAAGGATATACCCTTCGGTAGCTAGGTCGAACCAGGCCGATTACTTGGGTACGGGCCGATTACTTGACTACGAATTGTATTTGATCTGGTGAATCCTGACCGGCGTTTGTGGTTGAGGGCAATGACATAATGTTACTTGAACTAGGAAAGCTCTGCTCATAAAGTTAGCAATCCTAGGTTTTTCTTGTTGGAGTTACTGTACTTTCTAACCAACGTTTGGGGAAGCTAGCGGATCACCTTCGTAACTACCATCGAGGGAAGCGAGCCATAGTTAGAAGGAGCTGACGGATAAGTGAACGCACATTTCTCGAAGGGGCTGTTCTTTTCTGTACCTGTGGTACCACTCGCAAATCTGAGAGTACCTCTGTCGCTTGTTCTGCTCTGGTTTGTGCTGACAAGATTTGCCACGCATCTTAACTCACATCTGCAGGTTTGCAAGCAACTGTGGTTCAATAGGTAGTCTTCTACCACTGCCAACTCGGACCGGTTATCACGGAGAATTAGTAAAGCCTGTACCAACGGTACTTGACCTAGATATAACTTTAGCATCATGGTCCATTGAGTGTCATTGTGCGTTCGGCGTGATTCGAATTCGTCGTCAACAGTCATAGGCAATTCAGCTCCTTGGCGATTTGCTAGACAATCAGGATTTCTAAGAAGCGTAGAGTACGGTAGATAGTGCACCAGTTGTAGATTGGGCTTCTTTCAAGTGAGAGAAGTTCATCGTAGCGCAGTGTAGGGGGCCTCTGTCACGAGCAAATACAATCGGCACGGGAATCTGCCGGGAGTTCGTCTTGGTCTCCAGGGGGATCTGGGTTTACTTAAATAGGGATACTACGCGACCTTTGGGATACTGAGGTCTGTCAGCGGAGGTCTTCGTCAGCTTATTGTAGTGCATGGATCCTCCGTTCCTCGTGACAAACTTGTACGTGTTCTCAGTGAGACGGTACCGGTGTGAGAACTTCTCACACCGGTACCGTTTACCGCCAGTACTCTACGCAGACTGCGGTGAGTAGCTTTGGTGTTGGCAATTATGCATTACATTTTATCAACTTAATTGCAAATTCCAGACACCGGCGGCGTCCGGATCATGCGTTATATCGACGTCGATGCCATTCGTATTGAAGTACCATGACGGCACCGCGCTCGTCGTTGATCTCATCACCTGGACGAAGGTATACCCTCCCATCTTTTCTTTGTGCTACCCCATTCCCTTCGCACAAAGGGCAGTAAGGATGAGAGATTGTGCTTATCCAAAGAGATTCAGCTCCGCCGGACGCGTCAGAGTTCGCAAATCTCCCTTTGAATGAATACCTATTGGCTAGTTGCCATTCGTTCGGAGAATGTATGCCATTTACACCCTGCCCTTCAACGATCCATGCTCTTAAGCTATAGTTTAGCAGACATTGTATGTTACCAGCATTTTCACTTCGATGCCGAACGACGTATTCTTCGTCTACTGCACAAAAAGCCTCCCTATGACGAACAACTCACGCCGAAAGAGATATACCGAGTCATCAGTTTCTTCTCGAACAATACTAGAGATATTGAGATCTGTGACTCTGCGGACTGAAATGATAGGCCTGACGGGAGTGTCTTCCATTTGGATACCGAACGAGTGGCTGACCTGTTTTTCCCCCTGTGTCTCCAAGACAGCCTCCCCTCCAGGTGCTGACGATCAGCAATGAGTTGCTGCAAAAGCCACACATTTAGCTCGTGGCAAGGTAAGTATTTCGCCAATGTCGCAGCGTTCCGAGTGATGATCTAATAGTAACGCTATTAGATGACGAGACTTAGTGTGCAACGAGCAACAGTTCTTGTTGTCTCAAGCGCGCGAAGATGAAAACTATGGAAAATGACGGATTGCAGGCTTCATCGGTGATTAGACGAACAATATGGAATTGCTAACCCTAATCTTTCTTCTTACGAAGTACAATCACCGCGCTTTTTTTATCAATTCTCTGCTTCGGTGTGGTTGTTGTTCAGCAGCTGGTCAGGAGGTGAACGACTTGGTAAGTTGCACATGCTTGAGTCCCAGATTGGATCTAGTTTACGCTAAGGGAGTAGTGGGTGTGATGACTACCTGGCATTTGTCCTAGGACGTACTCTCACGGTGTTCGTGCTTGTACCGTCTATGCGGAAAAGCTCGGACTACCATTAGATAACTGCCTGACTCACGTTCGTCTTGACTTTGATGAAGATCTTTTCTTTCCATATATCTGACACGTGCGTCTTAGTAGTGAGCCATCTCCTCTCCAAGTCGTGAATTCTTGTTTTTTTGTTTTGAAAGAAACACCTCACTTCGTCTGTTCAACAGATCACCATGCCACAACAGAGTCCGTTCAACGCTGGTTGGACCGCATCACTGCGATATACTGACATTGCCGTGCCGGAAGCATGAGATTTGTAAAATTGCATAGATACAAACCTGTTCTCTATATTATACACCGGAGTTAGGTCCCTTCTTTGTCATCTCACTCCCAGTAGGCCGATCCTCTTCGGTCCTGACCTCAGAACCGTTTCGTTCTGTGTCATCGGTCACTTCGTCACTCATGTTCTTCAGTGCCGTGGCTTTCTCCATTGAGGCTTCAACTTGTGAAATCAGTTGGCCTACATCGTCGGGAACGTCCCCTAACGCCTCTCGTAGAGCTTTTGTCTTGATCAACAAAAGTTCAAGACTCTGACGAGTTTCCTGGTATGCTTCGCGAGCTTGTTTTTGTTGTGTTTCCAGCTTGGCAGAGTACTCTGCTTTCTTGGCGAGACTCCGCATAGCACTTTCACGATTCTTCAGTACTCGTAGCCGTTTCCGCTCCTCTGCTGAAAGATCAGGATCGTTGCCCTTCTTGCCACTTCTCCGTTTCTTCGTGGGAGGTTCTGATTGCGTGGTTGGGGAAGTTCGCTCTTCAGCTGGGTCACCATTCACATCACCAACGATGGATGTCATCCTTTCTCTTAGGTTTTATGGAGCTCCGAGTTACGTCACATCGATGCTGTCGTACAATGTCTTTCCCGAAAGAGCGCAGAAGCGTGCAAACAGAACCCGCAACGTAGGTTCAAGCCTCTGTTTCCTCGCAAATCTGACAGCAAGTCTGTTTGAGAAGTAACGTGCAAACGTTACAGATAGAATGCAGGAAAAATGTGATATGTGATACGCTTCACTTGGTCTTGCGAGTACGCAAGAAATGCGTGATTCCTTAAACTCTTGTCCTGTAGTTAGGGATAGATTGTCTGCAGCACCAATTGGCAGTCGTACAGCGCACGTCTGTTCCGCAGATTTAACACTTCATTTTATGTTCTTTCTCTTCAGACGGAAGTTGCTGAAAGCGTCAACAGAACCAAGTGCTTCAACAAAGCTCAAGGCCGTGCTGCGTATGCGAATACGAACAGACGCGCTTGTCGCGACAAGGTTAGATATACAACCGGTGCATTAAATCTCGGACAGCTATGCAAAAAAAAACTGTGGGTAAATTAAATTTAGTCGGCGGAACACACGTTGATGAGTTCAAGACAGGCTTCGTTCGGCATCGCCAGTTCCGTCATCATCCAGTAAATCATAGCTCAAAAAGCAAGAGCAAGAAAATGAGAGGTTTGAAAGCTGCGTGTTCTACAGACAACGGCGGGACGACGGTGTTATTCATCATTGTCTCCAGCGCGTTAGTGCTCTTATGGCCGCGCTCGCAGGGCGTCAAATCTTTCGTTTTCCATTTATGAAAACCACTTTCCAAGAATAGCTAGCACTCAGCAGACGTTTACCTCCCTCCATTCCAACTGCGAAGCAAAACACGTCGTTCATTCGTTGCTCATCTCAAGCCGCCTTCGAAAGTCAGTATCTCACCATTCATCCCATCAGCTGGTTACAGCCACGTACCACATTTGGCTGAGTGTGGTTCATGCCCTTCATACGTACGTCGCGAAAAGGGCGAATGGGGACTATACGATCTAGGGACGAACGAAAAAAAGACGTGCATCACGTGCAATTTACGAGTTTCTTTGCTCATTCGATCATAGAGCCAGCCGACTACATGACTGAGTCTTTGTCTTGCCAGTTGTGACAGTAATTATCTTCATGATCCTACAATCTAGTGGAAGCTTAAACTCGAAACTAACTCGGTGAGAATGCTGCGGTCTTGAGTGGAGTCTTGCATACTGACAGCAAGGCACGCACTGAGAAGGGGCAAAAGACATATATATGTTCAAAGCAACAGCGGCTTCTCTCGAGAACTTAACGGCAACTGAAAGGATTCTGTGATGCCTGTCATCACGGTCCAGTGAAGCTGTGACGAAATACTGGGATCAGAATAGATATGCCGGGCTCCAGTTTTTGAATCCTCGAAGGTACAAAAGGCGCAAAAAGATTCTCCATAAGCACGAGCAGTCACCCAATTCGGTTCACCCGAACGAATGGATGAATTTACATGAAATCAGCTGGTCTATTTGAAAGTTTCTAGTTAGAGGTAGTCACCCGTTTTGTTGTTACGGTTCCGTTTCCGGAAACTGGTGAACTACGAAAGGACGCAAAAGTATTAAATAAAAGCTGTACCGATTGGGTCTACTAGTTATTGCACGTCTCGAGACTATACGAGCGAGGACACTCCTCGCCAGTTACGGTCATCCTAAGGTGGACTTGTACGAAACCACTGTTTTATCATGGACTTTCTCAGCAGCTACTACGTTCTTTCTCCCGGTGCATTGTACAGTCCAAGATGTACACACTCGGTATTTGGTGATCTCCCTGTAAGAAATCGGACACGAGATGAAGTTCAGCTGGAGAAAATGAAAAATGGAGACTATAAGGAAGTAAGGGAACATCGAAAGATGGGGGAGCGTCGAAAAACCAGAGTTCATTTTGTAGCATCTATATGCGAGGAAAGCGAGCGACTTGAGTCCATATCACTAACGCCGAAGCGTCAAGATCAAGAGGAAAACCCGTGTAACCAAGGCAAAGAAGAACTGCACCGTGAGGAAGAGAAAGGGAATGCTGCCGTGGATAAGCGGGTATCCATCTTTGGAATAAGAATAGGAAAAGTACACACACGCCAATAGAAGAATTTTTATATGTGCGGTTAGTTTTCTTTGTAAGTTCGTCTACCGGTCAGTGGTAAGAGTCTACATCTATACACCATAGTGGTTGGTACAAGAACTGGAGTTCGGACGCTTAAGACTGAAAAGCAACTGTGACATCCACGGTGTTCGCGAGCCTAACTATTTCTGCCAAAGTGCATGCCTTTTTGGCAGCTTGATCCAGATCATCAGTGGCGACCAATTTCAAACCGCTTGCTCGAATGAGTGCTTTTGCCTCGTCAACCTTGTTTCCTTGAAGCCTTACCACTACGGGAACACGCATGTCGATCGTTTTTGCCGCGTTTATGATACCTTGTGCGATCACATCACATCTCATAATTCCACCAAAAATGTTCACCAAGATAGCCTCGACCTTGGTGTCGTCATTTAAAATCTTGAAAGCTTCGGTTACTTGCGTTTCTGTGGCGCTCCCGCCGACATCGAGAAAGTTTGCGGGATCACCTCCGTGAAGTTTGATAATGTCCATAGTTGCCATGGCTAATCCAGCTCCATTTACTAGACATCCAATATTGCCATCGAGCCCAATGTAGTTGAGGTCGTGCGCTGAAGCTGTTACTTCACGCGGATCTTCTTGACTAACGTCCCGCATACTAAAGATTTCTTTGTGTCGAAACTCTGCGTTGTCATCAAAATTGATCTTAGCGTCAATGCACACTACATCTCCTTCGGGGGTCTCAGCAATCGGGTTCACTTCGACTAGAGTAGCATCCTTCTCTATGAATAAGCTGTAGAGCTTCTCTACCTGATCTATTGCCTTATCTATAGCGTGTTGGTTCGCAAATCCAAGGGCTCTCGCACACTTCTCAGCATCTGCTTTGGTCAGTCCTTCCACCATGTTCACAGGTATCTTTGTTATAGCTGACGGATCGGCAGCTGCTATGTCTTCAATCGAAGTTCCTCCGACGCGGCTTGCTACGATTACTGGGCCCTGACTTTCTCTGTCATATGTAATTGCGAAGTACATCTCTCTTCTCAGGTACATGCGCTCAGTCACTAATGCCTTTGAGCACAAGCGACCCTGTTCGCCAGTCTGCTTAGTGACAAGGTGCTGCCCGATCATACTTTCCGCTACATCAGCAGCTTTCTCCGGATCGTAGCATATGTGAACGCCACCTTTAAAGCCGTTTTTGAAAGTTCCAAGACCTCGACCGCCGGCCAGAACTTGCGCTTTCACAACAATATCTTTTCCATCAAATGATTTTGCAGCCGATAATGCTGCTTCGCGAGAATTGACGTCAAACCCTCGTGGTACATTTATACCAGCATCACGCATTAGCTGCTGGCTTTGATATTCGTGAAGATTCAATAGTCGAATCGCTGACGCAGCCCGCAGAACAGCTTCACGAGACGACTTCTGTGATACACAGGGAGATCGAGCTGCACGAAGGAGGTACATTGAAGTATTCATTCTGCCGAAGCCCTCGCGACTAACTTTGACAAAAAAAGAGTACGCCCGGTGGTGTCTAACTTCGTCAAAACGTAGAACATACAAACAAGACGTGAGAGAGCGGCCGGCCGTCGAGGACTGAGGGCGAACTCAGCCATCGTCAGAGGGTATTGAAGGTGACTAAGGATACCAGAGTTCACTAGTATGGTACATGTACTGCTGTACAGGTCCAGGGCAGAAAGAGTAGAACGCCCGTTCTCGTGCCCTCGTGGTTCGAGGGTGCGCGGGCAAGTGAAAAGCAACGAGTGCCGACCTTCTTCATGATGTTAGAACTGACCTCCAAATCCGCTCGGAAAGCACGCTTACATACGCTTATCCAAGGACACGGTTTGCATGTCTTTGCCGAAACCTATTCCTTTTCTTATCTCGAATATTCTTGGTTCGGTGTACGAACTCTGCAGCAAGTAGCTGGATAGAACCGTAAGGGTCGGTAACGGAAGGGCAGTAACAGGCTGACATGATCCAGCGTACTACGTCTGCATTTGTGGGATGTGTAACTGCTCAAATCAGGCTTCACAGCACATCACAGGCCCTGGACAGAAACACTGTCTGTAATCTATCTTCTCACCCTACAAATCATTCAGGAGTGTCGCGTCGAGTCTTCAGTGTACAAATAGCGAGGGTCGCAGCTGCGGTTGCTCTTTCAAGTACGTACTTTTCTGATGCAGCGCACGCCGCACGGCCTGAAGGTGTGAACCGCCCAGATCTTCTGCCAGAGGAAAAGACGTCGGTCATTGATCTAGAGCGCTTTCTTGCTTCAGGAGAAGTTCGCAGACTCAAGGAAAAGATCGCTGATTTAGAAAATCGAACCGGATTCAAAGTTCGAATACTGACGCAGCGGTATCCGCAGAGTCCAGGGCTTGCTATTCGTGACTACTGGTCTGTTAATGATGACACTGTAGTAATTGTCGCAGACTACTTTGGCGGTAGCGGACAGCTTCTAAAGTTCAATGTCGGAGCCAACGTGGACAAGCTACTTCCCCCACGTTTTTGGTCAATTCTCTCGGCGACCTATGGCAACAAGTTCTTTGTTGAACGCAAAAGCGAAGCCATATCAATTATAAATGCTTTCGAGTGTGTCCGGACATGCCTTCTCAGAAATGGGTGCGCAGCACCACCTGATCTCGATCCGGCCTTCTAAACGGCCTGGATTTCAAGTTTTACGGAAGTACAACTATCAAGATGGAGATTTCTATTTTTTCCTGAACCACTTTGGAATCTTCTTCGAAGCGGAAGGCTTCTTTGCCTTTTTCTCCGAGCTTTCAGGTTGCGGTAATGTGGGAGAAGGTATTGGTGCAGCTGTGGGCTGCGCTGCGATGCTCTCTGGAGTGTCTTCGATTTTCTCGAGTAAATACGGTTTCAGCAATTCGGTTGTGCTTGTTGGCCCCGTGTCTATACCAATATGAACTACAGCTGCTGGAACCAACTGTTCATCCCATAAAGTTTTCTTAACATCCACAAGTTTTTTCTTCGGGGGAACGACAAAGAGGTGGAACTTGACGTTACGAGCGTCTGCGAGTGCCGCCCTCACAAAACGAATCACTTCGCGAATGGTACTTGAGGGCACAAAAATGCCTTGAATAGAAACACGATCCGGGAAAAGCACCCGAATAACAGAACGGCGAAAACGATTCATACGTTTCTGCTTCTCTGCATCACGCAGTTTCTTGGTTAGTAATGGTCTTTCTTGTATTTCCCTGACAGCTGCGGCATCATGCTGTATGATTTGTTTGAGTTCACTGGCCGTTGGCTCAAAGAAGTCGTCGGGCAGGTCTAGCTTTCTTGGGTCAAAGCGGACGTGGGAAGGACGAAAAACCCGAACTTCGCGGTCATTCAATACACCTCGAGCCACGTCTTCTGGAGACGGCTTTCCTGACTGTTGCGAAGCGGCGAGGGGTTCTTCTATGTGTTTTGAAGCTTCCATCCCGTTGCACTGTCAAAAGGGTGGAGAGAACTCAATAAACGCTCTAAAAGAAAACTCTTGAGCTAGAATATCGTAAGACGAAGCGCACTCCAAGAAAAGGAGGTGGACGCCACCACTTCCATGGAGTCCCTTTGAGTGACTCTAAGAACTGGAATGATGGAAACGCTCAGTCTTGTCATTGCTGTACAAGAATACGGGTTATCCTGGAAGGCTACCCAAAATCTGCGTCCTCCGCTCTTGCCGGTTGGCTTGAGTAGCCTACTACGAGTACAAGTGTACAACAGGGCTCTGCGGTAGGTAGTGGAGCCAGATGTTTTTGCAATAGCCAAAAAAGTGTATCTGCGGGTAATCTAGTCAAATACTGTATTCAATAGAAACTTTGTCATGTAGAAAATTGATATGACAAACAAATTTTTTTTATTCACATGAGTAGATTGCTAACCCTTTATTGCTTTTTACAAGAGTATTTGTTCCGCGTAGTGCAAATGCGTAAAACGGTTCTGTGTGTTGTGTTGCGTGGCTTGTTTAGATATGGTTCCTGCGCAGTTGGCCTACCGTGTGAAGGGTTAGCAATCTATCCCTATACCCTTCCCTTCGGCATAACTTGCGGGTATAGAGTAATTTGAACGCTTAATTACCCAATTACATTCGACGTGATTGCTAAGTAGGATTGTTGTCAATTGGGGGATGTTGCAAGAACGCTAGATTTTGCACTTTTCCAAATTACACCAGTTTGGATCTGTACACGTTGCTGAAAGTACCTCCAAAACACCGAGATATTTTGTTTGTTTGAGAAAAATCAAAAACCGGCCCAAATCAAGCCAGAGGGAAGGGTAAACCTTTTATGGGATCTCACTACAAGCATCGCTAGACAAGCTCTCGCATCAGTGTCTGGCCGGACACTTTTGTAGCCCAGTCGTCTCACACCTTTGACAATTAAACAGTTAAACTTTAACCCTTTTGACACTAAAAGCTTATGTCCGTTAAAATAGACTTAACATCGGAATATCATTGGGCATCGACGGGAATACTTTGCTGCCAGCCTCCCATGTGTTCGCTTTGCTTATGGCTATCTCAGTAGACATAAGCGAAGTCAAGGTCATTGGCTGTGGCGAAATTATGCGCTCCGCAAAGCCAATAACGAGACTTGTAATGGTTCTCTACTAGTATCTCGAGATAGCCATCGCTGACTCGTATAGTTTGCACTTCAAAAGTTCATTGAAGCACATGTGTGTGTGCCAGACGCACACACACAAGTGTACATTTCAATCAACTATAATGCCTTTTGAACCACCCACTTGACTTCGCGCTCGCAAAGCTTATTGGTCTTTGCTTATGTCTGTCTCTGTGGACATAAGAATTTTTAGGGTCAAAAGGGTTAAAATTGAGACAGAACGTGCTCCCCTGGCCGCCGTGCTTCACGTGCGTCGGCGGCCGTGGTGCCTTTTATTTGGAATTGCGGCCGTGCTTGCCGCCTGTGCACTGTAGGCCGCTACTCGGCGTCTGAGGCGTCTGAGACGCAGCGTCTGCTTTGGGTTGCTCGCTGCTTCAGGATTTGGTTCGTTGTGCGCTCGCCTTTGCATTCGTAGGAGCTTTCGGCGTCTCACTCCCCTGAATGCAAGGGGCGAGTGCAGAACAAACGCCTAAGCCCTCCATGTGCTTGGTAAAGGCCGGCTTTGCGAGCGACTTGGTAAGTGCGTCAGCGCGCATGGATATGCCAGGAATGTGCCGAAGGTGGAATCGATTGTTATTGACGTGATCCTGGAGGTGGTGATGTTTGATATCGATGTGTTTACGTCTCTTCGTCGGCGCGATGCTGTTCCCAATCTTGACGGCCGATTCGTTGTCGACATACATTGTAGGCGTCGGCAGGGGTTGGACAGGAAGCTCACGAAGTAGGTTTTGGATCCATAGTAGGTCTTGTGCCGCGCGTGCAGCAGACACATATTCTGCTTCACAGGTGGAGAGGGCGACGGTGTGTTGGTGTTGCGATAACCAGTACACGGTGCTGTGTCCTAGCTGGTGGGCATGGCCGCTGACAGATTTTCGTGTGGACTTGCAGGTGGCATGGTCGGCATCTGCGTATGTAGTGAGTGTTAATCGGTTGCGCTTGGGATAAAAAAGACCATGGTTGGGGGTACCTTTGATATACTTCACTGCAGCTTTGAGTAGTTTCCAGTGTCGGTCTGTGGGTTTGTGGATGGCGCGTGCAAGTGCGGATGTTGCGAAAGAAATGTCAGGACGTGTTGAGTCGGCTAAGTAGCGCAAGTCACCAACGGTTTCGCGGTAGATGGCAGCTATTTTGTCGTTTTGGGCTTCCGTTGTTGATGGAGAATCGTATCCCATTCCCGATAAGTATGGGGTTGCTACTGGATTGGCGTCAAGGAGGCGTAGTTTTTGGCCGAGTTTTGTTGCAAATGTTGGCTGTGAAATGTGTATTCCTTGGGTTGTGCGCCTGATGTTCCAGTTGAGATAGAATCGTGGAAATCCGAGCCGCTTAACTTGATATTTTAGGGATAGTATGCGGTACAGCTCGTCTGTGGCACAAGTGTGAGACGCAGCGACCATGAAGTCATCCGTTGAAACTGTAACTAGGGCATAGTGGCCACTATGGTAGAATAGAAAGAGTGAAGGGTCCGATCGTGTGGGTTTTAAGCCATGACGGATGAGGAACTTCGTTAGTGCGGCGGAGTAGATGTGGCCTGCGGGGGGGTCCCATATAGATTAGAAAGTAGCTTTCCGGCCGGCTGTGAGTGCTTGTATGTGCCGTCGAACCGGGGTGGCTGCCAAATGAAAACCTCCTTGGTAGGATCGTAGCGCTCGTGAAGGTAAGCACTTTTGATGTCGAAATGATCGAGGTGCAGCCCTCGTATTGCAGCAAGGGCTAGTAGGATTCGTATGGTTGTTTTGTCCACCATATAGGATGCTGTCTTGGCCGGATTGTAGTGAATGTGCGGTTTCAGTCGATCGCCTCTGACAGAGCACCGTGCTTTGCGGTGCAGCTGCGCGGTACGTGGGGCCATTTTGTATCTGTACGTCCAAGTGGTTGGTATGATGAGGTTACGGGGGGGTAGGGGTTTGGCATTCCAGTCAATGGCCTTCGTTGCATCGAGGGTGTCTAATTCAGCGTCGTGTGCTTCTTGCCATTTGTGCGCGTCGGGGTAGCGGCGCGCTTGCTTGGTGGTTCTAGGTGGTTCGGTATTGATGGTGATGGTGGTAGGGATTTTCGGTTGGTTGCGCGGTTGTTGCTGGTGGGCCCTTTTGCGTGGTGCGTATTTTGTTTGAAGAGCTCGGTAGTGTGGTCGGCAGGGGTCGAGTTCCGGGTGGTAGGGGTGGAAATTGGCGGTGCGGGCGAGTTGGTATTTGCGTGTTCTGAGATTCAGAACCGCGATGTGCTGTTCATCCACAGCGTGCATGTATCGCACTGGTTCGGCCCGTCGCTGCAGTTTGGTTTTGTTGGGGAGAAGGGAAGGGATGGATCCCAGCTGCCCGAAAGGTATAATTTTCGGTATGAAGGGAGGTTTACGGTGCCAAGCGGTGAATGGTAGTTGCTTAATTGCGGGGTGGTATGTGATGTTGTACTTGAATGCGGCGTCGAGGATAGCCGGTCCCCAATAGGTATTGTCGAGTTGACTGTGATCCAAGGATGCTCTGGCTGTTCGCATTAATGTTTGGTTGATCCGCTCTGCCAATGAGTTCTCCTGTGGTGTGTACGGTATCGTCGGTGAGAGTTGAATGCCTCGCTGCGTAAGGAAGTTGTTGGCGATTTTGGATGTGTACTCACCGGCGTTATCGCACCGAAATAGCTGAGGGTAGTGCCCGGTGTGATTGCGAATAGTTTCAATGTGTTTTGCGATTTCATTAAAGACTTCTTTTCGTGTTGCGAGTAGCGCAATGAAAAGGTATCGCGTGGCGGCATCAATGAATGTGATCGCGTATTTGCTGTTGTGTAGTCGCGTTGGAGGGTGGACGGGTCCAAGCACGTCGGAGGATATTTTCTGCCCTATAATATGTGTGTGCGCGGTCCGTTTGTGCGGTGCGGGTCGCAGTTTGGCCATGTGACACGCACTGCAGGATATTGTTGGCCATCCTTTGGCGAGTGTGGGCGGAAGGTTCGGTAGGAGTCGCTTCTCTGCCATGATTCTGATGGTTTTGGGATGGGCATGGCCGAGTTTGAGGTGCCAGTCTTTCATAAGTTTGACGGCTTTGGTTGAGTTAGGTGGTGTGTAGAGTGGGATGGTGTGCAGGCGTGGTTCGCGTGCCGCTGGGGTGCGCGGTGTGTAAAATGGGATGGATGTCGTTTGGACGCGGGGTGTGGTTTCGGCGGATGTCTTTTGTTGTGTATTGGGCTTGGGTTGTGGTGGCGTTAGTTTGTGGGGTCTGTGAGATAGTGAAGTCCAGTGGATTCCGCAACTCTGGAGACCCATGTGGACGATACACGTTGTGTATCTGGCCCAAGGATGGCTATCTGTATTTTATATAATTTATTTAATTTTATTGAATTAGTAACCATAGGACTAGATATAGCTACTGTAGAGTAGGGCACTTTACAGTGCCACAGGGTCGAGGCGCCTCGGTGCCGATACTTAGGCACCTCGAGCTGCGCCTCCCCTAGGGACAGTAAACTCAGACACCCCTGTGAGTCTTGAGCACCCCCGTACTCGGTACTCACAATTCCCTTTGGCCTTCAAGGTATCGCTACCGCAATTCCGACCTGTAGGACTGCGTAGTCAGCGCCACCCCATTGCGCCAACATTACCAGAGGTGTCACCGCCGCTTCATTGACCTTAGGACCCCCCAGCTCTGCCACGCTACCACGAGACCATTAGGAGCTTGCCCACTTGGCTCACTATCCTACATTTGGTCTCCCGACCTAGAATCCCCTTTGGACGTTTCGATACAGACCTTTAGGAAAGAAGAATTTACGGGATTCTACCTTTGGACTTTGGACCGACGGACTGGTAATGACAAGCAACCGCCCCATGGATACCGAAAATAACAACCGACCAGATGACCAGAGGACGCCACAGGCTGGCCCCAGTGGACTGTCGACGGTTCCTGAAACCATTGGCCTCGCGGCCGATGCGAGCAGTGACCGACGGAGTACGCGCAGTCAACCTTTAGGGCGTCCATTGACCCCCGTGGATAATCCTGAACGGATTGCGAGAGAGTCCAATTTGGCCGCTCGTCTCCGCTCACGCCTTAACAGGATCAATTCCCAGCCGGCCACGCCGACGCAAGACCTACAGGAAGCTTCTCCAGATGTGAGGGAAGACCTCTCCAGGGGTCTCGCAGATGTCCTTTGGCCGCAGCTGAAACGGCTCTGTGAGGAGCACGTCCAGTCCCTTTTGGATACGCGTGTTCCAGAGGTCCTTGACGGAATGATTGACCAACGGATTACTCGCCTCGTTCCTCAGGTCCTGGAATCCACGACCTTCGTGGAAGCCATGGCCTCGACCATACGGACGGAGGTCACACGCCAGGTAGGCACCCCGGCCCTTGCGGCCAATATTCAAAGTATTCCTTCGGCCTCCGTGTGGCAACCACACTCCGAACCCCCAGGAGTGGCTGCTTTACCAGCCCCTCGCCGGGTAAACCAACAGGACGACCAAATGGAAGTGCACCCAGGGAGTGGAAGAGAGCCTCCCCGGCAAGAAGGCCTAATGACTGCACGACCCATGAGGTACCAGGGCTCCCAGCAGGCCCGCAGACCCATCGGATTTGGCGATGTCGAGATCGCTCCATTGGACGAGCGAAGTGCTGACCGAAGGAAGAATAGAAGACCTAGAAGGAACAAGAAGTCGAGGAAGAGGAGAGACCATTCGGACGAGAGCGATGACGGGTCCAGTTCGGACTCGTCAGTTTCGACCGATACGGACGCGGATGAGGCGGCTGCTCGACGCCTCAGGCCGCTGGCAACCACCAACGAGCTTTTTAAGAAAGTGTTGGACTATCGGACTTACCGACTGGACAACAGGTCCTCAAGGTATTCCGGTTCGTGGCTCGACGAGTCACCAAGTGGGCCAAACGGATGCAGCTTACCGTCACGGACAAATTCTCGGGCGCTGACCCGATTGCTGTCCTTAGGTTTCTGTCTCAATTCCGTACGGCCTGCGACCAGAACGGCGTCCACGAGGGAGCCGCTCTGTATCTGTTTCAGTTTTTCCTCAGTGGACAAGCGCGTGACCATGTGGTTTCGAAGATCTCCGGTTCCAGTGACCCAATGGATGCGACCGATAGGAGCTCCTTAGGTCCTACCCAGAGGTCGTCCATTACCTTTTGGAGACGTACGCCACTGATGACGTAATCATGGATGCCCATCAGGACGTGATTTCCTTTAGGCAAAGCACTAACGTAACCGAAACGGACTTTGCTGACCAACTGTGGAAGAAGGCGTACCGCTGTGGGAATGTGTTTTCCGAAGGGCGACTCAAGCAGCACTTCATCGCTGGATTGCTGCCGGCCATTAGGACTCACGTGCGTAATCACCACTCGGACAACCAACGCCTCTCGTTCCGACAGCTGGTCACATATGCCGAAGGATACGGCAAGACCTATAGGACATCCCGCCGAGCGGCTGACTTGGATACCAGAGGCCGAGCATCACCCTTAAGGAAGAGTTCCAAAGTCCATATGGTCAACTCTTCTGAAAGCGAGTCCACTGGTAACATCCGTTCGAAGAAGGAGATATCCTTGCGGTCTCTTTTTCTTCCGCTCCGTCTGGTGCTCCATCCATATCGGCCACTGGAACTACTACTACTCCATCTGGACAAACGACGCCGCGGTATACTTTCGTCCAACCTAGGAAGGACGTATTCACCCGCGGGCCCCCTTGCTACCTCTGCCTTTCCACGGCCAGGCCGTGTGAATGCATGAAGTTCATGCCGGAGGACGTTCGCAAGAACCTGTTGGCCCTAAGGGATGAGAACTTCCAGCCAGGAGGGCGGAGGGAAATTACCCTCGTCAGTACCAGCGGAATCAGTCCTCAGGGTCTAGTCGATACGCCACGCCGCGGGAGGCTCCAGCCTCTCAGGTCAACGCTGTCGATATTTCCGATACGGATACTGTCCCTCAGGTGACCCCCGTGGAAGCTCCAGTGGACCGTCACGGAAAGACCGAACAGGAAAACGCGTAGAGGAGCGACCTGAGGCAAGCCGCCCCTCTGAGAATCCCTGCCTCAACCCCGATGGACAGGAGTCATCTGACTCCAGAAGTCCTTCGGAGTCTCACCAACCAATGGACGAATGGATCGACGACCCTTTGGAGCCGTCGCTGGATGACCAGGACCCTATTTGTGTCCTGAGGAAGGAGAACTATAAAGTTCGAATGACCATAGGACTCCGCCCCTCACACTCTAGAGTGGCTACGAGTGTGCTGGACACGGGCGCTGGCCCAATTTGGTACATCCTAAGGTCCTACCGAGTGGTTGGGAAGACAAGGTTCAGGT